>CM039502.1:32846111-32988420 GCA_022432975.1 Begonia masoniana
ATTGTTTGATGGTTTAGTCTTCGGCTGACGTCATCGGCAGATGCCGAAGAATAGTTGTATGATGGTTTAGTCTTCGGCTGACGTCATCGGCAGATGCCGAGAGTTAATTGTTTGATGGTTTAGTCTTCGGCTGACGTCATCGGCAGAGCCGAAGAATAGTTGTATGATGGTTTAGTCTTCGGCTGACGTCATCGGCAGATGCCGAGAGTTAATTGTTTGATGGTTTAGTCTTCCGGCTGACGTCATCGGCAGATGCCGAAGAATAGTTGTATGATGGTTTAGTCTTCCGGCTGACGTCATCGGCAGAGCCGAAGAATAGTTGTATGATGGTTTAGTCTTCCGGCTGACGTCATCGGCAGAGCCGAAGAATAGTTGTATGATGGTTTAGTCTTCGGCTGACGTCATCGGCAGAGCCGAAGAATAGTTGTATGATGGTTTAGTCTTCGGCTGACGTCATCGGCAGAGCCGAAGAATAGTTGTATGATGGTTTAGTCTTCGGCTGACGTCATCGGCAGAGCCGAAGAATAGTTGTATGATGGTTTAGTCTTCGGCTGACGTCATCGGCAGATGCCGAGAGTTAATTGTTTGATGGTTTAGTCTTCCGGCTGACGTCATCGGCAGAGCCGAAGAATAGTTGTATGATGGTTTAGTCTTCCGGCTGACGTCATCGGCAGAGCCGAAGAATAGTTGTATGATGGTTTAGTCTTCCGGCTGACGTCATCGGCAGATGCCGAGAGTTAATTGTTTGATGGTTTAGTCTTCCGGCTGACGTCATCGGCAGAGCCGAAGAATAGTTGTATGATGGTTTAGTCTTCGGCTGACGTCATCGGCAGAGCCGAAGAATAGTTGTATGATGGTTTAGTCTTCCGGCTGACGTCATCGGCAGATGCCGAAGAATAGTTGTATGATGGTTTAGTCTTCCGGCTGACGTCATCGGCAGATGCCGAAGAATAGTTGTATGATGGTTTAGTCTTCCGGCTGACGTCATCGGCAGATGCCGAAGAATAGTTGTATGATGGTTTAGTCTTCGGCTGACGTCATCGGCAGATGCCGAGAGTTAATTGTTTGATGGTTTAGTCTTCGGCTGACGTCATCGGCAGAGCCGAAGAATAGTTGTATGATGGTTTAGTCTTCGGCTGACGTCATCGGCAGAGCCGAAGAATAGTTGTATGATGGTTTAGTCTTCCGGCTGACGTCATCGGCAGATGCCGAAGAATAGTTGTATGATGGTTTAGTCTTCGGCTGACGTCATCGGCAGATGCCGAAGGGTAGTTGTTTGTTGGTTTAGTCTTCGGCTGACGTCATCGGCAGATGCCGAGAGTTAATTGTTTGATGGTTTAGTCTTCCGGCTGACGTCATCGGCAGATGCCGAAGGGTAGTTGTTTGTTGGTTTAGTCTTCCGGCTGACGTCATCGGCAGATGCCGAAGAATAGTTGTATGATGGTTTAGTCTTCCGGCTGACGTCATCGGCAGATGCCGAAGAATAGTTGTATGATGGTTTAGTCTTCTGGACGACGTCACCGGAAGATGTAAAATGTGTTTTGTCGCTTAGCGACCGGAAGATGTAAAATGTGTTTTGTCGCTTAGCGACCGGAAGATGTAAAATGTGTTTTGTCACTTAGCGACCGGAAGATGTAAAATATGTCTTGTCGCTTAGTGACCGAATGATGTTTTAATTTAGCACGCGAGGCCCACGTGCCCACCGGAAGATGTCTCCTTTTAGGTGATGATAAGCGAGTCACGCGTAATACACGTGATGACCGGACGACTAAATTTCTGAGGGTTGTCAACGCATGCAACCTATGCAGACCCGAGTGGTATTTTGTTAAGAGAATTGAGGGCACTTCCTCTTTTCCCGAAATTGTCAAGAAACCGATGACCGAGTCCAGTCGCTCGACTCTGTGAAAGTTTGAGCCGACGAGGCGTGGGAAGTTGGGCATGAGAGGGTTCGTCTTCCTTAATGGTTCTGCGTCTCTATTACCAGTTTAGAAAAAAAAAATATATATGTAAAATGTGAAAGTCTGTTGAGAGATAGTAAGTGAATGTAATAATAGTAAAAGTCAAGCAAACGATTAATGAAAGGACATGAACACGTGACGGCTCCTGGCCGGGGTCGTTACAGTTCTAGCCATCTTTTGTTGGGGAGGCCTTGATAATATGATGGGAGGGCATCTCATGATGGATACTCCAATTTTTATTCTTTCAAATTTGGAGGTAATTTGATCAAGCTAGCTCCACTCAAACCGAAGTAAGTTGCTCTAGATGAGAAAGTAAGAAGGGAGGGGAAGGCCAAGTCCACCCTTTTCATGTCCAAGAAGGAGTTGGGAAAGTCTTTTATAAACGGGGGTCCTATAATCCTAATTTTGTTTAGAGAGAGAATGGAGGAGTTGGGTGAAATTCCCATGGAGGTCCGAGCACTTTTGGACCAATATCAATATGTCTTTCTTGAGGAACTTCTACAAGGGTTACTACTCTTTTGGGGTATTGAGCATCAAATTGATTTACAACTGGGAGTTGTGCTGCCAAATTATCATTCCTATAGGATGAATCCTGAAGAAGCCATGGAATTGCAAAAGAAAGTTCAAGAATTGGTTGAGAAGTGTTACATTCGAGAATCAATGAGCCTGTGTGCCGTACCCATGTTTTTGGTGCCCAAGAAAAATGGTACTATGAGGATGTGTGTGGATAGCTGAGCCATCAACCAAATCACCATCAAATATAGGTTTCCTATTCCAAGGCTTGAAGACATGTTAGATGAGCTTAGAGGTGTTTCATATTTTCCAAGGTGAACTTAAAGAATGGTTACCATCAAATAAGAATGAAGGAGGGAGACGAATGGAAGACAACTTTCAAAACCAAGTATGGACTATTTGAATGATTAGTAATGTCTTTCGGCCTCTCCAATGGTCATAGTACTTTTTATGAGACTTATGCATTTTGTCCTTAAAGAATTTTTTAGAAAATTTATTAGGGGTTTACTTTGATGATATCTTGGTATATAGTTTGGATCTTGCCTCGCACTTAAACTATCTTAGAGTCCTCTTTGATACTCTTATAAATGCTAAGCTTTATGGGAAACTCAAATAGTGCTCTTTTGTTCAAGAGAGAGTTCACTTCCTCGGGTTCATCATCAATGATGAGAACCACGGGTATATGAAACCCGAGAACCTTCAACAATGCGGAATAGAAACTTAGAAATGCCTTTGAAATCAAGTATAAGAAACTTGACCCCAATCGAAGCTTACCGACATAACCAAAGTTATCAAATAAGGAGCTTGACCCGTAACCAAACTTGTGGTTAGAACCAAAGCTATCAAGTTGATCTTTCAAGTTTTGACTTGAAGAAGATCTAGTTCTTTACAAAGAACTTAAGAGAAAATTTTCACAATGAGTAACTCAAAATCGTGTATATTGCTTCTTTAAAGCTACAAGGTTTAGGTTTTTAAATAGACTAAAAAATATCCTAATGTAATAAGAAAATAATTAGGAAACATCTACAGATTAGGAAATATCTAAATATTAAGAAACTTAACAAATTAATAAAAAGAAACTTTGACTACATAATAAAAAGAAACTTGTACCAATTTGATTGATGAATTTCGTCACTCTCATTCCTAAATTCGTGGTCAACCTTTCTTCAAGAATTAGGAAATAAGTGCTTGTCAAATTTGATAGAGAAAATGAAACTCTGTATGGATTTTGCATGTGCATGTTTTGTTGTTGTGTTTCGATCCTTCTTGTTCACGTAAATCTTTATCTCTCTTTAATTCGCGTGAATCTTTATCTCTCTCAAACTCGGGTGAATCTTTATATCTCTCTCTCCAGTCTTTATAAATCTTTATGCATCTCTCTCCAAACATCTTTTTGGATTCTACTTGTAGTTTTTTAATCAAAAACTCTTTTTGTATACTTTCAAATACATCATCTTTCTTAAATGAATCTTTATCACTGTTTGGAAAATCTTTGATTGAAACTTTGATTTTTGAGCTCCCTTGGTTCATATCAATTATAAAAGAGGGCATGGAAGTAGATGAATCAAATATCGAAGCCATTAAGGGATGGCCGGTACCAAAGGAATTTTAGAGGTGAAGAGTTTTCATAGCCTAGCCTCATTTTATAGAAGATTCATTAAGGATTTTAGTTCCATTATGGCTCTGATAACCGTTTGTACCAAGAAGGGGAAAGAATTTCATTGGACTCAAGCTTGCCAAAAAAGTTTTGAGTTGATTTAAGAGAATCTTTGCCAAGTCTCTATTCTCATATTGCCCGATTTCAACAAGGTTTTGAAGTGTAGTGTGACACGTCCGGAGTAGGGATTGAAGCATTACTCATGCAAGAAGAAAAACCTCTTGCATATTTTAGCAAAAAACTCAAGGGAGCCGCTCTCAATTACTCAACTTATGACAAGGAATTCTTAGCCGTTATTAGAGCTCTTGAAGTTTGACAATACTATTTACACCCTAAGGAGTTCATTATTCACACCGATCATCAAGCCCTCAAACATATCAAAAGTCAAGGAAAGTTAAATAGAAGATATGCTAAATGGGTAGCGTTCCTTGAGCGCTACCTCTATATCATCAAGTACAAAAAGGAGGAAGCTAACATAGTGGCTGATGTCCTTTCTAGAAGGAACGTCCTCTTGACAGAGTTGAGTACTAAATTGTTTGGATTTGAATGGATCAAGGAAGCCTATGTTGGAGACCAAGATTTTGGTTCATGGTATGAGAAGTGTAAACAAAGGGCCGAAAAAGGTTATTGTATAGTAGATGGTTATCTCTTCAAAGGAGGAAAGTTATGTATTCCAAGTGGTGGCCTCCGTGAATCGTTAATAAAAGAAACACATGATGGAGGTTTAGCTAGCCATTTTGGGGAGCAAAAGACCATGGAGACGATCAATGAGCACTTTTATTGTCCCCATTTACTTAGAGATGTACACAAAGTGTTAGAAAAGTGCATAGTTTGCAAGAAGGCCAAGAGTCGAGTTCTACCCCAAGGACTCTACTTACCTCTACCAATTCCTAACCACCCTTAGGAGGAAGTAAGTATGAATTTTGTGTTGGGTCTACCTCACAAGTTTAGAACCAAGGACTCAATTATGATAGTAGTGGAGTGATTATCAAAGATGACTCATTTTATCACTTGTTCCAAGATAGATGATTCTCTCCACATAGCCGAGTTATTCTTCAAGGAAGTGATCTGCATGCATGGAATTCCCAAATCCATCATCTCGGATAGAGATACTAAGTTCTTGAGTTAGTTTTGAAGAATCACCTTCTTCCCAAAATCTTGAAGCTTGTAATGGTTCAAATTTTTAAATTCAAAAATATATTGTCCGCTCTGGGGATTGGGCCATAGCCCAATATCCTCCCCTCATGGCTTTGTTTAGCGAGAACTTCCCAAAAGGTCACCCAACCTGAAATTGCTCTCGCCGAAGCACTTTTAACTTTGGAGTTCTTATGGGATCCGTTGTCAATCGTGCTCCAAAACGCGTCTTGCTATCTTGGGAGGGTCTCTTTACATATGTTTCATTTCTACATACTTCCCCAAACGATGTGGGATTGTGACGACCCCCTCTTTTACGACCTGTCACCTTCCGGTTCACCCACGCGGACGTACTGCTATCCGTGTTCTGGTTCGTGCAACCATCGTACCCATACGTGCATATTCGGGTCATCACAATCACCCCCCCTCGGGGGCCCAATGTTCTCGTTGGTCACATTTTTGGTTGGGTACAGGCTCTGATACCATTTGTAACGATCCCTTTTCCCAGCAAGATATTGTCCGCTCTGGGGATTGGGCCATAGCCCAATATCCTCCCCTCACGGTTTTGTTTGGCGAGAACTTCCCGGAAGGTCACCCAACCTAAAATTGCTCTCGCCAAAGCACTTTTAACTTCGGAGTTCTTATGGGATCCGTTGTCAATCGTGCTCCAAAACGCGTCTTGCTAACTTGGGAGGGTCTCTTTACATATGTTTCATTTCCACATACTTCCCCAAGCGATGTGGGATTGTGACGACCCCCTCTTTTACGACCAGTCACTTCCGGTTCACCCGCGCAGACGTACCATCATCCGGGTTCTGGTTCGTGCAGCCATCGTACCCATACGTACATATTCGGGTCATCACATATTTATATTTAAAGAATGTATAAATATACGTTGAAAAAGTTGAATTGAAGAAAAGATACGTTAAAAAGTGAAAAACGTGGCCAATCGATCGCCCCTGTTAAATTTTAACTGTATAAAAAATTCAATTTTTCAGATAAAATTTTGATTAATTATAAAATTTAGATTATGGTTAATTGAGTTTAAATATTTATTAAACTCAGCTTTATGGTAATAAGCCAAAGTTGAAGGATAAAATGGTAATTTAGAATTGTTTAATGGTAAAGGGTTAAGGTGGAAAAATTGTTGTGGTGTTATGTAGAGAAAAAAAGGAAAGGAAGAGAGAGAGAGAAAAAAAAAGGAAAGAAAGAAAGAAAAGAAAGAAGAGAAAAGGAAAAGGAAGAGAGAGAGCAAAATGGAGAGAGAGATGATGTAGAGAAGAAGAACCGCGAGAAGGAAGGGATAAAAGAGAAGAAAAGGAATGGAAAAAGTGATTTTCGTCGATCTATCATTTAAAGAAAATTGTTTAGCTCCTTGAGAGGATCATTTTGCTGGAAAAATAGATGGATTCAGATGAGATTTTTGGTTAAAGTGAAGGAACCGACAAGTCGACAAGTAAATCTAACGGTTAAAATAGTTAGTTTATGCTTTATTTGTGACGACCCCAGCCCGCTCGGGTCGCCGGGATGCCACGAGACTTGACTTTACACCACATTGAACTCACATGAACTCGGGTCACATTTTTGGACTTAAAATTTTTCGACTTTTGAAACATTAAAACGAGGAATAAAACTATTTTTCGATAAAACGTTGACTCGGTTTCTAGCTTTTGTAAATCCCTTGAATACGTGGGAGGGGGGGGGGGGGGGGGGGTCGTAAAATATGTTTAAAAGGTATCGTAAAAGATTGGGTAAAACGTGTTTGAAAATATAATTTTTGAAAAAAACATCTTTGGGGTCACATGACACGCGGTGCGCGCACCAAGTGCGCGCGCGTCACCTAGACAGCGCAAGCACCGCGCGTTGTCCACGCATAGTTGTCGCGTGCGTGACATACCCCCGCGCATGCAGATAAGCCGATCGATTGGCGCCTCGCGCTGATCGATCGGCAGACTCTCTGCCGCACTTCATAAAAATACAGCGCCAGCGCCGATCGATCGCGCCCCTTAGCCTATCGATCAACTGGGCACTACGTGCCCCAGCAGTGCGCCCTTCCCGCGCCTCTCTCCTTTCCTTTACCTTTTTCTTCACTTTTCTTCATTCTTTTCACCTACATTTCACATCTAAACTTACTTCAAACCTTTCCAAACATAAAACACCTCAGTGCCCCAAAAACACGACTCTAAAACGCATCAAAAAACGTAGTGAAAATTCACGAAAACGAACTGCATGGATCGCTCTAAAAATTGAACATATCCATACAGGTTTAAAAACCTCCAAACAGTTACAATATATTTTTGAAATAAAGACTTGACTTTCTAGACGTTCTACTACAACAACGTTCACATCAAAAACTTAACTTTCTATACGTTCTTCCATCACACTTCTCTATACACATACATAACCAAAAAACATAAACATACACACACTGACCACAGTCATAATCACATAATAATACTGCCGGCTTGCCGCCATGGTCGTACCCCTCCAACCACATCCATAGATCATAGCAAGCCCGTGCATCCTCACCGTGTCGCTCTTGTAACACCCGACAACTTCGGGCAGGTGAATTCTTTTTTTTACGAAACAGAATTAACTGCCATCTATGCATATATTTCTTTGGTCGAAAATTTAGACGCCAAGGTTAATCAGTCCTCTTTATAGAAGTTAGTTCTAGTGGCAAACTTGTAATTAAGCCTACCTTATTAAGCGTATAAATAGAAAATGGAAATCCTAAAACCTCACAAAAACCTCCACCAGCTGACTCTCTCCCCTCAGCTCCCTTCTCTGTTCTTCCTCCAGCGATCAACTTCCTTCGGATTTCTTTCGATACTCCAAGCTCGAGGTAAGATTTGGACAATGTGTTTACTGATTAGTCATTTGAGAGTTGATTAGAGATTAAGATTCGGGTTTTCTGAGGAAGTTGAAGTATCATGGTAGGTATGGCTATTAACATAGCATTTATGATTGTTGTAGATAATAAGTAGAAATAATGAACGTTGGCTGAGCCTGGGTAGTTGGTGAACCCGAATACCATTATCGTTTAGCTGAGGTTTTTATGCACACTAGGTGGCTGATATAATGCTCGAATGGAAATGAGTTAGACTTCTATGATATATACTTAGTTAGAAAGCTACCATTCTGGAATATTAAACTACTTAGGATTTGTTTTCTTACATTAATACGTGAAATGTCTTGGGTGGAAAAAACTCCAAGTGAAGGAAAGACATTGCTAAGGAATCCAGGTAAGTGAGTGTGTTAAGATTTTTGGCCATTAAGGCCCTACATAAAAAGGGTAGTAGGTTGAGTTTGCTTCTAATGATCAATTATGTTTGGGAAGTTGTCTGATTTAGTAAAATGTTTGGATTGGTGTATGCTCTGTTTTCTGGTGAACGACTCTCCCATGGTCTTATGTTTCGAAAATGTTTATGTCCATGCATTCATGATTTATTTACCGAGTAGACAAAATGTTTTACACGCATACTCTTTATGAATGAAACAAAAAAATGAAACGTATGGAAACTTGATTAAGTGAGAGTTGGGGGTGGTTTTCGCCATGTCACTGTCCAGAGATGGACCATGATTCTTGCCCGAAAGAGGCCATGTACACGTGCACTGCCTACCCCCCTTTGGCACAAACTCCTCCTTAATCCATGATATGAAAACGATGGACAAGAATATGATTCCCACGATTTGAAAATGAATGAGAACATAAGCGTGATTTCCGATTTGAGTAATAGATGTGAACATGATTTTATTGAGTATGCATTCATGAGTATTCGTGTGTTTGTTGCACCCCTTACTAAACATTAGGCTTATAGTTTGAACCTTATGATGTAGGTGACGAAACAGCAGGTGAGGACTTCAGTCTAGAAGGAAATGCTTAGGTCTAGTTGCTGGTTGCTGCTCATGGTGATGATTTGTGGCTGGGAAACGATTTTTCTTTAACCCGCGGAGTGTTGTTTTCAGTACAATTTAGTAAGATCTATGTTAAGATTGCATAAATAGGAAAAGTATTTCTTTATGTTAACAGATATTTGACTTATTAAGTATGAGTTTAAGTCTATGAAAGTTCCAGATTTAAGAATCTTCTTTATATGAGAAGTCTTCCGCTACGAACTTAAGTTAAGGAATGCGAGGTTTATGTGCATGGAGATTTTGGAAAAGGGAGTTAAGTTCTTTAAAAGGGGGGAAATAATTGAATTCTCAACGTCGATCGATAATCGGTACATGTTTGGTTACTGTTGAGCGGTGGATGTGCTCAATAGATGTAACCGGTAGAAGTTACTTTGTTAATGTGAGTGTTACTGTTGATCGGTGGATGCTGAGTGAATGAGTCATCCGGCTGACGTCATCGGCAGATGTTGATTGTTGCTGTTGATCGGTGGATGCTGGATGAACGAGTCATCCGGCTGACGTCATCGTAGAAGTTGATTGTTACTGACCGGTGGATGCTGGGTGAATGAGTCATCCGACTGACGTCATCGGTAGATGTAGGATATTACTGTTGAGCGGTGGATGTCGCTCGACAGAAATGAGCGGTGGATGCTGGGTGAATGAGTCATCCGGCTGACGTCATCGGTAGATGTGGGATATTATTATTGAGCGGAGGATGTCGCTCGACAGAAATGAGCGGTGGATGCTGTGTGAATGAGTCATCTGGCTGATATCATCGGTAGATGTGGGATATTATTGTTGAGCGGTGGATGTCGCTCGACAGAAATGAGCGGTGGATGTGAACAGATGAAGTCATTCCGATTGTCTGTTATATCTCTCTTTAAATAGATTTTTCCCCAAATGATTTTAAATGACTTCGAATTTGATTGGAATTTCTTTAAAAACGTATTTACATATATACACAAAAAAAGAATTGGGTTGACATTTTCAATTACGAATATGATTATACAAAATTCTCGACCCGTTGGGTTTCAGGTTGTGACAATTGTGGTATCAGAGCGACCCGGGTTTTAAAAAAAAAATCGGTTCGGTAGAATGCCTACCAGCACAAATCACCACATGAGTACTCTCCAGCAACTGTAAGTGTTTACGATTTTAGTAATGTCATTCAAAGGTAAGATGTGTTTATGATAATATGTTAGGATTTCCAAGATGGTGAGAGGTCAACAGAGAGAAGGCAACGAGGATAGTAACACTATTGCCCAATTAACGGAGTTGGTGATTCGCCAATCCCGCCAAATCGAGCAGCTTGTGGCTACTAGAGAAGAGCAAGGGAACTCTAGTTCGAATGCAACCCATGATCATGGTGGCGAACGTTTTCACCGACTTCGACCCCCGACATTTACTGGTCGAGTTTCGGATCCTATCCATGCTGAGGAATAGATTCGGAAAATTGAGGACATGTTCATGTATGCAAAGGTTGATGAAGGAGACAAGGTCACATATGCTGTTTTCCATTTAGAACTGGATACAAGGCATTGGTGGGACTCAATCCGGAGGACTACTAACGTGGGAACTATGACCTGGGAAATGTTTAAGACTGCTTTCTTTGACAAGTACTTTAGCCGAGCTGTTCGGGCTAGTAAGAAAATAGAGTTTATGCAATTGTGCCAAACCGGTTCAGTGGCGGACTATATTTGTAAGTTCGAGGCCTTGTCCCGTTTTGCACCCCGTTTGGTGGATGATGAAGAAGATAAGATTCATCAATTCGTTCAAGGTTTGAAGCCAAACCTATTTAGGGGAGTGAAGACTGCAGAGATCCATAATATACTTTATTCTGAGGTGGCTGCTAAGGCTTTGGAATTGGAAGATGTTGAGATAACAGTGCAGGGGCAAGGTGATCTGTCAAGGAAGTTTTTCAGAGAAGCTCAGCCACCACCACGCCAGGGCAAGGTTTAGCAGCCACAACAGAATAGGGGACCACAACAACAACAGAAAGGCACGAAGAGACCCTTCAATCTAAATGATGACCAAGGGAAAGGAAAACGACCTCAAGCTCCTCTATGTTCCACCTACCAGAAGAACCACCATGGCAAATGCAAACTATACACGGGCTGCTGTTATAGGTGCGATAAGGTTGGCCATGTTGTTAGGGATTGTCCAATGCCGCTGGATGTGAATCATACGAGGGTGGCACCTAGAGTTTTCGCCATGATGGAAGATGATGATGCAGAACAGCAAACGGTCATAACATGTATGATTAAGATTTGCGGTAAACCCGCATACACACCTATAGATACCGGTGCTATCCATTCTTTCGTAGCAACTACATTTGCATGCAGGTATAATTTACGGACTCTTTTAGCCGATAAGTCGTTTAGTGTCATGTTACCGTCGGGAGAATCCTTATATTTTGAACAAGTAGTAAAGGGTGAAGTTGTATTAGTAGGGGACAAAGAGATATATGTAGAGTTGATTATAATTGATATGAAGGGATACAAAGTCATTTTGGGTATGGATTGGCTATTCAGACATTATGCCACAATCAACTGTAGAACTGGTCTAGTTGAATTTCGACCCCCGAATGGGGATTGGTATTCTTTTCAAGCCATCCCAAACTCAAGATGCCAATTATATCCTCGTTAGAAACCCAGCGATTACTGAAAAATGGTTGTGTGAGTTATCTAGCTAGCATAATTGATATACAGGTGAAGGATAATGTAGAACTTCAAGATATTCACATGGTCCGAGAGTTTCCTGAGGTATTTTTAGATGACTTGCCCAGGTTACCACCCGATAGAGAAATTGAATTTGTGATTGATACGTATCATGAAACATTACCTGTGTCTAAGAACCCCTACCATATGGCACCGGTTGAATTAAAGGAACTAAAGAGTCAATTACAAGAGTTAGTAGACAAAGGATTTATTCGCCCTAGCTGTTCTCCCTGGGGTGCACCTATTTTATTCGTTAAGAAGAAGGACGGATCCCTTCGGATGTGTATTGATTACAAGGAGTTGAACAAACTGACAATCAAGATTAAGTACCATTTACCCCTAATTGATGATTTATTTAACCAGTTACAAGGGGCCAAAGTGTTTTCAAAAATCGACTTACGTTTGGGCTATTACCAATTGAAGGTTAAGGGGGGAGATATACCAAAGACAACATTCAGAACCCGATATGGACATTATGAATTTCTTGTAATGTCGTTTGGACTAACGAATGCACCTGCAGATTTCATGGATTTGATGAATCGAGTGTTCCGTGAATATTTGGACAAGTTTGTGATCGTATTTATAGATGACATTCTTATATACTCACAGACTAAAGCTAATCACGCAGAACACTTAAGGGTAGTGTTGATGACTTTAAGACAACGACAACTCTATGCCAAGCTATCCAAATGCGAGTTCTGGTTGGACAAGGTCAACTTTTTAGGTCATGTCATTTCAGCTGAGGGCATATCTGTGGACCCGACAAAAATTCAAGCAGTTAAGGATTGGCCTCAACCAAAGAATGCCAGCGAGGTCCGTAGTTTCCTTGGTTTGGCAGGTTATTATAGGAAGTTTATCAAGGGATTTTCTATGATAGTCAAACCCTTAACAAGTTTAACAAAGAAGAACACCAAGTACTCTTGGACGGGAGCCTGTGAAGATAGTCTTCAAACATTGAAACTAAAGTTAACAACAGCCCCTCTTTTGACACTCCCAACTGAAGAAGGAAAGTTTAGTGTTTATTGTGACGCATCTAAGGTTGGTCTGGGGTGTGTTTTAATACAGGAAGGCAAGGTTGTGGCATATGCTTCCAGGCACTTGAAAAGTTATGAGCAGAATTACCCCACCCACGATTTGGAATTAGCCGCTGTTGTTTTTGCATTGAAAATTTGGAGGCACTATTTGTATGGCCAGCAGTGTGAAGTGTTTTCAGACCACAAGAGCCTGAAGTATCTTTTTACTCAAAAGGAGCTAAACATGAGGCAGAGGCGTTGGCTGGAATTCGTAAAGGATTATGACTTTAAAATTAAGTACCACCCTGGTAAGGCCAATGCGGTTGCCGACGTATTAAGCAGAATGTCAAAGACAATGCAGCCTGCAGTGTCAGCCATGTCATTACCCTTGAAAGTTGAGGTTCAGAAATTTGAGTTGGAGATAGTTTCGAAAATATCAGCATTGCTTTCGACATTATCTATTCGGCCAACTATTCTGGATAAGATTAAGGAGGCGCAGTAGAAGAATTCAAAGGAGAAAAGTAACATAGTGAGTAAGTTGAAGGACGCGTCCTCTGAGTTCAAACTTTCTGAGGATGGCATTTTTAAATTCAAAGATCGATGGTACGTTCCATATGATGAGGAGTTACGTAAGTTAATTTTGGCTGAGGCGCACTCGTCACCCTTTTCTGTACATCCTGGAAACACCAAGATGTATCGAGACTTAAAGTTACATTATTGGTGGCCAAATCTAAAAAGGGATGTTGCCAAGTATGTAGAGTCGTGTTTGATATGCCAGCAGGTCAAAGCAGAGCATCAACCGCCAGAAGGTACCTTTCAACCCTTACCGATCCCTAAATGGAAGTGGGAAAACATTGCCATGGACTTCGTTGTAGGATTGCCAAAGACGACTAAAGGCCACGATAGCATTTGGGTTGTAGTTGACAGAATGATGAAATCAGCTCACTTTTTACCTGTAAAGATGACTTACACGATGGACCAGCTTGCGAACCTGTACTTTTAAGAGATTATCAGGTTGCATGGAATCCCGGTATCTATTGTCTCCGATCGTGATCCCAGATTCACTTCTCGATTTTGGAAAAGTCTGCAAGGCACGCTAGGTACAAAGTTATCTTTCAGCACTGCATTCCACCCACAAACTGATGGTCAATCAGAAAGAACCATTCAAATACTAAAAGATATGCTAAGAGCGTGCGTGCTGGAGTTTCAGGAATCATGGAGTCGATATCTGCCTCTGGTTGAATTCTCCTACAACAATAGTTACCAGTCCACTATCGATATGGCACCTTATGAAGCACTGTATGACAGAAAATGTAAGTCACCGTTGTACTGGGATGAAGTTGGTGAAGCAAAACTCTTAGGCCGTAACACCCGACAAGACGACCAGGTGACTTCCTAACTGTTTTAATGGTCATGAATATTCAATCTTCACGGTTTAGAATTTTATACCAAGCTTAATTAATTACATGTGGATTTAAACTAGGTTGTGTGGCAAAGTTGTAATAATGGAGGATTGAGACTAGTATTTAAAGAAAATGGAAAGGGTTCAAACCTCAATTAAACCTCGTTGTAGCCGTCATTACTCTCGGTGATTTTTCTCTCCCGAGCTCTCACTCTCTGTCAGCTGGAAATCCCTCCTTCGACGATCGGTTTCCTTGCTACTTCTCAGCTACTTTGTGCTCGAGGTACGAGTTTGGCAATGTAGCTATCTATTAGTCGTTAAGCTCTGTTTTCAGCTAGGTGTTGAAGTTCTGGATTCTTCAATGGCCGAGTAATAATAAGGACATTTTAAAATTCGAGATTAGTAATGTCATTCTGAATCGATTCTGAACATTTAAAATAACCAACCCTAAGTAATCGATAGTCGGGTCTGTCTATTTCAGTTTTTGGATTCAGACTGCACAGGGTATTAAACTATGGATTCGGGAATGACTTAAGTTATTAGACCCTAGGATAACTTGTGATTAGAACTAATAGGATTTTTGTTTTAACTACTGCAATGTAAATGTTTTAGGTGAAGAAGTCCGAAGAGAAGAGACTCAGATTTTGCTAAGGAGACCAAGTAAGTGAATGTATAGATTTCTCGGTCATTAGGACCCTACTCAAAGGATGCTAGGTAGGAACTCATACGATGATTAGAAGTTCCTTTATGTCACTGTCTAGCATTCATGTTGATGATTAGTTCAATGGTAAGGTTTCGTGTTGGATAGTGCTCTGTTCTGTAGCTTGATGATTTAAGAACTTTCATGTACATGCATCATGACTATTTTATGCATATGAAAATGTTTTAAGAGCATGGTTTTCTCATGAACAAAGTAAGAAGATAAAACTTATGCAACGTGGACTAAGTGAGGGTTGGGGGCGGTTTGGCGTATGTCACAGTCCAAAAGAGGGACATATGAATACGACCCATAGTAAGGACCAAGATCAAACTCACTATCGAACCCCCTTTACCGGCACAAATCCTCTCTTAATCCACAAAACTTAAATAAAGAATATGATCAATGATTATAATGATGAATATCGGATGATGTAGTATGTTTAGTCACCGGATGATGTAGTATGTTTAGTCACCGGATGATGTAGTATGTTTAGTCACCGGATGATGTAGCATGTTTTCTCACCGGATGATGTAGCATGTTTTCTCACCGGATGATGTAGCATGTTTTCTCACCGGATGATGTAGTATGTTTAGTCACCGGATGATGTAGCATGTTTTCTCACCGGATGATGTAGTATGTTTAGTCACCGGATGATGTAGCATGTTTTCTCACCGGATGATGTAGTATGTTTAGTCACCGGATGATGTAGCATGTTTTCTCACCGGATGATGTAGCATGTTTTCTCACCGGATGATGTAGCATGTTTTCTCACCGGATGATGTAGCATGTTTTCTCACCGGATGATGTAGTATGTTTAGTCACCGGATGATGTAGCATGTTTTCTCACCGGATGATGTAGCATGTTTTCTCACCGGATGATGTAGCATGTTTTCTCACCGGATGATGTAGCATGTTTTCTCACCGGATGATGTAGCATGTTTTCTCACCGGATGATGTAGCATGTTTTCTCACCGGATGATGTAGCATGTTTTCTCACCGGATGATGTAGCATGTTTTCTCACCGGATGATGTAGTATGTTTAGTCACCGGATGATGTAGTATGTTTAGTCACCGGATGATGTAGCATGTTTTCTCACCGGATGATGTAGTATGTTTAGTCACCGGATGATGTAGCATGTTTTCTCACCGGATGATGTAGCATGTTTTCTCACCGGATGATGTAGCATGTTTTCTCACCGGATGATGTAGCATGTTTTCTCACCGGATGATGTAGTATGTTTAGTCACCGGATGATGTAGCATGTTTTCTCACCGGATGATGTAGCATGTTTTCTCACCGGATGATGTAGCATGTTTTCTCACCGGATGATGTAGCATGTTTTCTCACCGGATGATGTAGCATGTTTTCTCACCGGATGATGTAGCATGTTTTCTCACCGGATGATGTAGCATGTTTTCTCACCGGATGATGTAGCATGTTTTCTCACCGGATGATGTAGTATGTTTAGTCACCGGATGATGTAGTATGTTTAGTCACCGGATGATGTAGCATGTTTTCTCACCGGATGATGTAGCATGTTTTCTCACCGGATGATGTAGCATGTTTTCTCACCGGATGATGTAGCATGTTTTCTCACCGGATGATGTAGCATGTTTTCTCACCGGATGATGTAGCATGTTTTCTCACCGGATGATGTAGTATGTTTAGTCACCGGATGATGTAGCATGTTTTCTCACCGGATGATGTAGCATGTTTTCTCACCGGATGATGTAGCATGTTTTCTCACCGGATGATGTAGCATGTTTTCTCACCGGATGATGTAGCATGTTTTCTCACCGGATGATGTAGCATGTTTTCTCACCGGATGATGTAGCATGTTTTCTCACCGGATGATGTAGCATGTTTTCTCACCGGATGATGTAGCATGTTTTCTCACCGGATGATGTAGCATGTTTTCTCACCGGATGATGTAGCATGTTTTCTCACCGGATGATGTAGCATGTTTTCTCACCGGATGATGTAGCATGTTTTCTCACCGGATGATGTAGCATGTTTTCTCACCGGATGATGTAGCATGTTTTCTCACCGGATGATGTAGCATGTTTTCTCACCGGATGATGTAGTATGTTTAGTCACCGGATGATGTAGCATGTTTTCTCACCGGATGATGTAGTATGTTTAGTCACCGGATGATGTAGCATGTTTTCTCACCGGATGATGTAGTATGTTTAGTCACCGGATGATGTAGCATGTTTTCTCACCGGATGATGTAGTATGTTTAGTCACCGGATGATGTAGCATGTTTTCTCACCAGATGATGTAGCATGTTTTCTCACCGGATGATGTAGTATGTTTAGTCATCGGATGATGTAGCACGTTTTCTCACCGGATGATGTAGTATGTTTAGTCACCGGATGATGTAGCACGTTTAGTCACCGGATGATGTAGCATGTTTTCTCACCGGATGATGTAGTATGTTTAGTCACCGGATGATGGGAATGTAGTTTGTCGTTTAGTCACCAGACGATGTGAATATTTTCTTGTCGTTTAGTGCCCGAGTAATGTTTTAATTAGTCACGCGTGGCGCACATGACCACCGGTCGATGCAGTGTAAATATGAACATCTTGTGGAGAATGTTCGAGACCGGGCGATGTCTTTAATTAGACACGTGCAATGCCCATGTCCACCGGTAGATGTTTTCTACTGGGCGTCTATGACTGAGTCACGCAGGGCACACGTGACAAATCGGATGATATATACTTCGCCACCCGCTGCATGCGAACCCATGCAAACCGATCTGATTAATGTCGAGTGGGCTGGGGCATTTTCTTCCCTACCCGGTTAAGTCACTGATCAAATGACCGAGCTTAGTCGCTCGACTCTGTGTAAGATTTAGCCGACAGGATTTAAGGAAATCGAGTTCTGAGGGGGTGCGGTTTCCTTGATGATATAACGTCTCTGTTATCAGTCTACGAGTGAGTGCAAAAAAAAAAGTATGTAAATGCTAGATTGGAAATAGAGGAGAAAAGTTAGAAGTTGAGTCAATGTTTGATGAAAGATTATGACTAAGTGACGGCTCCTATCGGGGTCGTTACATAGGCCCCCAGATTTTGCACCAGATGTCGGACAAGATCGCCATTATTAGAAAAAGGATGATAACTGCACAAAGCCGACAGAAGAGTTATGCAGATCAGAGAAGGAGGAGCCTTGAGTTTACTTAAAGGTTTTCTTAAAGATCTCACCATTCAAAGGAGTTATGCGGTTCGGTAAGAAAGAAAAGCTTAATCCACGATTCATTGGACCATTCCCTATTTTGGCAAAGATTGGTAATACAGCTTATAAGTTACAGTTGCCTTCTTCGCTGGAAAAGATTCATAATGTCTTTCATGTGTCTATACTAAAGAAATGCATACGTGACCCGACGCTTGTTGTTAAGCCAACAGAAATCAAAATTCAGCCGACCTTAATGTATGAAGAGAAACTGGTACAAATTTTAGAGTCTGCAATTAAGACCCTGCGAAATAAGAAAATTCCACTAGTAAAGGTTCTGTGGATGAATCATGGTATTGAAGAAGCCACTTGGGAATGACAGTAGAACATGTTGGACAAATATCCAGAGTTATTCGTCTGATCAATTTTTGAGGACAAAAAATTTGTTTAAGGAGGGGTGGATGTAACACCTGACAACTTCGAGCAGGTGAATTCTTTTTTTACGAAACAGAATTAACTGCCATCTATGCATATATTTCTTTGGTCGAAAATTTAGGCGTCAAGGTTAATCAGTCCTCTTTATAGAAGTTAGTTCTAGTGGCAAACTTGTAATTAAGCCTACCTTATTAAGCGTATAAATAGAAAATGGAAATCCTAAAACCTCACAAAAACCTCCACCAGCCGACTTTCTTCTTTCAGCCGACTCTCTCCCCTTAGCTCCCTTCTCTGTTCTTCCTCCAGCGATCAACTTCCTTCTAATTTCTTCCAATACTCCAAGCTCGAGGTAAGATTTGGACAATGTGTTTACTGATTAGTCATTTGAGAGTTGATTAGAGATTAAGATTTGGGTTTTCTGAGGAAGTTGAAGTATCATGGTAGGTATGGCTATTAACATAGCATTTATGATTGTTGTAGATAATAAGTAGAAATAATGAACGTTGGCTGAGCCTGGGTAGTTGGTGAACCCGAATACCATTATCGTTTAGCTGAGGTTTTTATGCACACTAGGTGACTGATATAATGCTCGAATGGAAATGAGTTAGACTTCTAGGATATATACTTAGTTAGAAAGCTACCATTCTGGAATATTAGACTACTTAGGATTTGTTTTCTTACATTAATACGTGAAATGTCTTAGGTGGGAAAAACTCCAAGTGAAGGAAAAACATTGCTAAGGAATCCAGGTAAGTGAGTGTGTTAAGATTTCCAGCCATTAAGGCCCTAAATCATAAGGGTAGTAGGTTGAGTTTGCTTCTAATGATCGATTATGTTTGGGAAGTTGTTTGATTTAGTAAAATGTTTGGATTGGTGTATGCTCTGTTTCTGGTGAACGACTCCTCCCATGGTCTTATGTTTCGAAAATATTTATGTCCATGCATTTATGATTTATTTACCGAGTATACAAAATGTTTTACACGCATACTTTTTATGAATGAAACAAGAAAACGAAACGTATGGAAACTTGATTAAGTGAGAGTTGGGGGTGGTTTTCGCCATGTCACTGTCCAGAGATTGACCATGATTCTTGCCCGAAAGGGTCCATGTACATGCGCACTGCCTACCCCCCGACAAAACTCCTCCTTAATCCATGATATGAAAACGATGGACATGAATATGATTCCTACGATTTGAAAAGGAATGAGAACATAAGCGTGATTTCCGATTTTAGTAAGAGATGTGAACATGATTTTATTGAGTATGCATTCATGAGTATTCGTGTGTTTGTTGCACTCCTTACTAAGCATTAGGCTTATAGTTTGAACCTTATGATGTAGGTGACGAAACAGCAGGTGAGGACTTCAGTCTAGAATTAAATGCTTAGGTCTGGTTGTTAGTTGCTGCTCATGGTGATGATTTGTGACTGGGATGCAATTTTTCTTTAACCCGCGGAGTGTTGCTTTCAGTACAATTTAGTATGTAACGACCCCGACAGGAGCCGTCACTTAGTCATAATCTTTCATTAATCATTGACTCAACTTCTAACTTTTCTCCTCTATTTCCAATATAGCATTTACATATTTTTTTTTTTGCACTCACTCTTAGACTGATAACAGAGACGTTATATCATCAAGGAAACCGCACCCCCTCAGAACTCGATTTCCTTAAATCCTGTCGGCTAAATCTTACACAGAGTCGAGCGACTAAGCTAGGTCATTTGATCAGTGACTTAACCGGGTAGGGAAGAAAATGCCCCAGCCCACTCGACATTAATCAGATCGATTTGCATGGGTTCGCATGCAGCAGGTGGCGAAGTATATATCATCCGATTTGTCACGTGTGCCCTGCGTAACTCAGTCATAGACGCCCAGTAGAAAACATCTACCGGTGGACATGGGCATTGCACGTGTCTAATTAAAGACATCGCCCGGTCTCAAACATTCTCCGCAAGATGTTCATATTTACACTGCATCGACCGGTGGTCATGTGCGCCACGCGTGACTAATTAAAACATTACTCGGGCACTAAACGACAAGAAAATATTCACATCGTCTGGTGACTAAACATACTACATCATCCGGTGACTAAACGACAAACTACATTCCCATCATCCGGTGACTAAACATACTACATCATCCAGTGAGAAAACATGCTACATCATCCGGTGACTAAACGACAAACTACATTCTCATCATCCGGTGACTAAACATACTACATCATCCGGTGAGAAAACATGCTACATCATCCGGTGAGAAAACATACTACATAATCCGGTGACATCAGCCGGAAGACTCAATCATCCAACTTCTATCATTTGACATTCACCGATGATGTCAGCCGGATGATTGCCTCATCCAGCTTCTATCATACGGCAATAAAACACTATAATCATCAAACAACTTCATCCAACGGAAGACTTCTACCTACAGTACTCATCCCAACCCTCAAGGGACTCAACATGACTGTCTTAGGCTTAAACTAACAAGAACCATAGACTCAATCAGAATACGTATAGCGGAAGACTTGCATGGAATAAATCTTTATATAATATGTTAACAAATTCATCTCCAGACACAATATCTAAATCATACAATACTAAATACCATCCTCCATAAACTTCAGTTCACATATCCTTACTGACATACTATGAGCATAACCAGGGGTCTTAATCGCCTATCCAGCCTTGCATTGTCATTCTGAGCATCCTCCAGCAACCAGCTTTAAACATCATCTCTGGATTTGAAATCCTCACATGTTAGCTCTTCACCTACACCATAAGGTCTATAAGCCTAATGCTTAGTAAGGAATGCAACACTAACATGGATGCATGAATGTATAATTCGAGAACCACATGCTCATAAATCTTTTCTTGTTCATATCTTTGCTCGTAATCATCATTCATAATCATGGATCATATTCTTCATTTAAGTTGTGTGGATTAAGAGAGGATTTGTACCGGTAAAGGGGGTTCGACAGTGAGTTTGATCTTGGTCCCTACTGCGGGTCGTATTCATATGTCCCTCTTTTGGACTGTGACATACGCCGAACCGCCCCCAACCCTCACTTAGTCCACGTTGCATAAGTTTTATCTTTTTACTTTGTTCATGAGAAAACCATGCTCTTAAAACATTTTCATATGCATAAAATAGTCATGATGCATGTACATGAAAGTTCTTAAATCATCAAGCTACAGAACATAGCACTATCCAACACGAAACCTTACCATTAAACTAATCATCAACATAAATGCTAGACAGTAATATAAAGGAACTTCTAATCATCGTATGAGTTCCTACCTAGCATCCTTTGATGTAGGGTCCTAATGACCGAGAAACCTACACATTCACTTACTTGGTCTGCTTAGCAAAATCTGAGTCTCTTCTCTTCGGACTTCTTCACCTAAAACATTTACATTGCAGTAGTTAAAATAAAAATCTTATTAGTTCTAATCACAAGTCATCCTAGGGTCTAATAGTTAAAGTCATTCCTGAATCCATAGTTTAATACTCTGTGCAGTCTGAATCCAAAAACCGAAATAGACAGACCCGACTATCGATTACTCAGGGTTGGTTATTTTAAATGTCCAAAATCGATTCAGAATGACATTACTGATCTCGGATTTTAAAATGTCCTTATTATTACTCGGCCATTGAAGAATCCAGAACTTCAACACCTAGCTGAAAACAGAGCTTAACGACTAATAGATAGCTACATTGCCAAACTCGTACCTCGAGCACAAAGTAGCCAAGAAGTAGCAAGGAAACCGATCGTCAAAGGAGGGATTTCCAGCTGACAGAGAGCGAGAGCTTGGGAGAGAAAAATCATCAAGAGTAATGACGGCTACAGCGAGGTTTAATTGAGGTTTGAACCCTTTCCATTTTCTTTAAATACCAATCTCAATCCTCCATTATTACAACTTTGCCACACAACCTAGTTTAAATCCACATGTAATTAATTAAGCTTGGCATAAAATTCTAAACCGTGAAGATTGAATATTCATGACCGTTAAAATAGTTAGGAAGTCACCTGGTCGTCTTGTCGGGTGTTACATAGTAAGATCTATGTTAAGATTGCATAAAAAGGAAAAGTATTTCTTTATGTTAACAGATATTTGACTTATTAAGTATGAGTTTAAGAGTATGAAAGTTCCAGATTTAAGAATCTTCTTTATATGAGAAGTCTTCCGCTATGAACTTAAGTTAAGGAATGCGAGGTTTATGTGTATGGAGATTTTGGAAAAGGGAGTTAAGTTCTGTAAAAGGGGGGAAAGAATTGAAGTCTCAACGTCGATCGATAATCGGTAGATGTTCGGTTACTGTTGAGCGGTGGATGTGCTCAGTAGATGTAACCGGTAGAAGTTACTCTGTTAATGTGAGTGTTACTGTTGATCAGTGGATGCTGAGTGAATGAGTCATTCGGCTGACGTCATCGGTAGATGTTGATCGTTACTGTTGATCAGTGGATGCTGGATGAACGAGTCATCTGGCTGACGTCATCGGTAGAAGTTGAGTGTTACTGACCAGTGGATGCTGGGTGAATGAGTCATCTGGCTGACGTCATCGGTAGATATGGGATATTATTGTTGAGCGGTGGATGTCGCTCGACAGAAATCAGCGGTGGATGCTGGGTGAATGAGTCATCCGGCTGACGTCATCGGTAGATGTGGGATATTATTGTTGAGCAGTGGATGTCGCTCGACAGAAATGAGCGGTGGATGCTGGGTGAATGAGTCATCCAGCTAACGTCATCGGTAGATGTGGGATATTATTGTTGAGCGGTGGATGTCGCTCCACAGAAATGAACGGTGGATGTGAACAGATGAAGTCATTCCGATTGTCTGTTAATTCTTTTCTTTAAATAGATTTTCCCCAAATAATTTTAAATGACTTCGAATTTGATTGGAATTTCTTTAAAAACGTATTTATATATATACACAAAAAAAGAGAATTGGGTTTACATTTTCGATAACGAATATGATTATACGAAATTCTCGACCCGTCGAGTTTCGGGTTGTGACAGCTCTTCTTCGCCTACATCACATAACTCAAACTATAAGCCTAATGCTTAGCAAGTAATGGAGATACGAATTGAAAACATTTCACTTAACATATGCAGTTTCTACTATTTCTATCGTACATAAATGTTTCGTTGTAGTTTTCTACCGTTTCTACTATCACATACATATATGATCCTCTAGCCAATGGAGAGCGGATCACTTTCTCCACCTCTATACGTTCCTAACATACATCTGAAGGGTGAACAACTTTCTTCAAACGTTACACATTTTCTACATTTTCGTTGTTTTCTATCGTACATGTAATCCTCTATCGAATGGAGAGTGGATTAGTTTATCCACCCCTATACGTTCCACACATTCATCTGAAGGGTGAACAACTTCCTTCAGACGCTCACATACTTCCGATTTACACATTAATTTACATGAAAATATATGTGGGAAAAACGTTTCGTACATTTCAAAAACATGAGGCATGAGAAAGCTAAACATACATAGAAACATGCATGCAACACGCATGCAACATTACTTACCTGGCGTCCTTAGCAAACTTAGTCGGTTTGTTCACTTAGCCTTGCAACTGGGTAACCTATCAACATAAACATCAATATCAAGATTAGCATCCACTTTCCTTAACCCTTAAACCCATTACATCAACGTAACATAATCAACTCCATACATTCATAATAAAACTTCAAGTCCATAACTACTTCGAAGCTCAATTCCAACATAAACTTTAACCAACCAATTTAACAACTCTTTTAGACAATTCATCAAACACTTTGTGTGCATAAACTCATTCTCAAATTCTTCTCCAATCCAACATCCGTTTTCAACGATTCAAACGCCTATACGTCACCCATAACATCTACTTTAACATGCCGTAGCTACTTATCGAATTAAACTTAACAATCAAGCCCAGAAATTCAGAATTTTGATCTGCTGTAAAACGACATTTCCAACCAATATTCAATTTTCACCCTAACTACCAACAATAACCATAATTACATCGTTAAAAGCCATTAATCTATCGAAACCATCCATTTCTAACATAAACTGAAAATCTCTTAACCCTAAATCAAAAAACCCTAACCATTTTCAAACCCTAAACCAAAACTAAACTCATAGAACACTGGAGTCTTACCTAGAGTGTTGAACAATTGAAGACAACGGAAAGGAAAATGATCGTCGAAGGAGGAGGAGTCGGCTGTGAGAATCATCGGAGGAGAAGGGGAGGAAATCGCAAGCGGGGGGGGGGAGAAGAAGCATTCTGCATAATGCATTTCGTGGAGGAGAGGGGGGGAAGGTTTATAAAATTTAAAATATTATTTCCCTAATTACTCTTTTGCCCCTCCACTTAATCCTATACCTAATTCGCTATTTAACTTATCGATTTGGATTCTCCAAAATTTTCTTATTTTACCAAATATTCTAATTAATTCCTAGGGTTCTAACAAAACTTTCTGCTCGAGAAATGACCTTAAATTTCTCCGTTTCCCATTTCCGAGCATATCGCTAAAAATTGTAACACTAAAAATCTCGGTTGTTACATTATTGCATTACTAGGTGGAGATAGTTTACATTTCTGTCTTGGATCTGAATAGGATAAAGTTTTATTGAGGATTGAAGAGATAAATTGATGTTGTTTTGATTATGTAAGTGAATTGAATTGTTTTGTTGTGAAAATAATATGTTTTTGATTTGTATTAAAATGTTTTGAAAAATGATGAGTTACAAAGTATTATTTTGAAAACGATGTTTTACGTTGAATTGAACATATTGATATCAATTGCATGGGTGGGTTGAGTTGCATTAATTTAAACATGCATAGGATTGCTTTATAACAGTTTTTAAAGCATGGATTTAGGAATGAGGAAGTTAGAAGTAGTGGTAACATAAGAACCCATTGGACTGGACTTGCCTCTTTTTGTGCAATAAGTATGACTACGAAAATGATTAGAAGATTAACTATATATCCTCCTTGGGTTGAAAATCCCTAAACCTCACACGGAAGCAATGTGTAGGTTCTACAGCCTTACCAGTGAAATCCCAGAAACTTGTAAGGTTGTGTGATGGTCATATGCATCAATTAGAGTGGATTGCATTTTTGACATATCAATTTGAATGTTAAAAGATTGTAATGAATGTTTTATGAAAAATGACTTTAAATTGTGAAATATTTATTTTAAATTGCATGAGATTTATCTATTTGTTGAGAATAGTTTTAACATGTGGTTAATGGCATGGATTTTTAAATGGTTCTAATACGAACATGCATGTATTTTTATATAAATGACATGAATTTCAAATCAAAATAAATTGATTTAAAAAAGAATCAATGTTAGGTGAAGGATAGAGCATGGTCCTATATAGTGTGGATAGAGGCTAAATTAGCTATTCTAGCTACTAAGACTTATTTGCTAGGCGTAAAGCTAAATTAGCTGAAATGCGAAGAGCTATCATAGCCTTAGCTGATGAATGGAAATATTGCTCAACAGTGCAATGATAAAGTTGAAAGTTGTAACGCCCCGAGTTTTCTAAACTCAGTTCGTTACTCATAAACCCGAACATAACTAAGAAATTTTGGACCAAACTTAAAATTTCACTTGAAAGTCAAAACTCGATGTTCACTGAAACCACAACGTTAAAATTCACAGCGGAAAATCATTTGAAAACAAGCAGAGATTAAACGGGGTTGTAAATCAATATTTGGAAATATCAATTGAAATAGTAGGAATTGGGTCGACCAAGACTTAAGCGTGGAAACGTGAAAATTGTAAAAGTCAAACGCATCTGCCACTAGACAAGGTCAACAAAAAAAGAAATAAACTGAAGACTTCCACCGATGACGTCAGCTGGAAGAATCACTCTTCCAACTTCAGCCGATGATGTCAGCCGGAAATTCACTCTTCCAACTTCAGCCGATCGCAAAACGATAAGTTTTTGCTACTCGCATCTACCGATGACGTCAGCAGGATGAATCTTCCATCCAGCCTCTGCCGATCACAAAACGACAACTATACTTACTCACATCTTCCGGTAGATAAAATACTCGACATCATCTGGTTACAAAACGACAAATTTTCTACTTATATCTTCCAATGGCTTCCACTTATATCTGCTGTAAAACGACATTTCCAACCAATATTCAATTTTCACCCTAACTACCAACAATAACCATAATTACATCGTTAAAAGCCATTAATCTATCGAAACCATCCATTTCTAACATAAACTGAAAATCTCTTAACCCTAAATCAAAAAACCCTAACCATTTTCAAACCCTAAACCGAAACTAAACTCATAGAACACTGGAGTCTTACCTAGAGTGTTGAACAATTGAAGACAACGGAAAGGAAAATGATCGTCGAAGGAGGAGGAGTCGGCTGTGAGAATCATCGGAGGAGAAGGGGAGGAAATCGCAAGCGGGGGGGGGGAGAAGAAGCATTCTGCATAATGCATTTCGTGGAGGAGAGGGGGGGAAGGTTTATAAAATTTAAAATATTATTTCCCTAATTACTCTTTTGCCCCTCCACTTAATCCTATACCTAATTCGCTATTTAACTTATCGATTTGGATTCTCCAAAATTTTCTTATTTTACCAAATATTCTAATTAATTCCTAGGGTTCTAACAAAACTTTCTGCTCGAGAAATGACCTTAAATTTCTCCGTTTCCCATTTCCGAGCATATCGCTAAAAATTGTAACACTAAAAATCTCGGTTGTTACATTATTGCATTACTAGGTGGAGATAGTTTACATTTCTGTCTTGGATCTGAATAGGATAAAGTTTTATTGAGGATTGAAGAGATAAATTGATGTTGTTTTGATTATGTAAGTGAATTGAATTGTTTTGTTGTGAAAATAATATGTTTTTGATTTGTATTAAAATGTTTTGAAAAATGATGAGTTACAAAGTATTATTTTGAAAACGATGTTTTACGTTGAATTGAACATATTGATATCAATTGCATGGGTGGGTTGAGTTGCATTAATTTAAACATGCATAGGATTGCTTTATAACAGTTTTTAAAGCATGGATTTAGGAATGAGGAAGTTAGAAGTAGTGGTAACATAAGAACCCATTGGACTGGACTTGCCTCTTTTTGTGCAATAAGTATGACTACGAAAATGATTAGAAGATTAACTATATATCCTCCTTGGGTTGAAAATCCCTAAACCTCACACGGAAGCAATGTGTAGGTTCTACAGCCTTACCAGTGAAATCCCAGAAACTTGTAAGGTTGTGTGATGGTCATATGCATCAATTAGAGTGGATTGCATTTTTGACATATCAATTTGAATGTTAAAAGATTGTAATGAATGTTTTATGAAAAATGACTTTAAATTGTGAAATATTTATTTTAAATTGCATGAGATTTATCTATTTGTTGAGAATAGTTTTAACATGTGGTTAATGGCATGGATTTTTAAATGGTTCTAATACGAACATGCATGTATTTTTATATAAATGACATGAATTTCAAATCAAAATAAATTGATTTAAAAAAGAATCAATGTTAGGTGAAGGATAGAGCATGGTCCTATATAGTGTGGATAGAGGCTAAATTAGCTATTCTAGCTACTAAGACTTATTTGCTAGGCGTAAAGCTAAATTAGCTGAAATGCGAAGAGCTATCATAGCCTTAGCTGATGAATGGAAATATTGCTCAACAGTGCAATGATAAAGTTGAAAGTTGTAACGCCCCGAGTTTTCTAAACTCAGTTCGTTACTCATAAACCCGAACATAACTAAGAAATTTTGGACCAAACTTAAAATTTCACTTGAAAGTCAAAACTCGATGTTCACTGAAACCACAACGTTAAAATTCACAGCGGAAAATCATTTGAAAACAAGCAGAGATTAAACGGGGTTGTAAATCAATATTTGGAAATATCAATTGAAATAGTAGGAATTGGGTCGACCAAGACTTAAGCGTGGAAACGTGAAAATTGTAAAAGTCAAACGCATCTGCCACTAGACAAGGTCAACAAAAAAAGAAATAAACTGAAGACTTCCACCGATGACGTCAGCTGGAAGAATCACTCTTCCAACTTCAGCCGATGATGTCAGCCGGAAATTCACTCTTCCAACTTCAGCCGATCGCAAAACGATAAGTTTTTGCTACTCGCATCTACCGATGACGTCAGCAGGATGAATCTTCCATCCAGCCTCTGCCGATCACAAAACGACAACTATACTTACTCACATCTTCCGGTAGATAAAATACTCGACATCATCTGGTTACAAAACGACAAATTTTCTACTTATATCTTCCAATGGCTTCCACTAAAGACATCATCCGATGACTTTACTGAAGACATCATCCGATGGCTTTTACTGAAGACATCATCCGATGACTTTACTGAAGACATCTTCCGATAGTCAACAGAACAACAACTTTATATAGCAGCTCATCGAGCATTTACTCTCTACCCAAAGAAAGCTCTGACTACCAAAAGAATTTGAGCATTTTACTAAAAATCGTTCAAAACTATTTAAATCCATGTATTACTCAAAACTTTAGTAAACACCACTATTAAATCCAACAGAGTATCATTATCAGAAAAGTCGCAAATTGAATTCAAACATCAAAACTATCACTGTCATAGAAACTCACAACATACTTAAATTGAATCATAGTTCACTAAACCTTCTCATCCACTGACACCAGTTAAACCGCCCCATCAGTTTCCAGATTGTTACATAGATGCACTCCTCCAACCAGACTAGTCCTCAGCAAACTCAGTGTAGCACCCGATTCCATTGAACCAGAAATTTAATTTATTATTTATGATGTACTTTTATAGAAGGGTTGGGGGAGTCATTGATTAGGTTAATAAATGTTCAGGCGAGGGCATGATGGTAATTAGAATTTTTACATAGTGGATAACGTATTTAAGGAAGAGTCTAGTGTGAGTAGCTACCACTGTTTCATTTCTTTTTACCTCTCAGCTCGACGGAATCCCCCTAGGCGATTCCCCTCCAACCAAGGTGAGTTTTGATTCGATTACTTGCTGTTTTTAGTGTCTAGATAACTGGTGGATGGCTATGTGTGCATTTTGGAAGTACAGAGAGTGAGGGATGGGATTTGGGGTTTAGCGATGAATCGGGTATGGCGAAGAACAGAACCCTTAGAACTAGCCCTTTAGATTTCCTAATGTTTAGAATGAAGTTTAGTAATGCTGTGCTTATATTTTAGGTGAGCCAGCTCTTGGAATATCCTACCACCAGGAACTCTCGGTGAAGCCAGGTAAGTGAAGTATTGTGTGTGCCCTCGGGCCTA
The DNA here is from genome assembly GCA_022432975.1 of Begonia masoniana. Taxonomy (NCBI): domain Eukaryota; kingdom Viridiplantae; phylum Streptophyta; class Magnoliopsida; order Cucurbitales; family Begoniaceae; genus Begonia; species Begonia masoniana. The sequence continues at coordinate 32,876,014 of CM039502.1, forward strand.
CATCACAAAACAGTAGGGTTATGTATGTTTGAGTATTTTCTGTATGTTATGCATCATGTTTTTGAAAGAATACGAAAATGAACTTTCATGCATCATTATGGAAAGGCAAGTACAGATTGAAATGCATTGGCGGTTAAGGGAACTAATCCACCCCTTAACTGATGAAGAGGATTTATGACATTGGGAGAACTGATCCCACTCCCAAGGGAACTGAGGGATCAGAATAGCTATTAAGGGACTTCATCCACCCCTTAACTGATGAAGAGGATGTATGACATTGGGAGAATTGATCTCACTCCCAAGGGAATCAAGGGATCTTATCAGTAAACAAACGATGTGCAACTGAGATGAGAAAGTAGAAACTTCATATTCATGATTTAAGTTTCAGCATATCATTTCATTATTGCTTTACTTACTTAGCATTAGGCTAATAGATGAGTTTTGTGATGTAGATGTTGAGGATACTGCAGGTGAATTCCCTGAATTCACTGACGAATAAATGGGGTTGGAGGAGCACTTCTCTGTCTCGAACTGGTATACTGATGAGGCGGATTAACTGATGTCTATTGTTGTGAAAGTTTAGTTGACAGTGTTTCAATTTAAGTATACTGAGTTTTCATGACAGTAGTGATTTCAATGTTGGGATTTAATGTTGGCACTCACTGGATTTTAGTATTGTAATGGTTTGAAATGTTTTTGAATGGTTTCAGTGAAGTGAGTAAATTCTTTTCTGTAGTTAGAGTCGTGTTTGTATACCAAGGAGTAGATGAGATGTGGTTCTGTTCTCTATCGTTAGATGAAGTCTATCGGCAGAGGTTGAGTTGTTGTTCTGTTGTCTATCGGAAGATGTCTTTAGTGGAAGCCATCGGATGATATAGAACGAAATATGTCGTTTAGTGATCGGTATATGTAGCTTGTTTTATCGGAAGATGTTATTTTGTTCACTATCGGTAGATGAAGTCCATCGGTAGATGTCGGGTTATAGTTATGTGCCTATCGGAAAATATAAGTAGAGAGTTTGTCGTTTAGTGATCGGCGTATGCAGTCTACTCAAACGGAAGGTGTAGGTTTAAGTCTATCGGATGATGTCTCAGTGAACTCATCGGCAGATGCGTGCTGACGTCGTCGGTAGGTGTAGGAGGACTCTTGTCGTTTAGTCACCGGTGGATGTAGAACAAAGTCGATCGGATGAAGGAAATCATCTGGCTGACGTCATCGGAAGATGTAGAGTGTATTTTGTCGTTTAGTCACCGGTAGATACAGTCTACCGAGAGATGTCCTTTGTTTTTCATTTGGCTGACGTCATCGGCAGAAGCCTTCTATCTTCTGTTTCTGCTTCTTCCGTTGACTTTATTAATCGGCAGATCCGTTTGACCTCTGTGACACCTCAAGTATTTCAATTTAAACTTCTATTTCCTATTGGCCGATTACTTCTTAATATTTCCAACGATTATGTTAACATTGTTTTTATGGCTTTGTCTAATTCTATTTTTGCTTAAATGATTTCCGCTACAAGTTTTAAAAAAAATACGGTTGAAATTTTAGTCATGTACGGGCATTATGTGACGAATCGGGTTCAGATAATTCGGGGCGTTACACTCAGTGAACACACCTGTTGACACTTCATCACCTACATCACAAAACTCATCTATTAGCCTAATGCTAAGTAAGTAAAGCAATAATGAAATGTAATGCTGAAACATAAATTCCTAAATATGCAGTTTCTACTTTCTCATCTCAGTTGCATATGCATCGTTTCTGATCTGATCCCCTTGTGAAATTGAGAGTTGGATCACTTCTCCCAAAGTCATACATCCTCTCTCTTGATTAAGGGGCGGATTAGTTCCCTTAACAAACTGATCTGATCCCCCTGTGAAATTGGGGTTTGGATCATTTCCCCCAAAGTCATACATCCTCTCTCTTGGTTAAGGGGCGGATTAGTTCCCTTAACAACTGTTACAGTCTGTTCATTCCTTACCATGTCATTTCATGTAAATTCATTTTCGCATAAATTTTCAAAATATGATGCATGACATACAAACATTCAAACACACATAATCCTACTGTTTTGTGATGTAGGCCCGAAGGCACAAGCAAACTTTACTTACCTGGTCTCCTGGAAATCGCTCGGCTGTAAGCTACCTTAGAAGCTCGCTCACCTAAGTTCATAACAGAACATCAATCAAATCTTCGCTAAACTTAACCAAAAATTAACCAGAAGAACAAGGAAACCAGTTTGGAACTCTACTGCTTGTACATTCCCATTTATTCCCCAAGAACCCGAACCTACTCTCATCAACAGCATCAATCCTCACATTGTACTCCCTCGGTTATCTAACTGCTAAAATGCAAGAGAATGAGGAAAACTTACTAAGGTTGAAAGAGAATCGAGCAAGGAAAATCGCCTAGAGAGCTCTGCTACTCGAGCTGAAAACTCGAAGAGGAAAAATATGAAATGGTGGCGGCTACAGTGCATTAAACCCACCCCTCTTTCCTTAAATAGGTTATCCACTTAAAATTTCTAATTACCCTTATGCCCTTGCCTAGTCATCCATTAATTTAAAAGAATAGAGAATTAGTTTGATAAAATTGGGCGTTACAAAAGTACGGAGTCAATAGAAAAGAAGTTTGATATGGTGAGAATCCCGGATGAATTCCAAAGTCAAGTTAGTCGTAAATCAACTGATGATAAGAGGGGGATCAGACTAAGGTATCCCTAGGTAGCCAATGTGGTTGGGATCAATTAGAAAGTGTCTTCTTGGAGAGGTTCTTTTCCTAAGTATGTTAGACAAGAAAATTTAAAGAATTCTTAGAATTGGTTCAAAAGGATACGATTGTTGATACGATTGTTTTGAGATACGATTGTTTTGAGATACGATTGTTTTGAGATACGATTGTTTTGAGATACGATTGTTTTGAGATACGATTGTTTTGAGATACGATTGTTTTGAGATACGATTGTTTTGAGATACGATTGTTTTGAGATACGATTGTTTTGAGATACGATTGTTTTGAGATACGATTGTTTTGAGATACGATTGTTTTGAGATACGATTGTTTTGAGATACGATTGTTTTGAGATACGATTGTTTTGAGATACGATTGTTTTGAGATACGATTGTTTTGAGATACGATTGTTTTGAGATACGATTGTTTTGAGATACGATTGTTTTGAGATACGATTGTTTTGAGATACGATTGTTTTGAGATACGATTGTTTTGAGATACGATTGTTTTGAGATACGATTGTTTTGAGATACGATTGTTTTGAGATACGATTGTTTTGAGATACGATTGTTTTGAGATACGATTGTTTTGAGATACGATTGTTTTGAGATACGATTGTTTTGAGATACGATTGTTTTGAGATACGATTGTTTTGAGATACGATTGTTTTGAGATACGATTGTTTTGAGATACGATTGTTTTGAGATACGATTGTTTTGAGATACGATTGTTTTGAGATACGATTGTTTTGAGATACGATTGTTTTGAGATACGATTGTTTTGAGATACGATTGTTTTGAGATACGATTGTTTTGAGATACGATTGTTTTGAGATACGATTGTTTTGAGATACGATTGTTTTGAGATACGATTGTTTTGAGATACGATTGTTTTGAGATACGATTGTTTTGAGATACGATTGTTTTGAGATACGATTGTTTTGAGATACGATTGTTTTGAGATACGATTGTTTTGAGATACGATTGTTTTGAGATACGATTGTTTTGAGATACGATTGTTTTGAGATACGATTGTTTTGAGATACGATTGTTTTGAGATACGATTGTTTTGAATTACCAAACCAAGTTTGAGGAGTTAGCAAAGTATGTAGGACAATTTATTCCCGATGAAGCTGCTAAGGCCCAAAGATTTGAGCAAGGCCTTAGATCGGGTATTTCTAACAGACTCATAGGTTTAAAGATTGAGTCTTATCTAGATATGGTGGAGAGGGCTATGTTGATTAAACAAACATTGGTTGCAGGCAAAGATGAATGGGAAGCCTAGAGAAAAACTACAAAAAAGATAAATTAAGGTAATTGTAACACCTAAAAAATTTTCTGTAAGGTACGTAGCCCTAGGTTAGGGATGTTGTGAGGGTTTAACGATAGACCTAGAGTTTTCCTAAACAATTGAGCTAGAAAGTGCAATTGGAAGAGAAATTTGAGAGAAAACCTAGGAGTGGTGTGTTTAGAACTTTTGTTAAGGTAGGTAAAGTAGTGAATAAAAATGATTGGATGGGAGTATGTCACATTGGGAATTTAAAGTAAAGAACTGTGGTAGTGTTGAAGGGTTATAGTAATTAATGGAAAAAAAAAATAAGTGAATAAAAGTGATAAGGATTGAAAAGTCAAAAAAGGGAATGTTGAAAAGTCAAAAGAAAGTGCACCAATGGAAAGTGAAATCAAGGAAAAAGAAAAGTAGTAGAGTAAAAGAAATAAAGAGGGAAAAGGCATGTGGAAAGAAAAGGAAAAGTGAAGGGAGGGTTGAAATATAAATTTTAAAGGTTGAGTGGAAATTTTAAAAAGAAGAAAATGAGATGTTTTAAATTTATGGAAAAGTAAAGTGTAAAATGGCAAAAGCTATTGGTTTTTCTTCTCCTCTTCTACGATGGAGCAGGGCAGCCATGGGAGGGCATCTTTATGCTTCTTCCTCCAATTTTAACAAGATTAAGGTTAGTTTTTATTTAGGTTTTGTTATGGATACATAATAGTGAAGGTTTTTGGGGTTTTTAATGGTTTTGTGGGGGGTTTTGATAGAGTTTGGAAAACCCTAATTTAGATATCCGAAAATCTCCATTTCTTTGCTGATTTTATAGCTACTTTTCATGGTTTATAAATTGTTTGGAAACATCTTATTTTAAGATGTCAGGTACAAGGAGGACGAGTTTAGATAAAAATACAAACGTATCCATGAAAATTGATACCGGGATATTTTCGTGAGTGTAGTGGCTTCCACCTTATTGCATCCCTTCTCTACCTCATTCCACTGAAGTAGAACAATCAGCAAGGGTGTATAAAGCTCTCTCTATAGCAAGTTGGAGTGCTCATCTTAAAGGAGAGCCAAGAACAGAGAAAGTGCAACTTATCACTTTCCGGACCAACTAGAACGAAATCATCCATATCACGCCATGTCCATTGAGTTAAGCTCTGATTTTTAGAGGGCATTTCCATCACATCCAGAGTAAGATCCCACTGAAGTTTCAGCTCTATTGGAGTTTGCTTGAAGAAGTTGTGCATTCGCAAAAGTGGAACATTTTTTTGGCCAAACTGTTTTTGTTGCCAAGGGCTTTTGTGCTTCAACTTCCCTCCTTTAGTTGAAGTACATCACAACCACTAGAATTGCTTTTGCATTGATTGTCTTCATCTTGCCAACATTTTTATCAAGCTTTAGACCAAGATGAAGAGCTTCAATTTCTAGTAGCCTATGAGTCTATCATAATATTTTTTGTAATGCCCCCGAACCCACCGTGACTCGGAGCGCTACTTGGCTCACGTTAACCCCAATTATTTAAATGAAATCAAACACGGCAACATTTAAAACTAAATCTCCCGATGCTCACTTAAGTCATACCTAGCTGCCTAGACTCACTAATTCTTCTTAATTCTAACCTTTAAGCACCACGGCGTCCTTACCGAAAATTTCGGCAAAATAACGCCTGAAAATGGCGCCTCCAAAATGCTAGGTACCTGCAATAAATTAATCCCCAAACAGATCCAGAATACTCCTAACCAACTATCCAGCATACGGCATGAGAAATCTCCAAGTAGCAGTAAAGAGGGAAACTAAAATACAAACATTCCTAAGTGAAGAAAGTCCACAGTACAGGGCGACACATCACCCTTAACTGTAATTATATACACCAAATACAAATAGCTATGCAATAACTCTAAAACCAACATCAACCAAAAAGACAACTCTACAAACCACCACAATAATTGTAAATTATACACGACCCCAAAAATACTGTTCCACCCACGTCTTTCCAAAGACCATGGTCGAGACGCCCCGTCAACTGCCCGCACCGACATGCAGCGTACATCAACGACTGCGTCCCACTCCTAGCTTTCCTTGTAGCTCTAACCTGTACTCCTGTCGTCACCTACACCACAGAACACCCACACACAAACACGTAAGCTTACGCTTAGCAAGTAGGGAGTAACGAATGAGACAACAACACAATGCAATAAACCTAACCCATGCAGTTTCTACCACTCAGTTGTATTTATTTGCTGTTCATTACTTTAATCGTTTCATAAGCCGTGTGATTTGAGTAGGCACACATCCCATAACCGTCTAGGACGGCCAAACTCAAAATACCAGAGCAAGACCAGACAGCTCACATCCCATAACCGTCTAGGATGGCCATGCATAATCTACCTCGTCGATCGTAGAATCCTATAACCGTCTAGGAATTCATACTCACGACATTTACGTATTTTAGCGTTTGTTTACTGTTCGTTGCTTTAATCATTTCATAAGCTGTGTGATTTGAGTTGGCACACATCCTATAACCGTCTAGGACGACCACACTCAGAACCACCAGAGCAAGACCAGACAGCTCACATCCCATAACCGTCTAGGATGGCCATGCATGATCTTCCTCGTCGATCGTAGAATCCTATAACTGTCTAGGAATTCATACTCACGACATTTACGTATTTTAGCCAATCATCCTTCATAGAGTTCCCTTCGGGGTGCTGCTACCAACACCGTATCCCGACAAGGCACACTAATCCGGATTACGTTGCCACATGGGTCCCGTTGGGCCGTACACGTGCTCACTGCTGCCACGTGGGTCCCCGTAGGGCCGTACACGTGCGCTCATAATCTTCCATCTCTACTCACAATGCCAAACAATGCAACCACTCATCTCTAGCGTAGCGTACTATACCTCACAATGCATGTTTCACAAATACTTAACTAGACCAAACAAAGCAAAGCAATCAACCATCAACAATTCCCAAACAAAGCAAAGCAATCAACCAACAATGCTTAACCAATCAAAGAAGACAACCAAACAACAAACAACAACAACAATTAAATCCTACCGTTCCGTGGTGTAGACCCGAAGACAAAACACAAACGTCCTCTACTTACCTGAACTCTTGCACCGCACTTACTCACTTTGGCTACGTAAATTTCCCCACTCGGTAACCTAACACATTCACAAAAGTCACTTAAGCATCACAATTCACTTCTAAAGAATATTTAAGCTAACTCTAACTACAATTATTCAAACTTCATTCAAATTAAGCCTACATTCACCAATTACTCTCAAACTACTATTTCTAGCCTAATCCAACAAAAACCTAACGAAACGGGCCACCAATTTGGGTTCGGTAAAAACCGACCCGAAACCTCAAACGTGCATAACTTTTGCGTCGGTTATCGGAATCGAACGATTCCAGCGGCCACGTGCTTCTCTAATAACCTATTTTAACCTGCCAAAAGGAATTTGAAAACAAACGACTCTAGCTAGGTCAAATTGACAAAAACCCGATTCTGCCCTTTACCGGAAAATCTCCCTTTTCTGGTTTTTCATCAAATCTTCTCTGATTCCCCATCAATCAACCACCCTCATACCTAATTAACATAATCTAACAAAACCTTACTGCAGAAAATAGAAGCCCCCAATTTGAAGCCCCTCTGTTTTTCGCCCAATCCGAGCTCACCCTTGCTCGGCAACCCTCGCCGGCGTTAGGCTCGGCCATTCGACGACAAGAACGACCAAAAGCCGCCAGCAATTGGAGCTCAAACGAGCTCGCCCCTCTCAGCCTTAAACCGAACCAAAATAGGAGAAAATCAGGCCTTACCGGTCGGCTCGTGCGCGGAGGCCGCCGGAATCACCTCGTCGCCGGCGTCTGGTCGGAGTGGGTCGGAAGTCGCCGGTGATCATCGCGCTCCGTCAATCGTCGCCCTCCCTCTTCTCCCCTGTTCGCTCTCGGCCACGAAGAACTGAATGGCGTTGATCGCCATTCAGTTGTTTTAAATTAAAATTAATAATAATAATTATTATTATTATTATAATTATAATTATAACAATTTCTATTAAAACTAATAACATGACATTTACCGTTTTGCCCTTCCGCAACTTCCGTTAAATCCCGTTCTTAATTATAAATTTTCGTAAATTGACCCTCACCCCGTACCCAGCTTAAGTTCTCCATTTAGAATATCTGACCACTAAGTAATTAATCAATTAGTTTAACCAAATTTATTCACTCTTCTTTTAAATTAATTAAAACCGCTATTTATTAAACAATTACCTTATCATTTTATTTTCCCTCAAATTCCTCTTCCACATTTTCATTCTAATTTACTACTTAACATAACCTATCTAAGGCTACGTGTGATGACCCGAATCTGTAAGTCCCAAATCTGTACTGGTACGATGGCTGCACGAACCGGAACCCGGATGGCGGTACGTCCGCGCGGGCGAGCCGGAAGGTGACAGGTCGTAAGGAGGGGGTCGTCACAATCCCACAGCGCTTGGGGAAGTATGTGGAAATGAAACATATGTAAAGAGACCCTTCCAACATAGCAAGACGCGTTTTGGAGCTCAATTGACGACGGATCCCATAAGAACTCCGAAGTTAAGCGTACTCCGGCGAGAGTAATTCCAGGTTGTGTGTTGATGCAAGAGGGGAAAGTCATTTCTTATGCTTCTCGGCAGCTGAAGCCGTATGAGCAGAACTACCCTACGCATGACCTCGAGTTAGCAGCTGTGGTCTTCGCACTGAAGATATGGAGACATTACTTGTATGGGCAGCAGTGCGAGATATTTTCCGACCACAAGAGCCTGAAGTACTTATTTACGCAGAAGGAGCTGAACATGCGACAGAGACGATGGCTTGAGTTTGTCAAGGATTACGATTTTGATATCAAGTACCATCCGGGGAAAGCGAACAAGGTTGCTGATGCCTTGAGTAGAGTGCCTTCTGCGAGTCAGCCTTCATTAGCAGTGATGTCAGTTACGCTGCGGTCTGAGATTGAGAGATTCGACGTGGAGATAGTGGCAGAGTTGTCCAGCATGCTCACTAGTATTTCTCTCAGGCCGACCATTCTGGATCGTATACGCGAGGCTCAGCAGAGCGATGCGGAGTGTATTGAGCTTCGATCGAGCATGTTATTAGATGACTTGTCTGATTTTCACTTATCTGCAGATGGTATTCTGAGATTCAGGCACAGGTGGTACGTGCCTAACGATGAGAGCCTGAAGAAGGATATTTTGACTGAGGCACATTCTTCAGCTTATTCAGTGCACCCGGGAAGTACCAAGATGTACCGGGACTTAAAGCAGCACTTCTGGTGGCCAGGTATGAAGAGAGAGGTTGCCCAGTACGTTGAGACCTGCTTAGTCTGTCAGCAGGTAAAGGCCGAGCACCAGAGACCGGCTGGAACGTTATTGCCACTGCCGATTCCAGAGTGGAAGTGGGAGCAGATCTCTATGGATTTCATCGTGGGGCTCCCGAGGACTACGAGAGGCCATGATGGTATATGGGTTATCGTGGACCGATTGACAAAGTCGGCCCACTTCTTATCTGTGAAGATGACGTCCTCTATGGATCAGCTCGCAGAGCTATATGTGCAGGAGATTGTCAGACTGCACGGTGTGCCAGTTTCCATAGTCTCAGATCGTGATCCGAGATTTACCTCGAATTTCTGGAAGAGCCTGCATAAAGCTATGGGGACTCAGCTCAGTTTCAGCACAGCCTTTCATCCTCAGACTGATGGTCAGACAGAGAGGACGAATCAGATTCTGGAGGACATGCTCAGAGCTTGTGTGCTGGAGTTTCAGGGCTCGTGGAGCCGATATCTGCCTCTTATTGAGTTCTCGTACAACAACAGCTTTCAGGCTACTATCGGCATGGCACCTTATGAGGCTTTGTATGGTCGGAAGTGTAGGTCTCCGTTACATTGGGACGAGGTTGGCGAGGCTAGCATCGTTGGTCCTGAGATCTTACAGCAAACGGCAGATAAGATTGCCGTTATCCGACAGCGAATTGAGGTAGCTCAGAGCCGGCAGAAGAGTTATGCCGACACGAGACGGCGGGAGCTAGAGTTCGAGGAGGGCGACGAAGTTTATTTGAAGGTTTCTCCATTCAAAGGCGTCGCGAGATTTGGAAGGAGGGGTAAGCTGAACCCTCGTTACGTGGGGCCCTTTCCTGTTCTGAAGAGGATCGGGAAGTTGGCGTATAGGCTGCAGCTTCCGGCTTCTATGGAGGGCATTCATGATGTGTTCCACGTATCTATGCTTCGGAGATGTTTACGTGATCCATCTCATGCCGTGGAGACTACAGAGATCGAGGTACAGCCTACCTTGACTTACGAGGTGAAGCCGGTACGTATTCTGGAGTACTCTACCAAAGTCTTGCGCAACAAGGAGATTCCCCTGGTCAAAGTCCTATGGCGGAACCACGAGGTGGAAGAGGCTACGTGGGAACGACAGCAGGATATGATGACTAGGTATCCTGATCTGTTTGGATAGTTTAATTTTGTGGACAAAATTCTGAATAAGGAGGGGAGAATGTAATATCCGGTTTGTACGGACCTTTTATTATATTATTATTATATTGTTATTGGCATTTTTGTAATTATGTCAAATCAGGTCAGATTTACGAAAAGAAAGCGTCATTACGATCCTAACGACTAATTGGAATTTTAAGGAATTTATGAGAATTTTCGGAGATTAAACGCTATATTCCGAGTAATTACCACTATCGTAAATCAAATGACGTTTTAGTAAAAATAGTAAACGGGGTCCGTTTGGCGAACGGACAGTTTTAATAAAACCCTGGTGATAAATATGAGTTGTTGGCAAAATATGGAGTTTTTGCGAATCCAACTCGTTAGACGATTAACAAACCGAAGAACGAAATCAATATAGAAATCAAAAAAGGGCGTTTTGGTAATTTACGAAATCTAATTAATATAACCTAACCTAATTCTTCTTCTTCTCTTCACTTCATTTCTTCCCCTGCGGCAACCAAAATCACAGAGGCGATTTCTTCACCCCTCAGCCAACGAGCTCCACCATTTCGACCTCCGTCCGACTTCCGTTTCTCTTCCGTCCTTCACGTTTCTTCCTTCTCTCGCTACCCTCGGTATGTAACTTTAGATTTCGAGTGTTTAATTCGAGTTTCGGTTCGATTTAGGGTTAGGGTTTCGATTAGGGTTTTCGTTAAAAATGCGATTTAGGCTTCGTAATTAATAGGTTAGCCGTGATTAGGTATATATTGAACGTATTGGACGTTATTGGACGAAGAAAAATCAATTTGCGAAAAAGTTATAAATTGGTTAAATTTCGGGTTTTTAGAGAAAAACTCGTTATTTGAGAATTTGGATTATCGAGCTATAATTAACGTTCGAAATGCTTTAATGAGCTAAGTGAAGAATTTAGGATAATTCTTTAGTTAAAGTTTGAAATTTGGACGTTAATAGTTTAAATTGGTTTTAATTGCGAATGTCGTGTTTTTCTCAGACACACGACTCCCGTGGACGAAGCTTGAGATCCAGCGCGCTCGAGGTAAGTTTTCGTGACTTACTTTGACCAATCGGTCTACACCATACTTCGATGTCGTATCGAGGATTCCTGAAGAGTTGTTTGTTTAATCTGCTTTTGGTTGGGTAGTTAGGTTTAATTGTTTATAGGTTAGTTTATTTCGGTCTTGATGGTATACATGTGTTTGTTATTGTATGGTTACATTATGCTTATATGAACTGTTCATGCATCACGTATTTCAAATGGCATGAAAATGATTTCTGCACGAGTTTTCAAATGAAATGAATAATGAACGAAAATACGAAATCTGAAAGATCACGCGGGATGGGGCTCAGGCATGGCTGTAGGGTTTGTGAGCATGTACCCCCCCCCATCTAAGTGGAAAGTGGTAGTTCGACCGCGGAATGTATCCTTTCCATTTAGTGGGCTGATATCTCGGTGGCAATATGTATGAAATGACCTGATATGACCTGATATGTCTGATATGCATGTTTTCTGAACTTCATATGCACTGCACGCATGCATCTGCATTTACGTAGCTTACTGAGATTTCAATATCTCATATGTGTCTGTATGGTGTAGGTGATATTTTAGGAGACATTGAGCCAGGTGAGGATGATATTCCTCCTCCTGACGTAGGAGCAGCTGATGGATGATGGCCGTGGGTGTGCGCTGAGCAGTCGAGGCGCGTTTTGACCCGTGGTGGGTGTATGTAAAGGTTTTGGGGGTTCTTCGTGATATTTTGGATTAATGACGAACTGTATAGAACATATTTAGGTTGTTTGGATCTGGATAGGAGTTAGATAACGTTTTGGTAATTGTATGTCAAATGCTTTGGTTTAAATAGTTTTGATAAACGTTATAAAATGTTTTGGTTTAAATGTTAAGTTAAATGAAAATGTTTTGAATTGCTGTTTGTAGGTTGTTACGGATAGCTCGGTTTTTAGAGCTATCCACGCAGTTGGATTTCGTAGAGTCCGCTGTGAGTCAGTTGACTTTAGAATACGTTTATTAGAGTTTAAGTTAAAATTGCATTAGGATCATGGATGAAAAGTGTTGAAAAAAAAAGTATGAATGTTTGCTCTCTGGAATCGGATTCCAGAGAGCTTGAGGTGTGAAGTTTTGGCTAAGTGTAGAGAAAAGAAAAAGCAGAAACAAAGGTAAGCGACGGAAAGGAGTGAAAGATCGCTGCATTGTGTGCGGCGATCGATCTCTGCAATTTGCAGAGATCGATCGCTGCCCTTGCTAAGGCATGCAGCGATCGATCTCTGCAATTTGCAGAGATCGATCCCTTGCTGCATGAATGCATGCAGCGATCGATCTCTGCAATTTGCAGAGATCGATCCCTTGCTGCATGAATGCATGCAGCGATCGATCTCTGCAATTTGCAGAGATCGATCGCCACTTTTCTTTGGCAGCTTGGTTCCGATTTTGCCCCTCCTTCAGTTTTTATTAAATATTTAAATGTTTTAAGTTTTATTTAAATTGTTTTAGTTATGTTTTAAAATGAGTTACCAAACAAACTTCGAATTCGATTCCGGTTTCGGTTTCGATTTCAATTCTGGTTAATATTAGATTTACAGTTTATAAAATGAAAAATTTATACGGAGGAAATGGGGTACAGTATTAGGGGTGTTACAATTATGGTATCAGAGCCTGTACCCAACCGGAATTGTGGCCAACGAGGACGTTGGGCCCCCAAGGGGGGGTGATTGTGATGACCCGAATCTGTAAGTCCCAAATCTGTACTGGTACGATGGCTGCACGAACCGGAACCCGGATGGCGGTACGTCCGCGCGGGCGAGCCGGAAGGTGACAGGTCGTAAGGAGGGGGTCGTCACAATCCCACAGCGCTTGGGGAAGTATGTGGAAATGAAACATATGTAAAGAGACCCTTCCAACATAGCAAGACGCGTTTTGGAGCTCAATTGACGACGGATCCCATAAGAACTCCGAAGTTAAGCGTACTCCGGCGAGAGTAATTCCAGGTTGGGTGACCTTCCGGGAAGTGCTCTCGCCAAACAAAGCCGTGAGGGGAGGATATTGGGCTGCGGCCCGATCCCCGGAGCGGACAATATCTTGCTGGGATGAGGGGTCGTTACAAATGGTATCAGAGCGTGTACCCAACCGGAATTGTGGCCAACGAGGACGTTGGGCCCCCAAGGGGGGGTGATTGTGATGACCCGAATCTGTAAGTCCCGAATCTGTACTGGTACGATGGCTGCACGAACCGGAACCTGGATGGTGGTACGTCCGCGCGGGCGAACCGGAAGGTGACGGGTCGTAAAAAGAGGGGGTCGTCACAATCCCACAGCGCTTGGGGAAGTATGTGGAAATGAAACATATGTAAGAGATCCCTCCCAAGATAGCAAGACGCGTTTTGGAGCACAATTGGCAACGGATCCCATAAGAACTCCGAAGTTAAAAGTGCTTCGGCGAGAGCAATTCCAGGTTGGGTGACCTTCCGGGAAGTTCTCGCCAAACAAAGCCGTGAGGGGAGGATATTGCGCTACGGCCCAATCCCCAGAGCGGACAATATCTTGCTGGGATACGGGGTCGTTACAAATGGTATCAGAGCCTGTACCCAACCGGAATTGTGGCCAACGAGGACGTTGGGCCCCCAAGGGGGGGTGATTGTGATGACCCGAATCTGTAAGTCCCAAATCTGTACTGGTACGATGGCTGCACGAACCGGAACCCGGATGGCGGTACGTCCGCGCGGGCGAGCCGGAAGGTGACAGGTCGTAAGGAGGGGGTCGTCACAATCCCACAGCGCTTGGGGAAGTATGTGGAAATGAAACATATGTAAAGAGACCCTTCCAACATAGCAAGACGCGTTTTGGAGCTCAATTGACGACGGATCCCATAAGAACTCCGAAGTTAAGCGTACTCCGGCGAGAGTAATTCCAGGTTGGGTGACCTTCCGGGAAGTGCTCTCGCCAAACAAAGCCGTGAGGGGAGGATATTGGGCTGCGGCCCGATCCCCGGAGCGGACAATATCTTGCTGGGATGAGGGGTCGTTACACTACGCGCGTTGTAAGAATTTCCCGGGTGTTACATTTTTAGTATTGTTATTATTGAAAAAGAAATCTACATGCACGAGGCTTTTCTATTTGTTGTTGAACTATCGATAAGACGTTTATAGTCCCAACTTCACCAAGTCTTGTGGCTCTTCCTCGACAACTTCAGTCTGGTAGTTAATCTGAATTGAGGCTTTTGTAGAGCTGTTAATGCTGATCTATGTGGACACTCGACAATCAATAAGATCCCTTACATAAGAAACATGACATATGTATCTTCATTGACACTAATTACTAGCTCCTTTTGATGCCTTTTGGCTCTTCCTTGGGACGTATGACTTTCTTAAATAGTGTATGAATTTGGTTTATATGACTTTCTATTGTTTGAATTGTTAAGTGGGTTCTTATATTGGCCATGACTCTTTCTAGCGTAATCAAATAACTGTTATGCTGCATCAAGCAACTCGAGAGACTCTGCACTCTATGTTCATATAGTTTTGTCTTAGGCCATGGTTTTAGCCCTTCGATAAAAGTTAAGATCTTATCTTTTTTTTAACATACGTCGATCATTAAGCATGAGGCTTGAGAATTGTTAACATAATCTTGAATGCTATCAGTCTACTTTAGTTCTCATAGTAACCAACGAACATTGAATTTAACATTTACAAGATAAAGTTGTTTCTTTAGCTGTCTCTTGAGATCTTTCCATGTATTAATCACATAATCACCATTACTGTTGAAAGCCAAACGACAATTGAAATAGAAAATAATGGACATCAAGATTAACGTGAAAAACTCATGACAGGTGAGATGGAATGGGTAGCGGAGAGAATATATTTGCGACTCAAGCATATATTTATATATAAAACTGAAACCCAAGTGATAACGAGATTCTCAACTTGCACCTAACCGGCTTGGTGCAAATAGAGTTCGAGTTAGAACCTAACACTCTTCGCCTTGACGCAAATTTAACTATATAAAAATATGTGATGATCTAGGTTAATTTAACATAATAATTACAATTAAAGCAACTAAATATGATTAGAAGTGATATTAAACACTTTCTATGATAGAAGTAAAAATTTCTTATTAGAGCATGTGTGAGTGTAAATTAATTCTATGGTGATCAGATAAATTTGAATAGTTACAGTGTCAAATAAGACACATAAACAAACATAATGACTTTCAAATGAAAAGAATTGGGCATAGGCAATAAAATGCATTCAATTTTAAAGTTGGTCGATCCATATTAGTTTTAAAACTACACTGTTTTGGTAAATCACTTTAAATTGAATTTTAGAGTGGAAATTTAGAGAAGATATTGAAGGAGAAATGTTCCTAACATCGTAAATTATGTGGTCATATAATAACTTGGACAATCAATGATCTGGTGTCCCGTGTCATACAAGGATAAGTGATTAAATGTGTGATTAAGGTTAATTAATCTTGACTAATTATGTTAATCTTGGTGATTAGCTTAGAAATAATCCAAATTAATTTTTTTAAGCTAAACATGGTTAAGAGATAATAACCATGGTATTTTTGTAAATATATGGAAAAAGAATGGGTAATATGCTAATTTTACATGAACAAAAGGGATAAAATAGTAAATTCATGCTAAGATATCTCTAGAAAAGGTGGAGAAGGCTGACGATAAGCCATATTTGGTGTTGATACAGAGGAGAAGATAGAAGAAAAAGAAGAAGAGAGAGTGAGGAGAAAGAGAAGAAAATTGCAAATTGAAAGTGAAGAAGTGAGAATTGATAGTTGATCCTTCAAGAAGAGTTGTTTCTCTCGTCAAGAGGAATGTTTTGACCTAAAAATCAAGGGGTGAACTTGAAGAAATAGAGACTTCAAAAGAGGTGATAATTCTACTATGTGTTTGCTAAATTATGTTGAAATTCACATAATTTAGGTGAAGAAAATGGTGATTTGGTGAAATTATCATTGAAGATTAATGGAATTGCATGTTGATAATCTTTGATGTTGTTAGATAGATTGGTTTAAAGAATTGAAAATGAATGATATTGAAGTAATTAGGTTTAAAAGAATGAAGCTTGGAATTATCATGTTTTAATAGTTGATTATATTGATGTGATGAAAGCATGGAAACTATGCATCTTGATGGTTGGAAATCATCAAAATAAATAGGATATTGATATAAGCTAATGAGGATTGCTTGTGGATGGATTTAGAGATAAAGGGATTGAAACAAATCATAACTTTTGTGTTATTGAATTAAGATACTTATTAGTATCCATATTTGATAAAGGGGGCGATATTAGCTTATTGTGGGTTGCAGTTTGAACTTAGTTGTTGAATATAATCATATTGTTATTCTGTAATGGAGATTTTTGAGTTTGGTTAAAATAGATTTGGTGAATTGAATGTAGAAATCAAAATAGTGCTATTTTACATAAATATTGCATAGTTAGAAGCATTCATATATAAAATGCTTATAATGTCATTATGGTATTTTAATTTTTGGGATATAATTTGGAATGGAAATATGGTGAAAAGTCATAAAAATTTATGAGATCAGGCTTCTGGGTGTGTAAAATTGAGATAAAATATGTGAGAGTGATTTTGTACCTGGAGCTGCTGTAGAAGAGTGAAAAGCCGCTGTAGTGTTCATTATGAAGAATGGTTCTTGACTGGGACTCCGTTACAAAAGAGTAAAAGCCCACCCATCTTTTGGGCATGAGCTAGGACATGTGTTAGTGGGTGTCTAGACAGATATAAAGACATCATTCATGCAAAGTATTACTTGTCATATAACAAAGATTGACATGCTCATACTTCATGCACTATTAATATGTACTATGCATTCAATGTATGTATAGTGAGGATGTTTAAATCATGCATTATATATATATGGAAATGATATTATGAGAGATATAATTGGTAACATTCGAACTCAATATATCTCGTCTGCTATGTGTTGTGTGATGTGTATAAATGTAGCAACCGGTATTGTCCACCTTATTTAATTAATAACGTCATTTTGTAATTTTTATTTTTATGGAATTTAGTGAATTTGATTGGTTGGTTAAATAAGTTAAAGTTGGTTAGCCAAGGGCATTTGAGTAATTATGAAGCAGTGTTATAAATGGAGGGTTTAATGAAGGTTTAGCCGCCACTGTTTCTCATTTTCCTTTCTCGGCATTCAGCTCAGCTAAGCAGAGTTTCTCTCGAGGATTTTCTCTCCCATTTTCTCCAAGCTAGGTGAGTTCTACTTCGATTTCTTGCTACATTGTAACTATCGGTGTTAGAGGAGATTTTAAATGTGAGTTTTGAGAATGCTGTAAGTAAGAGTTAGTTCGGGTTTGGGGCAAACCGGGAATGCACAATGAACAGAGCTCCCAAATTAGTTTCCTTAGATTTCTGGATGGTTAGAATGAAGTTTAGTGAAGATTTAATTAATGCTCAGTTTATGGTTTTAGGTTTGAGCAAACTCCCGAGGTAGATTTCAACCAAGTTTTCCAAGAAACCATCTAAGTAGAGTATGTGTGTGTCTTCGGGTCTACATCACAAAACAGTAGGTTTATGCTTGCTTGAATGTTTTCTATATGTCATGTACCATGTTTTTGGAAAGAACACGAAAATGAATTTACATGTAATGACATGGTAAAGCATGAACATATTGTAATACACCAACGGTTAAGGGAACTAATCCGCCCCTTAATCGATGAAGAGGATGTATGACTTTGGGAAATTGATCTGCTTTCTAATGGAATATAGGATCAGATCAGCTGTTAAGGGAACTAATCCGCCCCTTAATCGATGAAGAGGATGTATGACTTTGGGAAAATTGATCCAACTCCCAATGGAACCGAGGGATCAGATCAGAGAAAGAATGTGAATGCAACTGAGATGTGAAAGTAGAAACTGCATGACTAGGATTTATGTTTCAGCTTATCATTTCATTATTGCACTACTTATTTAGCATTAGGCTAATAGATGAGTTTTGTGATGTGGGTGCTGAGGTTGCAATAGGTGAATTCTCTGAGTGTATTGAAGAATAGGTGAAGTTGATGGAGCACAGCTATGCCACGGTTTGGTGCTCTGATGAGGCAGTTTAACTAATGTAAGTAGGTGTGAAAGTCTAGTTGACAATGGTTCAGTTTTAGTATGCTGAGAATGCTAATGACAGCATGAGTTTAATGTTTTTTTTAATAATTTTGGAGCTTTTCTGATTATGAAAACACGATTTGGTTTTAGTTGTAGATTGTTATTCTGGAGTTATAAAGTTGTGGATCTATGTTGTTTTGAATAGCTGCTGTTAAAATTTACAAGTTCTTTTAGTAGGTAAAGTTATCTGTTTGTTTAGAGTGTTACTGTTCACCGGTGGATGTTGTCTATCAGTGGATGTTGTCTATTGGTGGATGTAGTCTATCTTTGGATGTAGAGTTTTACTGTTCACCGGTGGATGTTGTCTATCGGTAGATGTGGGTAATAGATTTTGTCGTTTTGTGATCGGTAGATGTGAGTAATAGATTTTGTCGTTTTGTGATCGGTGGATGTGAGTAATAGATTTTGTCGTCTTTGTGATCGGTGGATGCTGAGGGTTACTATTGTTTGAAGGATTTGATCGGTGGATGTGAGCGGTGGATGTGGGTAGTCGACGTGTCGTTCGACTGTCACTGTTTACCGGTAGATGTCTTTTGTTTCTTGAGCGGTGGATGTGGGTAGTCGACATGTCGTTCGGCTAACAATGTTTAGCGGTGGATGCCTCCTATTCCCGTTTCTACCACCGAGACTATTCTGTCTCTACTTCTACTGCTGGAACTATTCAGCGATAGATGTGTTCTGTTTTCCTTTGTCTTCTTTCAACCAACTGTCTCTAATATTTTAATCATTTAATAAATGTTGTTTTATACAAATGGTTTTCCGCTGAAAGTTTTCTTGATGTTTTTAATTAAAGGTCAAATTTTGACAGTCGAGTGAAGTTTTAAAAATTTACCAGAATTTCTTAGTCATGTGCGGTGTTATGAGTAACGAACTGGGTTTAGAAAACTCGGGGCGTTACAGTATGGTATCAGAGACATTCTGTTAAACCGCAAAAGATCACTCATCAGTACCGGTCATCGCATAGAAGTACTCCAACAACTGTAAGTGTTTATTTTAACCATAGTTATTAGATATTTATGAGAGTAATTAACCCTGTACAGGAATCTAGTAAGATGTCTAGACGACCAGGAAGACCAAGAGTACCGAGAGAGATGCCAAATTTGAGAAGTGAGGAGGATCCTAGTGTAATTAGGCAGCTGACAGATTTGGTGCGCCAACAGACAGATTTGGTGCGTCAGCAATCCGATCAATTAGGAGTACTGTTGAACCGAGAAGTACAAGGAAGTGCCAACTCGGGTTCTAGCAATGAGCATTCAGGAGACAGATTCTGGAGGCTACAGCCTCCCACATTTGATGGAAAGTCGTCCAATCCGATTGTTGCAGAGGAATGGCTTAGGAAGATTGAGAGTATGTTCAAGTATGCCTATGTTGGGGAGGGAGACAAGATCACTTTGGCAACGTTTCATCTGGCTGGTGTGCTCAGCTTTGGTGGGAATCAATAGAGACCACCACCGATGTCCTAGCTTTGTCTTGGGCGCAATTCAAGGAAACATTCTATGAAAAGTATTTCAGTAGCGCCGTCCAGACTTCAAAGAAAGTAGAGTTTTTGCAATTGAAACAAACGGGGTCTGTGGCTGAGTACAGTAGACAGTTTGAGTCCCTGTCCAGGTTTGCTGGACATCTTGTCCACAGGAATGAGGATAAGGTGTTTCAATTTATGCATGGACTGAAGCCAGAAATTTACAGACGAGTCAAATTTTGTGGTATTAAAGGGTTGTCATTCAGTGAAATTGTGTCTACGGCATTGGAGGTGGAAGAAGTGGAAATGAATGTATTGGACCAAAAGAAGTTCCACAAAAGTTCGTTCAGCCACACCAACATAGGGGGATGAAGAGGCCTAGTGAAGGCCAGAGTAACCAAGAAACAGGAAAAAAGGTGCAGGATACCAGGAAGTTTCCCCAGTGCCCAAAATGTTTGAAGAGTCACCTGGGCGAGTGCAGGTTTGGAACGGGAAAGTGTTTCAACTGTGAAGAAGTTGGACACGCATTCAAGGATTGCCCAAATCCCAGAATCACCCGATGCTTCAACTGTAACAAAGTCGGCCATATTAACAGAGACTATCCAGCTTTGAAGAGTGGCCCTGCTAAGATAAAGCCGAGGATATTCTCCATGATGGAGTCGGGTGATGAAGAATAACCCGCTGTAGTGTCAGGTACCATATTGATCAACTCTATACCTGCTTTTACTTTAATAGATTCTGGTGCAACACATTCGTTTATAGCGTCTGCGTTTGCTGTCAAGTTAAATGTACAGTTTACCCCTATTGAGCATGTATTTGACGTCGCATTACCCTCTAGTGAACGCATGCACTCTAACCAAGTGATGTTTGATAGTGTTGTGTTAATAGGAAACAAGAATTTACCTGCTGATCTCATTATTATCGATATAATGGGATTTGATGTAATCTTAGGAATGGATTGGTTGTTCAATCATTATGCCACAATCGATTGTAGGACTGGAGTAGTTAGTTTTCAACCCCTTGGTGGCTTGAAACATACCTTTCAAGCTTTGAAGAAGAGTAAGGAAATGTCTGTTATGACCTCTGTCAACGCTAGACCTTCTCCATGCAGAGAGTATTTATGCTTCTTGGCCAATGTTTTAGACACACAACTAGTAGGAAAAGCAAATCCTCAAAATATCTTAGTTGTCCAAGACTTTCCAGAAATATTTCTAGATGACCTTCCTGGCTTGCCGCCAGATAGGGAAATTGAATTTGTTGTAGATGTTTACCCAGGCGTTGAGCCTATATCTAAGAATCCCTATAGATTAGCACCTACGTAGCTTAAGGAATTAAAGAAACAGTTGGAGGAACTATTGAAAAAATGGTTCATACGTCCAAGCTTTTCACCATGGGGTGCACCAGTTCTTTTTGTTAAGAAGAATGATGGATCAATGCGTATGTGCATTGATTATCGGGAATTGAATAAGTTAACTATCAAGAACAAGTATCCATTACCAAGGATTGATGATTTATTCGACCAGCTTAATGGTGCGCGTGTTTTCTCTAAGATTGACCTAAGGTCTGGTTATTACCAATTGAAAGTCAAGTCTGAAGATATCCCTAAGACAGCCTTTCGTACAAGGTATGAACATTATGAGTTCTTGGTAATGTCCTTTGGATTAACAAATGCACCAACAGCCTTTATGGATCTTATGAATAGAGTGTTTCATGAGTATTTAGATAAATTTGTCATAGTATTTATTGATGATATCTTAATCTATTCCCGTACTAATGATGAGCATGCAAGACACCTGACCTTGGTATTGGGAGTATTAAGGCAGCACCAACTTTATGCTAAGTTTTCCAAGTGTGAGTTTTGGTTGGACAAAGTTCACTTTCTTGGTCACGTGATCTCTGGTGAAGGATTATCTGTCGATCCAGCTAAGGTTCAAGCAGTTAAGGAGTGGCTCCAACCGAGGAATGCTACAGATATTTGAAGTTTCCTTGGATTAGCAGGATATTACAGAAAATTTATTGAATGATTCTCAAAGATTGCAACACCCCTCACTCGGTTAACAAGGAAAAACATGAAGTATGTATGGACTGATGAATGTGAGCATAGTTTTCAGACTTTGAAACAGAGATTGACCAATGCTCCAATATTAACACTTCCTGTTGAGAATGGTAAATTTAGCATTTATTGTGATGCTTCCAAAGTTGGACTTGACTGTGTGTTGATGCAGGATGGAAAAGTAATAGCTTATGCCTCTAGACAGTTGAAAACACATGAGAAGAATTACCCTACACACGACTTAGAATTAGCTGCAGTGGTTTTTACATTAAAAATTTGGAGACAGTACTTGTATGGACAATCTTGTGAAATATTCTTAGACCATAAAAGTCTGAAATATATTTTCACAGAGAAAGAATTAAATATGAGACAACGTCGATGGTTGGAATTTGTCAAGGATTATGATTTTGAGATTAAATACCACCCCGGCAAAGCAAATGTAGTGGCTGATGCATTGAGTAGAGTGACGACTTCAGCCTCAGCATTGATTCTTGACACACCGTTAGCCTTAGAGATAGAATTCCAAAGATTTAACTTGGAAGCTGTGTCCAGCGTGTCAGCTATGATTTCTGCTATATCCTTGAAGCCTACAATTTTGGATAGAATAAATGAAGTTCAAGCGAATGATGATGAGTGCAACAAGTATAAGTCATGCATGGATTCTACCGATAAGTCGGATTTCAACTATTCTGTTGATGGAATTCTCAAGTTTCGGAATAGATGGTTTGTTCCAACAGATAAAGAATTTCGAAAAGAGATCCTTTCGGAAGCTCATTCTTCTAGACTTTCCGTTCATCCTAGAAGTACAAAAATGTAAAGAGACCTTAGACAATATTATTGGTGGCCAAATATGAAAAGAAGTGTGGCAGAGTATGTAGGATCGTGTCTAGTTTGCCAACGGATTAAAGTTGAACATCAGAGATCTGCAGGAACATTAAAACCCTTACCAGTTCCTGAATAGAAATAGGAACAAATAACGATGGACTTTGTTGTGGGATTGCCTAGAACAGTAAGAGGACATGATGCAATTTGGGTGATCGTAGATCGTCTAACCAAATCTGCCCATTTCCTGCCAATAAAGATGACATACTCGATGGATCAACTCGCTGAGTTGTATGTACATGAGATTGTTAGACTGCACGGAGTTCCAAGCACTATAGTTTCAGACCGAGATTCTAGATTTACATCTAAGTTTTGGAAGAGTCTGCATAAGGCTATGGGTACGCAACTCAATTTTAGTACAGCTTTTCACCCTCAAACAGATGGACAATCCGAGAGAACTATTCAGACATTAGAAGATATGCTTCGTGTGTGCATATTAGATTTTCAG
Organism: Begonia masoniana; assembly: GCA_022432975.1. Classification (NCBI taxonomy): domain Eukaryota; kingdom Viridiplantae; phylum Streptophyta; class Magnoliopsida; order Cucurbitales; family Begoniaceae; genus Begonia; species Begonia masoniana. The sequence goes on from CM039502.1 coordinate 32,899,516, forward strand.
GGTTCTTGGAATAAATACTTATCATTGGTGGAATTTTCTTATAATAACAGTTATCAGGCAACAATAGGAATGGCACCGTATGAAGCATTGTATAGACGAAAATGCAGATCTCCTTTGTATTGGGATGAAATTGGTGAAGCACGTTTGCTTGGTCCTGATATTGTGCAGCAAACAGTGGAGAAGATTGCCCTCATCCGACAGAAAATCTTAACAGCTCAAAGCTGACAGAAAAGCTATGTCGATAAAAGGCGTAGAGAATTAGAGTTTGATGTTAGTGATGAAGTCTTTCTTAAGGTTTCACCGTTCAAAGGAGTTGTAAGATTCGGGAAGAGAAGTAACTTGAACCCCAGGTTTATAGGGTCTTTCTCAATTTTGAAAAGGATTGGGAAGACAGCTTATCAGTTACAATTGCCAGCCTCTATGGAAGGAATTTACAATGTGTTCCATATTTCTATACTAAAGAAGTGTATGCGGGATCCAACTCAGGTTGTGGAACAGCAGAACATTGAAATTCATCCTACCCTTACCTATGAGGAGAAACCAGTGGAAATTTTGGATTATGCAACAAAAGCACTGAATTATGGCGTAACAAGGAGGTTCAGCTAGTGACAGTCTTATGGCATAATCAGAGTGTAGAGGAGGCAACTTGAGAAAGCCAGCAGGACATGATGAGCCGTTACCCTGAGCTGTTTAAGCACTGAATTTTGAGGACAAAATTATTTTAAGGAGGGTAGATTGTAGCAACGGGTATTGTCCACCTTATTTAATTAATAACGTCATTTTGTAACTTTTATTTTTATGGAATTTAGTGAATTTGATTGGTTGGTTAAATAGGTTAAAGTTGATTAGCCAAGGACATTTAAGTAATTGTGAAGCAGTGTTATAAATGGAGGGTTTAATGAAGGTTTAGCCGCAACTGTTTCTCATTTTCCTTTCTCGGCATTCAACTCAGCTAAGCAGAGTTTCTCTCGGGAATTTTCTCTCTCATTTTCTCCAAGCTAGGTGAGTTCTACTTCAATTTCTTGCTACATTGTCACTATCGATGTTAGAGGAGATTTTAAATGTGAGTTTTGAGAATGCTGTAAGTAAGAGTTAGTTCGGGTTTGGGGCAAACCGGGAATGCACAATGAACAGAGCTCCTAAATTAGTTTCCTTAGATTTCTGGATGGTTAGAATGAAGTTTAGTGAAGATTTAATTAATGCTCGGTTTATGATTTTAGGTTTGAGCAAACTCCCGAGGTAGATTTCAACCAAGTTTTCCAGGAAACCAGTTAAGTAGAGTATGTGTGTGCCTTCGGGTCTACATCACAAAACAGTAGGTTTATGCTTGCTTGAATGTTTTCTATATGTCATGTACCATGTTTTTGGAAAGAACACGAAAATGAATTTACATGTAATGACATGGTAAAGCATGAACATATTGTAATACACCAACGGTTAAGGGAACTAATCCGCCCCTTAATCGATGAAGAGGATGTATGACTTTGGGAAATTGATCTGCTTTCTAATGGAATATAGGATCAGATCAGCTGTTAAGGGAACTAATCCGCCCCTTAATCGATGAAGAGGATGTATGACTTTGGGAAAATTGATCCAACTCCCAATGGAACCGAGGGATCAGATCAGAGAAAGAATGTGAATGCAACTGAGATGTGAAAGTAGAAACTGCATGACTAGGATTTATGTTTCAGCTTATCATTTCATTATTGCACTACTTATTTAGCATTAGGCTAATAGATGAGTTTTGTGATGTGGGTGCTGAGGTTGCAATAGGTGAATTCTCTGAGTGTATTGAAGAATAGGTGAAGTTGATGGAGCACAGCTATGCCACGGTTTGGTGCTCTGATGAGGCAGTTTAACTAATGTAAGTAGGTGTGAAAGTCTAGTTGACAATGGTTCAGTTTTAGTATGCTGAGAATGCTAATGACAGCATGAGTTTAATGTTTTTTTTAATAATTTTGGAGCTTTTCTGATTATGAAAACACGATTTGGTTTTAGTTGTAGATTGTTATTCTGGAGTTATAAAGTTGTGGATCTATGTTGTTTTGAATAGCTGCTGTTAAAATTTACAAGTTCTTTTAGTAGGTAAAGTTATCTGTTTGTTTAGAGTGTTACTGTTCACCGGTGGATGTTGTCTATCGGTGGATGTTGTCTATCGGTGGATGTTGTCTATCGATGGATGTAGTCTATCGATGGATGTATTCTATCTTTGGATGTAGAGTGTTACTGTTCACCGATGGATGTTGTCTATCGGTAGATGTGAGTAATAGATTTTGTCGTTTTGTGATCGGTTGTAACACCCGAGAATTTCCTATTACGTGCGTAGCCTATGATTAGACGTATTAGGAGGGTTTAATTATTCAAGTGTGATGTATGCATTGAAGTGTAATAGATGAGAAGAGAAAACAAAAAGGGGTTTGACAATTCAACATAAAGAGAGTTGAAAAGTCAAACAACCAATGGGATTTTTTTTTGGTGAAGGAAATAAGAGAATGAAATGGATGAAAAAGGTTGGTTGTGGCGTTTGAAACTCAAAGAAAAAGGAAGGGTTTAAAGGTAAATGCACTTGGTTAATAAATGAATTAATTAAAAAAAAGGAAAGAAAAATGTATTTAATGTTAGGTTTTTCATTTTTCTTCTTCTCCATCGCCTCTCTTCCTTTCCTCCATAGCCGACGCTTCCCCTCCCTTGTTCTTCAATTTTCTCAAGTGATTTCAAGGTAATTTCTCATGGGTTTTGGTTTATGTGCTATGGGATGAAGTTTGGAAGAGTTTTTAGGGTGTTTTAGAAGGTTTTGGTGAGGGTTTGAAAACCTTAAAAGGAGGATTCCGAATTTTGGTTTTCAATTGGGGGTTTTCTTCCTCTTTTGATTAATTAAGCCTTAGATATGTTAGTTTAGGTTGTTGGAGTGATTAGATTATGGATTGGAAATTATTTACACAAAACCGGGTTTTATGCAAAAAGGACGCCGATTCTGTTGGGGATTTTTGGACTGGCCAAGTGTTTTGTTTAGTCAATTTAACCATATCAGTGGATAGTAGACATGTAGAGGTTTCTGAATTGGGGTGGCACGTCGAAATCTGTTGAGAAACGAAGGAGTTATGACCGTTTGAAGTTTGAAGATCAAAATTGTACAAAAATCGGGTTTTTGGGTTTTAATATTGAAATGTGTTTAGGTGTTGGTTAGTTTTAAGTTTAAGAAGTTGTAGATTTTATTGATGGTTTATCAAACTAAGTTTCGTTATTTTAGGTCGTCGGACGAGTGATTTGACCGGTAGAAGTGTGCAAGCAGAAGCCGAGCGTTCAGGTAAGTATTGGGTGTTATCCTTTCGCCTTCGGGCCTACACCACAGGACGGTAGGGTTATTTGTTATGCTTTACTTCGTGTACGTTGAGTTATTGTTTTGCTTAGTGTCATGTTGTTTAGTGCGTTGTGTGTTGTGTTGCATTGTGTGTTGTGTTGCATTGTTTGCCGTGAGGTGTTGTGTTGTCATGTTGGGTTGTGTCATGTTGTTGAGTGCGTTGTGTGTTGTGTTGTATTGTTTGGCATGGTATTCGGTTAAAGAGTAAGGCCCTTCGGGGCGAGCAACTAAGGCCCTTCGGGGTGGGCAACTAAGGCCCTTCGGTGCGGGCAACTAAGGCCCTTCGGGGAGGGGCAACTAAGGCCCTTCGGGGCGGGCAACTAAGGCCCTTCGGGGCGGGCAACTAAGGCCCTTCGGGGCGGGCAACTAAGGCCATTCGGGGCGGGCAACTAAGGCCCTTCGGGGGCAACTAAGGCACTTCGGTGTGGGCAACTAAGGCACCTTTCGGTGCGAGCAACTAAGGCATCCTTTCGGGTGCGGGCAACTTGTATTGTTTGGTCGTGTTGTCGTGTTGAGTTAAGTCGGTTTGTTGAGTTGCATTGGGATGTCATGTGATAGTTGGTGAAAGAGTAAGGCATCTTTCGATGCAGGCAGTTTTCTCAGGGTTGTGTTGCGTTGTCGTGTTGAGTGGTGTTTTATTGTTGTGTTAGAGTTGGATGTGGGGGTGTGTGCATGGTGCTTTTTATATTTGTTATCCCTACTTGCTAAGCGTAAGCTTACGTGTGTGTGTGTGTGTGTTCTGTGGTGTAGGTGACGGAGCGTTTGCAGGTGAGCTGCAGAGAGAGAGTCAGGACTAGGGGCAGTCGGGGATCCACGAAGCTCGTTGGTGCAGGCCATTTGTCGGGGCGCTTCGACCTAGTCCTTGGGATGTGGTTTGTATTGCAGTCATGGAGGTTTTATGGTTAGTTTTGTGAGAAATGTATTTGGTTGACTTGGAGTTTGAATGTCGTTTCTTTTCAGGTTTTGGTTTTATAAAAATTTTAGGTGTTATGCCGTCCGTTTTGCTTTAAAATAAACAACGTCGGGTTTAAGTTAGCTATTTTTATTAATATCCGTTTGAAGTCGGTTTTCTAAAACTTTTACGGGATTTGAAGATTTGAGTGTCGGGAAGGTATGGTTTAAGTTTCGTGATTTTTGGAGATGTTCGGGTTGGTGAAATGTGAAGGAAAGTGAGGGAAGGTCAAATTGGGCATTTTTGATGTGTTTTGGGTGAGAAAAACCCGAGCCGGCCCAATCGATCGGGCCCGGGGCGCGATCGATCGAGGTCGGGGTGTTTTTGGGCGAAAATGGCCCGAGCGGGCCCGATCGATCGGGCAAAAAGCACGATCGATCGCGGCTGGGCACACTCTAGGCGCGCGCAGTGCCCTGCGCCTCTTTGAGTCCGAATTTCATTTTTTTCTGAAATTTTCCCGATTTCTACGATGTTTTGACCCGACATTTTCCGACGTATTTTAAACGTATTTTGGGCCCATTTTCCAATGAATTTTGAGGGTTCGAAAAACTCAAAAACGAGTTGTAAAATTTACGAAAACTATTTTAAACGATGTTTTAAACGTGGGTTTGATTTACAAACGTAGCGTCCCGAGCCGGGCGGGTTTGGGGCGTTACATCGGTAGATGTGAGTAATAGATTTTGTCGTTTTGTGATCGGTAGATGTGAGTAATAGATTTTGTCGTTTTGTGATCGGTGGATGTGAGTAATAGATTTTGTCGTCTTTGTAATCGGTGGATGCTGAGGGTTACTGTCGTTCGAAGGATTTGATCGGTGGACGTGAGCGGTGGATGTGGGTAGTCGACGTGTCGTTCGACTGTCACTGTTTATCGGTAGATGTCTTTTGTTTCTTGAGCGGTGGATGTGGGTAGTCGACATGTCGTTCGGCTGACACTGTTTAGCGGTGGATGCCTCCTATTCCCGTTTCTACCGCCGAGACTATTCTGTCTCTACTTCTACCGCTGGAACTATTCATCGGTAGATGTGTTCTGTTTTCCTTTGTCTTCTTTCAACCAACTGTCTCTAATATTTTAATCATTTAATAAATGTTGTTTTATACAAATGGTTTTCCGCTGCAAGTTTTCTTGATGTTTTTAATTAAAGGTCAAATTTTGACAGTCGAGTGAAGTTTTAATAATTTACCAGAATTTCTTAGTCATGTGCGGTGTTATGAGTAACGAACCGGGTTTAGAAAACTCGGGGCGTTACAATAAAATTGAAAAATAGAAGGGGAGTAATTGCGAGTCCCCCTTAGGTTGTAAATTCTTAGCCCTCTGGATGTTATTATGTGATGTGTAGGCACTACTGCAAAATAGTCAGTAGGATGTTCGTGTATGTGTAGCTTTACATATGAGGATTATTGATCATGCATATTGACATTCACATTATATGTCAATATGGATGACACTTATTGATATTCTCATAACATGTTAATATGATACTTTATAAATATGAGATCAAGTAAATAATATGATGCGCATACTTGCATTGATTCACTTATCATGGCACAAGTGGTGTGTGAGAGTTGCATTTCATACTCATTACATATAGCTGAGTATAAGAATGAGAAATATGTGAGTCATAACATCTAGGTAATGACTTAAATTATCATATGTCTAAGCATATTCACATGTGCATTGATTAATTCTTACATGAAGATAAATGTGATAAAAAAAATAAAGTTAGACATTAATAATATATATCTAGTAAGTTATGTAAAAAATAATGAGATTTAGACATTACTCATAATGTTTAGAGAATTTTAAAGAAAAAATATAAGATTAGGCATTAATTAGAAATATCTAGTGAACCATGTAAAAAACATAGAAATGAGTCTAGACATTAATAAAACTTATCTGGCTAGTTCTGTAAAATAATGATGGGTTGAGTGTGAACAAGGGAATTAGACATTGAATGAAATGTCTAGATAGTCTTAATAAAATATAAATCATTGAATAAAAGTGTGAAAGATATGATATTTATAAAATTCATAGTGTTGATTATAGCTGAGAAGGAAGTGCATAAAAGAGTTGCACATGAAGAAGTGGATATTTGAAAACAAAATCATACATGAAGTTAAAATGCGCATATTAATTGCACAAGAGGACGTGGAAAGACTTTAGGTAGGCTATAATTACCTAAATCATTTGTCAAATCATTCACATAAATACACAAACACTTTTTATATAAAGTGGTGTGACACATTATTAAACATTAATAATAAATGATTGGAGAAATTTGTTAATAACTAAAAACATGGGATGTGTGATCATGATAGTTGATCAATGTTGATAAATAGAAGTGACGGTATAGAAGACTAATCATATAGGACAATTACCACATGATTAGATGCAATTTAAGTTTAGTTTGGAGAATCATTATAATAGGATTCTTGTTGAGCTTAACATTAGAGTGAACTTTCTAAAGTTCACTCTGTTGTTTCCTTCAAATTTTCAGGAACAGGTTGTGGTAGCTCACTTGATAAAGATAAAAACATAATAGATTGAAGAGTTCAGCACAACTTATGCCAAATTTTGAATTTCCTCTTTTCATGTATTATTTTTGTATGGTCCATGTTTGTAAAATAAATTATGGATAAATTTTTGTGCATAATGAGACTTGTATTAAATTGTGAGTTTATTTTTATCCATTTCGTGTGACCCATCGCACATGAGTGGTAAACAATTGTGATTTTTAGTTAATTAAACTGATTCGGAGAGCGGGCAACAAAATATATCTCCAAACATAAATCGAGAGAGTAGCTGTAACGACCTGGACCCCGTTCCCGCGGGCCCAAGTTGTGCAGGTCCCACCGATGGGCTACTGCCACATGGGTCCCCGAAGGGCGGTACACGTGTACTCACGATCTTCTCTCTCCTGGAAAGGGAGTTTTTGCCTTCCCCCCCACTCGAACCCCTGACCTCCAAGACATAGTCCAAGGGCTACAAGTGAGGAGTACCACTGAGCCAGCTACCTCAGTGGTACTCCTCACTTGTAGCCCTTGGACTATGTCCTGGAGGTTAGGGGTTCGAGTGGGGGGGAAGGCAAAAACTCCCTTTCCAGGGAGGAGAAGATCATGAGTACACGTGTACCGTCCTTCGGGGACCCACGTGGCAGTAGCCCATCGGTGGGACCTGCCCGACTTGGGCCCGCGGGAACGGGGTCCAGGTCGTTACAAAAAAGGCACCTTTTTTGTAACGGCCTAGACCCCGTTCCCGCAGGCCCAAGTCGTGCAGGTCCCACCGATGGGCTGCTGCCACGTGGTAGCCACACAGGCCCGCCATGTGTACTCACGATCTTCCCTCCCCCTGAAGAGGGTTTTTGCCTTCCCTCCCACTCGAACCCAGGACCTCAGGAACTAGTACCTGGGGTACAAGTGAGAAGTACCACATGAGCTACTAAACCGAGTCGAATAATTTACGAAAATTATTTTAAATTACGTTTTAAACGCGAGTTTGGTTAGCAAAGTAGCGCACCGGGCCGGGGCGGGTTCGGGGGCGTTACAGTAGCCCCCTCTTCCACAAAGCCTATGAAGGCATAATTGGCAACTAATACCAACAAATCTTGAAACAATGCTTGAACTTGGGTGTAGACAACGACTTGGTCATCATATTAACAAGATTATCATGAGTACTAATTTTACTCACAACCGAATCACGACATGCTACCACTTCACGAATAAAATGATAATGAATATCAATGTACTTCATCTTCTCATGAAATATCTCATATTTAGTGAGAAAGATAGCACTCTGACTATCCTAAAACACTATGGCAACCTATAAGTCTTCACTGAGCTTACTTGTGACAGCTTGCCATGTGAAGGCAAAAAGGGCCAAGTGTGAGGGTCTAGCTAATACTAGTGGAGTGCACAATCCCACATTGCTTGGGAGAGTGAAAAATACATGATTTATAAGTAGAGTTCCCCTCCTTCCCTAGTACAACGCATTTTAGGCTAACTCTAAGAACAAGTTCGTGCAGACTCCAACCTAAAACAGACAATATTATATTGGGAGCAACAAGGTCGTTACAAATGGTATCAGAGCCACTACTTAACCAGAAGTGTGGCCGACGAGGACGTTGTGCCCCGAAGGTGGGAGATGGTGATAGTCCACCATGTGAATGCAATGATGGCCCAGTGTGAAGGTGCATCCAATACTAGTGGGGGTGCACAATCCCACATCGCTTGGAAGGTGAAAAATGCATGATTGATAAGTAGAGTTCTCCTCCATTCCTAGTACAATGCATTTTAAGCTCACCAAATCCTTGCAGGCTTTTGCCCAAAGCAGACAATATTGTACTAAGAACATCGGGAGACATTACAAATAATATCATAGCCATTATCTAGCTAGAAGTGTGGTTGACGAGGATGTCGGGCCTCGAAGGGGGAGATTATGACAACCTGTCATGTGAAGGCAAGAATAGCCCAATGTGAGGGTCCAACCCATACTAGTGGGAGAGCACAATCTCATATTACTTGAGAGAGTGAAAAATGCATTATTTATAAGTAGAATTCCTCTCCCTACCTAGTACAATAATTTTTGGGCTAACCCCAAGAACAAATCCATCCAGACTCCAACCCAAAGCAGACAATATTATACTGGGAGCATCATGAGACATTACATCCTTACATGTCTTTTTAATAGCCATATATTTTGCCTCTGTAGTAGACAATGCAACAATATCGTGCAAGGTAGCTCTCCAGCTAATTGCACAACCCCCATTTGTAAAGATATATCTTGTAAGAAATCTCCTATCATCAAGATTTCTTGCATAGTCAGAATCAATGTACCCAATTACTGGATCTTTAGTCTTCCAAATTAAATACAAGCATCAATAGTCCTATGCAGATACCTAATAATCCATTTAGTAGACTTTCAGCGTTCTTTAAAATTTGTCATGTACTTACTATGGGTGGGCAGAACCAGCCCGGAACCGCAAAACCAGACTGGACCGGCGGTCCAGGCCTGTTGGGCAATTCTTCCTTCCATGGAACCGGTTCTGGTTCCATGGATTGGAGAACCGGGAACCACGGTCCGGTTCCCGATTCTCAGTGCCGGGACCAGGAATTCCCATGGGAGAACCGACCATGAGAAGATGAAAAAAAAAGTGTCATTACTACGCCAGTTTTTGTGTTCTCTCTTCCTCATTTCTCTCACTATCATAGAACGTTAGAGAGAGAGAGAGAGGAGCTATCTTTCCCCATCAGTCTTTACCATCTTCTTCTTTTGATCTGATTCTCTCTCTCTCTAAAACATGGGAAATGGGGTTTCTCTCTCACTCAAAGGTTTGAAGCATTGTGGAAGCATTAATGGTGAGTTGCTCTTTGTTTCCTTCTTTTTCCAGAGTTTTATGCCTACATAATACCTGCCATTAGTGATTGTAATCTGGTTTTAAGTTGTCTTCACACGAAAGTATAGGCATTATTAAATAGGCATTCCATCTTCAACAACAACGGCTTCCTGGAAATTCTAAACCATTAAAATAGTTAGATTGTTTATTTTGGACTGGGAATCAAGTGCAGACAAATTCAAACCAGATGGCTGAGTTTGGTGAGCAGAAATAGGCAAAATCCTCAGGCTTTCATTTTCTTGAAACTCAGAGAGACAAACAGAGCAATGATAAGTTTCTTAAACAAACCCATCATTTTTTGTGTACTTCCAAACTATTATGGACTTGATCAGAGCCTCGTCCAGGAGCAGAATCCTTAAGGGAAGACAAATATTTGGAGCAAAAAATTTTAAATACATGGGAGGGAACTGGTACCGAACCGGAACAAGACCAGAACCGGACTGAATTTTTGGTTCGGTTTCAGTTCAGTACCGGTTCCGCTAGGGACTGGTTTCGGTTTTGGGAAATAAATTCCTGAAACCAACTGTCTGGTCTGGTTCCAGGCTAGAATCAAACCGGATCGGACCGTGCCCAGCCCTAGTACTTACTAACCAGATTAACTGTGTAAGATAAATCTAAAAGTGAGCAAATAATAGCATACATGAGAGATCCTACTACACTAGAATACATAACTCATGATATATAATGAATTTCATCATCTGATAGCAAACTTAAGTCAGATAAAACTTTGAAATGAGCTACTAATTGAGTACTAACAAATTTTTACCTTGTTCATATTGAATATGTAGAAAACTTTTTGAATATATCCCCTTTGACTTGGGTATAATTTACTGGCTTCTTAATCTCTCTCTATCTCAATACAAAGTATCTTATAGGCTGCTCATGGTGTTTCATCTCAAATTACAGATTTATTTTTTATCCTTAGCCGTCATCAACGTATAATAGTAAATAAATAGCTGACTCATTCCTTCTATCTGATGTAGACACAACTGTCATAATTGCTTATTTCTGAAATCTTGAAAAAGCATGAATGAGTCAAACTTCTTACACCACTTGCTTGGTGACTGCTTTAGACCATAAAGGGACATTTTTAAGGAACAAACGTAGTTCTCTTTTCTGAAAACTACAAAACTTTTAGGTTGTTGCATATAGATGTTCTCTTCAAGTTTTCCATGGAGAAATGCAATTTTCAAATCCAAGTGCTCAAGCTCAAAGTCGTGCATGGCCACAACACCTAACAAAGCTCAAATCAAAATACTAGTGAAAACATATTTGTTAAGTCTCCACCTGGAATATGACTGTAACGATTAACAATGAGACGTACTTTGTACCTATCTCCTTCAACACCTGGTGTACCTTTCTCTTGAACATCTATTTGCAACGAACTATTTTATTGTCCTTAGGCAACTTGAGTCAGTCTCATGTGTCATTCTTCTCAAAAAGCTCCATCTCTTTCTGCATGAATTTCATCTATTTTCTAAGATTATTTGAACTCAGTGCCTTTAAATAGTTAGATAGTTCTTCACTGGAATCAATGTTTTATCTACACTCAAATCATTAGAAACTAAATTTGTTTCACCATATTTTTATGGAGGTTTAATCTCCCTTCTTAGCTTATCGTTAGCGATGGAATATTGTGGTGAATGTAATATTGGTGATTGATATGACTCTGAATATCTGAGTTGATTTGATCTTAAGACTTTGATGTCGATTCTGATCCAACCTCAAAATTGGATATCTGTTTGTTTTTCTCAGGCAAGATTTTAGAAGGTGAATTAGCAAACATAATAGCCTCACCAATTACGCATTTTACTTACTATGGCTTTCCGGGATCTTGGACACCATAGTTTGTATCTCTTCACTGGACTTGTATCTGAAAAATATATACTTCCTCAATCTAGATTCTAACTTACTGTTATCTACATGAGAATATCCAATACAACCAAATACTATCAAAACTAAATAAATGGAAGGAGTACTAGACTACCGATTTAGTAGTCTTCTTAAGAGCAATCAACAAAGAACAATTCATAAGGTAACAAGCACTATCAGCATTTTTAACCCAAAATGACTTAGCTAAACTAGAATTTGAGAGCATACACATAACCTTCTCCAATAAAGTTCTATTCATTTTCTTTTTCATATCATTTTGTAGAAGGAGTTGAACTTGTTCGAAAAAAACTCCAACCCATTATTGGTGCGAACATGTTTTACCTTCTTGGTTGGTTGCTTTTCAATCGAAGTTTTTAACTTATTGAAGGTAGGAAAGACATCCTTTAGAGAGAACGCCCATACTTTTCTAGAAATCATCAACCAAAGTTGGCATGTAATGTGCTCTTCCATTAGAAGGCATCAATGCTAGTTCCAGTGATCTGAGTCGATATAATATAGTGTTTCCATATTGTGTGTGCCAGAAGTGAATCTAACTATCTTCTGTTTTCCAAAAACTCAGTGCTCATAAAACTAAACTAGAGTTTACTAGTGTTTTAAGCATTTAAAATTCCTCTTTTACGCAACTCATTCATCTCATTCTCACTCATATGTCCCATATTCATATGCTATAATCTCGTAAGATCTTCATCTAATGATGAAGTACTGAGTTCTACATCCCATACAACATAAAATCCTACAAAAACTTATAAATTTCTAGACTTTCTTTGCCTGTCATCATAACGAGAGTACCTCTATTGATCTTCAAAACTCCACATTCATTGATGTTCCTGTACTCTCTCAGTGTTCTCTTCAAATCAGGAATAGGTCACACATCACCAAGTGTTCTGACAACTCCATCATACATTTGGATTCTGACCGTACCAATCCTAGCTCTCTTCCATAATGCATTATTTCCCATCAATACGGCATTTTTTGAAACATGCTCATATGTTGAAAACAAGTCTAGATGGAGATACATTTGAAACTTGCACGCTGAATCCATAATCCACTACTCGCATGACTTAGAGTTTCCATACATTAACAAAAAAAAAACTCATTCTTCATTTTCATTTTCTTCAAGAACAACACCTTCACCATTCTTTGATTGTTTTCCCTTCTTCTCAGTTTCTTCTTTTTTTTTCTTTGTAGTTTATAACACCAACTTTATATGCCTCTTTTTCTAACATAAATAACAAACTTTGTTTTTGTTCCTAGACTTTGATCTGCCCCTTGAACCCTTTCTATTACCACTTCCTTAATCAGTCATCTCAGATGTTTTCAACAGAATAACTAGACTCTTTCCTTGAGTTCCTAATCCAACAACAAGGTGCTTCATTCTTTCCTTTGAAAGAAAAGCATCATAGACTTTCTTTAGGGTTAATGGGTTACGACTATATAATAGAGAGTCTTGAAATATATTTGTAACACCCAGTTCCATTGAACCGATTTTACCTTGTTAACTAATAGTGTACATTTTATGGAAGAAATTGGGAGAATTACTGATTAGGTTAATGAGAGACTAAGCAAGGGCATAAGGGTAAATAGAGATTTATAGTGATAACCTATTTAAGGAAAGAGGTTTTGCTATTAATGCACTATAGCCGCCATTATTTTCTATACTTCCTCTTTCGATATTCAGCTCAAGCTCAGTAGAGCTCTCCAAGCGATTTCCTCTCTGATTTCCATTCCTCAACCTAGGTGAGTTTTCTTGAGTTTTAGTGACTATATAGCAGAGAGAGTACAATGTGTGTTTTGGGAATGCTGTGAATGAGAGTAGGTTCGGGTTTAGGTGATAAACCGAGAATGCATGATTAATAGAGTTTCAAATTAGCTTCCTTAGGTTTCTGAATGGTTTAGAATGAGTTATAGTAAAGATTGAATTAACGCTCTGTTTATGATTTTAGGTGAGCAAAATCCCGAGATAGCTTGCAACCCAACTTTTCCCAGGAAGTCAGGTAAGTGGAGTATGTGTGTGTCTTCGGGTCTACATCACAAAACATTAGGTTTATGCTTGTTTAAATGTTTTCTACATGTCATGTATCATGTTTTGGAAAGAACACGAAAATGAATTTACATCTAATGGCATGGCAAGGTATGAACAGAATGTAACAGATCAGTTGTTAAGGGAACTAATCCGCCCCTTAATTTATGAAGAGGATGTATGACTTTGGGAAAATTGATCCGCTTCCCAATGGAATTTAAGATCAGATCAGCTGTTAAGGGAACTAATCCGCCCCTTAATTTATGAAGAGGATGTATGACTTTGGGAAAAATGATCCAACTCCCAATGGAACCGAGGGATCAGATCAGTAAAAGAACATGAATGCAACAGAGATGTGAAAATAGAAACTGCATGTCTAGGATTTATGTTTCAACATATCATTTCATTGTTGCTTTACTTACTTAGCATTAGGCTAATAGATGAGTTTTGTTATGTAGGTGAAGAAGCCTTAGAAGGTGTGTTCTCTGAGCATGTTGAGAACTAGGATGGTTGGGGGAGCACTTCAATGCCACAGTTTGGTGTTCTGATGAGGCGGTTTAACTATTGTCTATATATAAAGTTTCAGTGGTTAAGTGTTTTCTGGAAGTGTGCAGAGGGTTTTAATAACATTAATAGTTTTGATGTTTTTAACAACTTTATGGTTTCCTTGTTCTGAGTATGAAAAACATGATTTGGTTTAGAGGTAGTTGCTTTGCTGGGTATTTTTAGAAAGTTGTGGATTATGTTGTTTTGAACGATTTTCAGTAAAATGTACAAGCTCTTTTGGTAGTCAGAGTTTTTTCTTTGTTTAGAGTAAAAATAGTTGATATGCTGTTCTGTTGAGTGTTATTGTCGATCGGTGGATGTAGTCCACCGGTGGACGTTGAGTATTATTGTCTATCGACGGATGTAGTCCACCGGTGGATGTGAGTATTAGGTTTTGTCATTTTGTGACCGGTGGATGTGAGCGTAGAAGTGATTATTACGTTTTGTCATTTTGTGACCCGTGGATGTGAACGTAGAAGTGAGTATTAGGTTTTGTCGTTTTGTGATCGGTGGATGTGAGCGTAGAAGTGAGTATTAGGTTTTGTCGTTTTGTGATCAGTGGATGTGAGCGTAGATGAGAGTGATAGATTTTTGTCGTTTTGTGATCGGTGGATGCTGAGGATTACTGTCGTACTTAGGATTTTATCGTTGTTTCGTGAGCGGTGGATGTGGGTAGTCGACGTGTCGTTCGACTGTCACTGTTTAGCGGTAGATGTCTTTTGTCTCTTGAGCGGTGGATGTGGGTAGTCGACGTGTCATTCGACTGTCACTGTTTAGCGGTGGATGCCTTCTATTCTCGTTTCTACCACCGAGACTATTATGTCTCTACTTCTATCGCTGGAACTATTCAGCGGTGGACATGTTCTGTTTTGTTTTGTTTTCTTTCAACCAATTGTCTTTAATATTTTAATTAGTTAAATAAATGTTGTTTTATACAAATGAATTTCCTTTGCAAGTTTTAACATTTTAAGGGTCAAACTTTGACCGTCGAGTGAAATTTTGAAATTTTCTCAGAATGTTATTGTGTGCTTCAGTATTATGAGTAACGAACCGGGTTTATTTAATTTGAGGCGTTACAGTATGGTATCAGAGACATTCAGTTAAACCGTTCAAAAGATCACTCATCAGTGCCAATCGTTGCATGGAAGTACTTCAACAACTGTAAGTGTTTATGTTAACCTTAGCTATTAGATATTTATAAGAGTAATTAACCTTGTCCAGGAATATAGCAAAATGGCTAGACGACCAGGAAGACCAAGAGTACCGAGAGAGATGCCAAATTTGAGAAGTGAGGAGGACCCTAGTGTAATTAGGCAGCTGACAGACTTGGTGCGCCAACAGAAAGATTTGGTTCATCAGCAGTCCGATCAGCTGGGAGTATTGTTGAACCGAGATGTACAAGGAAGTGCCAACTCGAGTTCCAGCAGTGAGCATTCAGGAGAGCGATTCTGGAGGCTACAGCCGCCCACACTTGATGGAAAATTGTCCAATCCGATTGTTGCTGAGGAGTGGCTTAGGAAGATTGAGAGTATGTTCAGATGTGCCAACATCGGAGAAGGAGACAAAGTCACTCTGGCAACATTCCATTTGGCTAGGGATGCTCAACTTTGGTGGGAAACAATAGAGACCACCACTGATGTTCTGGCTATGTCCTGGTCTCAGTTCAAGGAGATTTTCTATGAGAAATATTTTAACAACACAGTCCAGGCCGCAAAGAAGGTAGAGTTTCTGAACTTGAAGCAGACATGATCTGTGGCAGAGTACAGTAGGCAATTTGAGTCCTTGTCCAGGTTTGCTGGACATTTTGTTCACAAGAATGAGGATAAGATATTTCAGTTTGTACATGGACTGAAGCTGGAAATTTACAGAGTCAAATTTTGTGGTATTAAAGGACTGTCATTCAGTGAAGTTGTGTCCACAGCATTGGAGGTAGAAAAAGCTGAAATGAAGTGTTCTGGACCGAAGGAAGCCCGTGAAAGTTCATCCAGCCCCAACAACAGAGAAGAATGAAGAGGCTCAGTGAAGGCCAAAGTAACCAAGGAACAGGAAGGAAAGTACCGGATACTAGGAAGTTTCCCCAGTGCCCAAAGTGTTTGAAAGGTCACCTGGGCGAATGCAGGTTTGGGACGGGAAAGTGTTTCATTTGTGAGGAAGTTGGACACACATACAGGGATTGCCCGAATCCAAGAATCACCCGATGCTTCAACTGTAACAAAGTCGGCCATATTAACAGAGACTGTCCAGATCTGAAGAGTGGCCCTGCTAAGATAAAGCTGATAATATTCTCCATATTGGAGTCGGGCGATGAGGAACAACCTGCTGTAGTGTCAGGTACCATTTTGATCAACTCTATACCTGCTTTTACTTTAATAGATTCTAGTGTAACACACTCGTTTATAGCGTATGCGTTTGCTGTCAAGTTAGATGTACAGTTTACCCCTACTGAGCACTTGTTTAACGTCGCGTTACCCTCTGGTGAACGCATGCACTCTAACCAAGTGATGTTTGATAGTGTTGTGTTGGTAGGAAACAAGAATTTACCTGCTGATCTCATTATTATGGATATAATGGGATTTGATGTAATCTTAGGAATTGATTGGTTGTTCAAGCATTATGCCACAATTGATTGTAGGACTGGAGTAGTTAGTTTTCAACCCCTTGGTTGTTTGAAGCATACCTTTCAAGCCTCGAAGAAGAGTAAGGGAATATCTGTTATGACTTCTATCAACACTAGACCCTCTTCATGCAGAGAGTATTTATGCTTTCTGGCCAGCGTTATAGACACACAGTTTGTAGGAAAAGCAAGTCCTCAAAATGTTTTAGTTGTCCAAGACTTTCCAGAAATATTTTTAGATGACCTTCCTGGCTTGCCGCCAGATAGGGACATTGAGGTTGTTGTAGATGTTTACCCAGGCGCTGAGCCTGTATCTAAGAATCCCTATAGGTTAGCACCTACAGAGCTTAAGGAATTAAAGAAACAGTTGGATGAACTATTGGATAAAGGGTTTATACGCCTAAGCTTTTCACCGTGGGGTGCACCAGTTCTTTTTGTTAAGAAGAATGATGGATCAATGCGTATGTGCGTTGATTATTGGGAATTGAATAAGTTAACTATCAAGAACAAGTATCCATTGCCAATGATTGATGATTTATTCAACCAGCTTAAAGGTGCACGTGTTTTCTCTAAGATTGACCTAAGGTCCGGTTATTACCAATTGAAAGTCAAATCAAAAGATATTCTTAAGATTGCCTTTCGCACAACGTATGGACATTATGAGTTTTTGGTTATGTCTTTTGGATTGACAAATGCACCAGCAGCATTCATGGATCTTATGAATAGGGTGTTTCATGAGTATTTGGATAAGTTTGTCGTAGTATTTATTGATGATATACTAATCTATTCACGTACTAAGGAGGAGCATACAAGACATTTAAACCTGGTATTGGGAGTACTAAAGCAACATCAACTTTATGCTAAGTTTTTCAAGTGTGAGTTTTGGTTGGACAGAGTTCACCTTCTTGGTCATGTGATCTTGGGTGATGGAATATCTGTCGATCCAGCCAAGGTTCAAGCAGTTAAGGAATGGCCTCAACCGAAGAATACCACTGATATTCGGAGTTTCCTTGGATTACAAGGATATTACAAGAAATTTATTGACGGATTCTCAAAGATTGCAACACCCCTCACTCGGTTAACAAAAAAAAAACATTAAGTATGCGTGGACAGAGGAATGTGAATCCAGTTTCCAGACTTTGAAATAGAAGTTAACTAATGCTCCAATATTAACACTCCCTGTTGAAAATGGAAAGTTCAGCATTTATTGTGACGCTTCCAAAGTTGGACTCGGTTGTGTGTTGATGCAAGATGAAAAAGTAATAGCCTATGCTTCTAGGCAGTTGAAAACACACGAGAAGAATTACCCTACACACGACTTAGAATTAGCTGCAGTGGTTTTCGCACTAAAGATTTGGAGACATTACTTGTATGGACAGTCTTGTGAGATATTTTCGGACCATAAAAGTTTGAAGTATATTTTCACACAGAAAGAATTAAATATGAGGCAACGTAGATGGTTGGAGTTTGTCACAGACTATGATTTTGAGATCAAATACCACCCCGGCAAGGCAAATGTGGTAGCTGATGCTTTGAGTAGAGTGTCAACATCAGCCTCTGCATTTATTCTTGACATACCGATAGCCTTAGAGGCAGAGTTTCAAAGATTTAACTTGGAAGCTGTGTCCAGCGTGTCAGCTATGTTTTCTGCTATATCCTTGAAGCCTACAATTTTGGATAGAATAAAGGAAGTTCAAGTTAATGATGTTGAGTGCAACAAGTATAAGTCATGCATGGATTCTACCGATAAGTCGGATTTCAACTGTTCTGTTGATGGAATTCTCAAGTTTCGGAATAGATGGTTTGTCCCATCAAATGAGGGACTTCGAAAGGAGATCCTTTCGGAAGCTCATTCCTCTAGATTTTCTGTTCATCCTAGAAGTACAAAAATGTACAGAGACCTTAAGCAACATTTTTGGTGGCCAAATATGAAAAGATGTGTAGCGGAGTATATTGGATCGTGTTTGATTTGCCAACAGGTTAAGGCTAAACATCAGAGACCTGCAGGAGCATTGCAACCATTACCAGTTCCCGAATGGAAATGGGAACAAATAACCATGGACTTCGTGGTAGGATTGCCTAGGACAGCAAAGGGACATGATGCAATATGGGTGATAGTAGATCGTCTAACTAAATCCGCCCATTTTCTGCCCATAAAGATGACCTACTCGATGGACCAACTAGCTGAATTGTATGTGCATGAGATTGTTAGACTGCATGGAGTTCCAAGCACTATAGTTTCTGACCGAGACTCTAGATTTACGTCAAAGTTTTGGAAGAGTCTGCATAAGGCTATGGGTACACAGCTCAACTTTAGCACAGCCTTTCACCCTCAAAAAGATGGACAATCTGAAAGGACTATCCAAACGTTGGAGGATATGCTTCGTGCATGCATTTTAGATTTTCAAGGATCTTGGAGTAAGTATTTATCGTTGGTGGAATTCTCTTATAACAACAGTTTTCAGACAACCATAGGTATGGCACCGTATGAAGCATTGTATGGACGAAAATGTAGATCTCCTTTGTATTGGGATGAAGTTGGGGAAGCACATTTGATTGGTCCTATTGTTGTGCAGCAAACGGTGGAAAAGATTGCCCTCATCCGACAGAGAATCTTAACAGCTCAAAGCCGACAGAAAAGCTATGCCGATAAGAGACGTAGAGAATTAGAGTTCGAAGTTGGTGATGAAGTTTTTCTTAAGGTATCACCATTCAAGGGAGTTGTGAGATTTAGAATGAGAGGCAAGTTGAACCCCAGATATATTGGACCATTCTCAATCTTGAAGAGGATGGGGAAGACAGCTTACCAATTACAGTTACCAACTTCTATGGAAGGAATCCATAATGTGTTCCATGTTTCCATGTTGAAGAAGTGTATGCGGGATCCATCTCAGATTGCGGAATGGCAGAACATTGAAGTTCATTCTACCCTTACCTATGAGGAGAAACTTGTAGAAATTATCGACTATGCAACAAAAGTGCTACGTAATAAGGAAGTTCAACTAGTGAAAGTGTTATGGCGTAACCAGAATGTTGAGGAGACAACTTGGGAATGCCAGCAGAACATGATGGACCAACATCGAGAATTATTCAGGTGTTGAATTTTGAGGACAAAATTCTTTTAAGGAGGGTAGATTGTAACACCTAGTTTCATTGAACCGATTTTACCTTGTCAACTAATAGTGTACATTTTATGAATGAAATTGGGAGAATTACTGATTAGGTTAATGAGAGACTAAGCAAGGGCATAAGGGTAAATAGAGATTTATAGTGATAAACTATTTAAGGAAAGAGGTTTTGCGATTAATGCACTGTAGCCGCCACTATTTTCTATACTTCCTATTTCGATATTCAGTCCAAGCTCAGCAGAGCTCTCCAGGAGATTTCCTCTCCGATTTCCATTCCTCAACCTAGGTGAGTTTTCTTGAGTTTTAGTGGCTAGATAGCAGAGAGAGTACAATGTGTGTTTTGGGAATGCTGTGAATGAGAGGAGGTTCGGGTTTAGGTGATAAACCGAGAATGCACGATTAATAGAGTTCCAAGTTAGCTTCCTTAGGTTTCTGAATGGTTTAGAATGAGTTATAGTAAATATTGAATTAACGCTCTGTTTATGATTTTAGGTGAGCAAAATCCCGAGATAGCTTGCAACCCAACTTTTCCCAGGAAGTCAGGTAAGTGGAGTATGTGTGTGTCTTCGGGTCTACATCACAAAACATTAGGTTTATGCTTGTTTAAATGTTTTCTATATGTCATGTATCATGTTTTGGAAAGAACACAAAAATAAATTTACATGTAATGGCATGGCAAGGTATGAACAGAATGTATCAGATCAGCTATTAAGGGAACTAATCCGCCCCTTAATTTATGAAGAGGATGTATGACTTTGGGAAAATTGATCCGCTTCCCAATGGAATTTAGGATCAGATCAGCTGTTAAGGGAACTAATCCGCCCCTTAATTTATGAAGAGGATGTATGACTTTGGGAAAAATGATCCAACTCCCAATGGAACCGAGGGATCAGATCAGTGAAAGAACGTGAATATAACAGAGATGTGAAAATAGAAACTGCATGTCTAGGATTTATGTTTCAGCATATCATTTCATTGTTGCTTTACTTACTTAGCATTAGGCTAATAGATGAGTTTTGTGATGTAGGTGAAGAAGACTCAGAAGGTGTGTTCTCTGAGCATGTTGAGGATTAGGCTGGTTGGGGGGAGCACTTCAATGCCACGGTTTGGTGTTCTGATGAGGCAGTTTAACTATTGTCTATATATGAAGTTTCAGTGGTTAAGTGTTTTGTGGAAGTGTGCAGAGGGTTTTAATAACATTAGTAGTTTTGATGTTTTTAACAACTTTATGGTTTTCTTGTTCTGAGTATGAAAAACATGATTTGGTTTAGAGGTAGTTGCTTTGCTGGGTATTTTTAGAAAGTTATGGACTTATGTTGTTTTGAACGATTTTCAGTAAAATGTACAAGCTCTTTTGGTAGTCAGAGTTTTTTTTCTTTGTTTAGAGTGAAAATGGTTGATATGTTGTTATGTTGAGTGTTATTGTCGATCGGTAGATGTAGTCCACCGGTGGACGTTGAGTATTATTGTCTATCGGCGGATGTAGTCCACCGGTGGATGTGAGTATTAGGTTTTGTCGTTTTGTGACCGGTGGATGTGAGCGTAGAAGTTAGTATTAGGTTTTGTCGTTTTGTGACCGGTGGATGTGAGCGTAGAAGTGAGTATTAGGTTTTGTCGTTTTGTGATCGGTGGATGTGAGCGTAAAAGTGAGTATTAGGTTTTGTCGTTTTGTGATCGGTGGATGTGAGCGTAGATGAGAGTAATAGATTTTTGTCGTTTTTTGATCGGTGGACGTGAGTAATAGATTTTTGTCGTTTTGTGATCGGTGGATGCTGAGGATTACTGTCGTACTAAGGATTTTATCGATGTTTCGTTAGCGGTGGATGTGGGTAAGTCGACGTGTCGTTCGACTGTCACTGTTTAGCAGTAGATGTCTTTTGTCTCTTGAGCGGTGGATGTGGGTAGTCAACGTGTCATTCGACTGTCACTGTTTAGCGGTGGATGCCTTCCATTCTCATTTCTACCACCGAGACTATTATTTCTCTACTTCTATCGCTGGAACTATTCAGCGGTGGACGTGTTCTGTTTTGTTTTGTTTTCTTTCAACCAATTGTCTTTAATATTTTAATTAGTTAATAAATGTCGTTTTATACAAATGAATTTCTGCTGCAAGTTTTAACATTTTAAGGGTCAAACTTTGACCGTCGAGTGAAATTTTAAAATTTTCTCAGAATGTCATTGTGTGGTTCAGTATTATGAGTAACGAACCGGGTTTATTTAATTCGGGGCGTTACAATATTGGACGAAGTCAACACCCCAACAAAATCAATCTCGAATCCTCTTCATCATATTTGCATTCTATAGTTTCTAAATCCAAAACTATTTATATGTAAACCGCCATAAATAAAAAGATTAAATTAAAATTCTTCTTATCTACGGTTCAGTTACCGAGAAGAGGGGAATAAGGCTCTCCCTATCTCCAGTTTATTTTTTTCTAGAAAGAAGGCAGAGATGAGAAGAAGAAGGATCTTACTTCTACAGATTGAGGCAAACCATTTCATTGACCAAGTAGGTAGGTTGTCTTTCCTTCATTTAAGTTGCCTTATTTTAGAAATTCAGAGTCTAATGTAGGGATGTTTTGTTGAGAGGATTCCAAATCACCATTGAAGAAGAAAACAATTTTTGGCTAACACTGATTGAAAGGGGAGGTTTTGAACTCGTGTTGGTAAGGAGAAATGTTGATTAACTCTTTTGTTGAAACGAGTTAAAGGTTCAAATTTTGACATGGAGAGTTTTCTTTAGGACTCAAAAATTGAAATTTTTTTAGGATAGTTTGTAGTACAGATTGTTGTGTTCTATAATGGCCAAAGGTATGATCGAATCAAATTCTCCTCAATTATTTTGTCAGCTTTGATAATTCAGATTAAAGTCAAGACTTTTGAAACTAAGATTCAATTTATTCATGAATCTTATATTTTGTGTTGAGTCTCTAATTTATTGTTTTTTTGGGTGATAAGTCTAATAAAAAATCATAGAAAAATCTAGAAAAACTAAGGATCGACTTGGGGAATAAGACGACGATGGGCCATAGCTCAAGAAGTTTGAGTCGCGTCAGGATCAATTCTATCAGACCAAATCGCGATTTAGGAAGTTCGAATTATGGCTTGATTAATTGCCCGATGGGGCCGCAACTCAAGAAGGTTGAGTCGCAGGTCGAATAACTTGGGTCTTGACCCGAGTTGGTCTACACTACGGCCCAGTCCCAGCATTAAGGTCATAATTGGATTTTTACACAATCGTTCTTGGGTCACTTTAAGGGTTTCAATTTTGACTTTTAACTCAAATGTTCTTGAGTCATTTGTAGACCTTAAACTTTGATTTTTAAAATATAGGATTTGTCCTAATGATTGGAAACTATTGTGTATAAGTATCGAGTTTTAGATTGTTATTGGATTTTCTGTGTTGCTTGGTCTTTGGATATTGGTAGGCCCACTTTGATTTTTTGTGTTTCTAGGGCTCTGAAACATTATTTTGAGACGCGCTCTCATATAAAATAACATGTTAATTTTATAACTCGTTGATTTTCATTTATATATGTATTTTCACCGTACATATTTTAATTGAGCATACCTATTCATTTATAATTCAAATTATATTTCTTGTTATTAATTAGAGTGATTGGACAATTGAAGGCTGTCTCCCTATAAGCAAAACGTTGACCAGGGTCGTTGTGGTTATTGCAATCACTTGAGTATCGCTGTTATTTGTTTCTATTATTTCCTATGGCATAGTGTGCTCAGAGTTCGTAAGTAGCACAATTTTTCATTGAAATATTTTACAATGAAGACTTAATTTAAGTATGTACCACATTATAGTGGGTTGTTTTAACATTTGCCCTTATGTAAGCTTTCGAATTATTTTTATAAAAAAAATTTATACATGGCATGCTTTTACATTGTTTTAAAATTAAAAAGATGAATATAAACCTTCACTCCTATTTAACTTAGTCTAATCACCTCAAACGACTTCTCTCTTTTAGGTGATAGTCGAAAAGATTCCCAGCAGCCAACGCATGACTGATCAACATGCCATTTAGCTAATTATTTTCTTCATTTAGAGTTGTTTGTTGCGTAGAAGAGTTTCTTATAGAAACATTATGTTTTCCCTTAGATTTGCAAAGTTTATTGGATTTATCTTATTATGACACTGTCATTGGTGTCACTATTTGACTTATGAGCTAACCCAATTTTATTTGGCCCTGGCAGTTTATTGTAAGACTTCTGCTATAAAATTTTTTGATTTATAACATTAAGGGTCAGACGGCCTGGTCTATTTCGAGCTGGTCATTCTGCGTTCTCTCTCAAGTTTCCTTTCGGATGTGATAATTTTGACATCAGAACCAGGTTGAAATCTTGAAAGTAACATCACAAAGATAGATAGTGTTAAGTATACAAGAGAATAATAAATACTGTGCCAAAGAACGTGTTCTAATATGTGCCAAAAACATTTCAGATTTTGAACATGTCTCCAAGAAGTTCACATTGGGTATGTGCATAAATAGATGAGACTTAGTCTATTTGTTTATTTGTGTTCTTAGTTGTTGAACTATCAATTTTATGGATAGAGGATAAGGAAAAGAAGCCTGAGATGGTTGCACGAGTTGATTTAGAGGATTGAAATTTTCAAATATTCGAGGATAGAATAGACACTCTAAATTTCTAAGAATTGATGTTAAGTGACGATCAAAGCATGAAATTCCACTGTGGTACAAGCAAAGTAAAAGATTAATTTTTGACAAGATAAAAGAGACATGGAGGAACTTGTAATAACCCAGAAATTTTACCGAGTAAATTAAAAGTCCTGTTAGAATTTCTGTGAGGGATTTTAACGAGTTATATAGTTTATTAAAACTTGGGATTTTATTTGGAAGAGGATTTCCAAAATATTGGCCGAGGGGACGCAAATTTAACGAAAATATGGAAGTTTAAACATGTGAGGGCAATTTAGTAATTTAGCTTAAAAATAAAAAGAAATAATAATAATAATAATAATAAAATTTAAAGAAAACAGAATGGCTTCACAAAGAAGCCATTCTACTTCTGTAACCCGAGTGCCCGCGACGAGAGAAAGAGCGCGAGCGACATCCATCCGACGGCGACCACGCGATTTCGGCCACCGTTCAGACAAGTGAACTCCGGCGAGTTGAAGCCAGAGCTTGGTTCGACTTTTCCGCGCCAAACCCGACCGAAAACAGGTAGCCTTTCCTCCCTGTTTTCTCTCTGTTGCTCGGTCGAGGAGTGGTCTGCAGGTTGGGTCAATTTTTGTGGTTTATTTGTGACGAAAATGTGGGGAAATTAGTGGTGTGAGACGAGTGATTATTGGTGGGCTGTGGTACCTTGGTTTTTTGGAAGAAGACCGTGAGGGGGAGTTTTGTGATTTCGGGTTTCTGAATTTGGAAGCCTTAATTTGTGTTAAATTATGCTTAATAGGCTAGAATGTGATAGATTAGTGAGGAATTGAGCGAAATTGTTTGAAAAACCGAAAGAGGGAATTTTAGCATTTAAATATCGGTTCTGTTTTTAGGGATTTTGGCCGAGTTACGATTAATCGTTTTAAATTTCCTTGTGGTAGTTTAAACTAGGTTATTAGAAGAGTACGTGGCCACTGGAATCGTTCAATTCTGTTAACCGACGCGAAAGTTATACGCGTCTGAAGTTTTGGGACGGTTTTTACCAAACCCAAATTAGTGGCCCGTTTAGTTGGGTTTTAGTTGGGTTAGGCTAGAAATAATAGTTTGAGAGTGGATTGGTGAATGTAAGCTTGATGTTAATGAAGTTTGAATTTTTGTCTTAGGTCGAGCCGTAGGTGGGCAGGGAACCGAGCATCCTCAGCGAGCTAGGACGCCAGGTAAGTAGTAGTGTGGGTGTAAATGTCTGAGAGTCGCCCAGAAGAGCCTACACCACAGTTGTTTGCATGTTGTGAGTCATGTGTATGTCGTGAGTAGTCTGTATGTGATGTGGATGTGAAGTCGGCATTAGTTGGTCATGGTAGGCAGGTTGTGAGTCGTAGGTACGTGTGTGATGTGATGTGGAGGTGAAGTCGCGTTAGTTGGTCATGGTAGGCAGGTTGTGAGTCGTAGGTACATGTGTGATGTGATGTGGAGGTGAAGTCGCTTTAGTTGGTCATGGTAGACTGGTTGTGAGTCGTAGGTACATGTGTGATGTGACATGGAGGTGAAGTCGCGTTAGGTTGTCATGGAATGCAGGTTGGGAGTCGTAGGTATGTGCGCGAAGTGATGTGGATGTGAAGTCGTCGTTAGAGGTATGTTGTGATTCTTGTGCAGGCCGTGGGTGAGTTGTACGTAGGTTGTGAGTATCGTGTAGGTTGTGGGCTAGTCGTGTGTAGGCTGTGAGTCTTGTACAGGCAGTGAGTGAGTTGTACGTAGGTTGTGAGTATCGTGCTGGTTGTGGGCTAGTTGTGTGTAGGCTGTGAGGATTGTGCAGGCTGTGGGTGAGTTGTACATAGGTTGTGAGTCTCGTGCAGGTTGTGGGCCAGTTGTGGGTGGTTGTGAGTATTGTGCAGGTTGTGGGTCAGTTGTGGGTAGGTTGTGAGTCTTGTGCAGGTTGTGGCCCAGTTGAGTGTAGATTGTGAGCCTCGTGCAGGTTGTGGGCTAGTTCTGTGTAGGCTGTGAGTATTGTGCAGGTTGTGGGTCAGTTGTGGGTAGGTTGTGAGTCTTGTGAGTCTTGTGAGAGTGTGGGTCAGTTGTGCGTAGGTGGTAAGTCAGTCGTGTGTAGGTGGTGAGTCTGGTGAGGTTGTGTGTTTGGTGAGAGTGTGGGTCAATTGTGCGTAGGTGGTGGTTCAGTTGTGCGTAGGTGGCTGGTGAGGTCGTGGGTCAGTTGTGCGTAGGTGGTGAGTCTGATGAGGTTGTGAGTCAGTTGTAAGCATGTTGTCAGTCTTGTGCAGGTTGTGGGTAAGTTGTATGTAGGTTGTGAGTTTTGTGCGCGTTGTGGGTCGTAGGTATGCATGTGATGTGTGTGTTCAGTCGTGGTGAGTACGTGGCCACCTAACTACATGAGACGGCGGGACGTAACGCCATGTGGTCGTGGTTGAAACCGAGGGATGACGATACGTAACGCCTCGGGGACCGTTATAAAGTTAGAGTACGAGGCCACCTGACTACGTGGGATGGCAGAACGTAACGCCATGTGGTTGAGGTTAAAACCGAGGGATGGCGATACGTAACGCCTCGGGGACCGTTATAAAGGAAGAGTACGGGGCCACTTGACTACGTGGGACGGCGGGACGTAACGCCACGTGGTCGAGGTTAAAACCGAGGGATGGCGATACGTAACGCCTCGGGGACCACTACAAAGGTAGAGTACGGGGCCACCTGACTACGTGGGACGGCGGGACGTAATGCCACGTGGTCGGGGTTAAAACCGAGGGATGGCGATGCGTAACGCCTCGGGGACCGTTATATAGGTAAACAGTACGGTGTGGGGGTTTGGATGTGACTTGTAGGCCCCGTTTCTGGAGGAACCAGGATGGCGGCGACGTGCCGGTGAACAGTGCTGTGTACGGACCGACTGCCCAGTGTGGTTATATTCCAAACCTCGGTGAGATGCAATGCGGTGAGGTGATAACAACGTGTGTAGAGACCTGTATGTGTTAGGATTGCATAACCAATTTTCATGCTTCACGTTTATTTTTCGACACTCTACTTGCTAAACTTTGAGCTTATAATGTGTTCTGTGGTGTAGGTACTGTTGAGCGGGAGGGTGAGTATCGAGAGCCTGACCCAGAGTAGATGGCAGTTGGTGGCGTGCAACCAGGGCCCCGGCTGATGGCAGTGTTAGGGTTACCCGACCCAGGAGGAGCTTTGGCTCGGTATCAATGGGGAGTAGGGCTCCTCTTTGTTTCTATTTTGTGGGGATATGGTGTAGTGGTTGTATATAGCCATAGTTAAGGGTGATGTGTCACCCTATACTGCGAATTTTCTTCATTTTGGGTTGATAGTACAATCTCTTTACTGATATGATGTTGATAGTCTAGAGATTTCGTATGTAGGTCTGATGGTTATAAATATTCTGGATTGGTTGAGAATTTGACTTGTTTGCAAGTATTTAGCATTTTGGAGGCGCCATTTTCAGGTGTTACTCCGCCGAAATTTTCGGGGAGGACGCCGTGGTGCTTAACGGTTAGGATTAAGGGAAATTAATGAGTCTATGCAGCTAGGTAAGACATAAGAGAACTCCTGTAACGCCCCGAGTCTCCACGACCCGGCTCGCTACAGGGACTACTCTGAGCTAACCGACTCCCTTTGACTACTAACTCCTCCACTTAACTACTAACGCAAAGAAATCCATTTTAAATAAACGGAAACAACAGGATTTAAAACTAAGTCTCCCAAAGACGTCACTCGTGCCATACTTGGTTTAATTAACTCACCAAGCCCTCCTAATCCCATTCGCTTAAACTTCCAACGCTAGAAATATCTTCCAATAAAAACTCACGCAGCAGAATTAAAACTAACCTCCTGAAACTCTCTTATGTCTGACCTAGCTGCCTATAATCACAACTTTCCCTTAATCCTAACCGTCAAGCACCACGGCGTCCTCCCCGAAAATTTCGGCAGAGTAACGACTGAAAATGGCGCCCCCAAAATGCTAGGTACCTGCATACAAATCAAAATCTTCAACCAGATCCAGAATACTCCTACTCAACTATCCATCATACGAAATCTCCAATAGCAGTAAAGAGGGAAACCAAAATACTAACATCCATAAGTGAAGTAATAGAACGACACATCACCCTTAACTATGATTATATACAACAATTACAAATACTCCCACAAAAGAAAAAAAGTCCTACTCCCTATTAACACCGTAGCTCCTCCATGGGTCGGGTCGCCCTAACACTGCCATCAACTGGGGCCCTGGTCGCACATCACCAACTGCCACCTACTCCTGGTCAGGCTCTTGGTTCTCACCTTCCTCCACAATAGTACCTACACCACAGAACACACCATAAGCTCAAAGCTTAGCAAATAGAGTGCTGAAAATAAACGTGAACCATGAAAACTAATTATGCAATCCTAACACATGCACGTCTCTACACACGTTGTCACCACCTCACCGCATTGCATCTCACCGAGGTTTGGAATGCAACCACACCGGGCAGTCGGTCCGTACACTGCACTGTTTACCGGCACGTCGCCACCGTCCCGGTTCCTCAGGGAACGGGGCCTAAAGTCACACCCAAACCCCCTCCTCTATCCCGACTCGAAATGCAACCGCCCGAGACAGTCGGTCGATACACCGCGCTGCCATCGGCACGTCGCCACAGTCCCAGCTCATCCTGGAAACGGGGCCCACAGTCGCATTCCAGCCCCTGCCTCGACTCGAAGTGCAACCGCCCAAGACAGTCGATCGATACACCGCGCTGCCATCGGCACGTCGCCACCGTCCCAGCTCATCCCGGAAACGGGGCCCTCAGTCACACCCCAGCCCCTGTCTCGACTCGAAGTGCAACCGCCTGAGACAGTCGGTCGATACACCGCGCTGCCATCGGCACGTCGCCACCGTCCCAGCTCATCCCGGAAACGGGGCCCACAGTCACACCCCCAGCCCCTGTCTCGACTCGAAGTGCAACCGCCCGAGACAGTCGGTCGATACACCGCGCTGCCATCGGCACGTCGCCACAGTCCCAGCTCATCCTGGAAACGGGGCCCACAGTCGCATTCCAGCCCCTGCCTCGACTCGAAGTGCAACTGCCCAAGACAGTCGATCGATACACCGCGCTGCCATCGGCACGTCGCCACCGTCCCAGCTCATCCCGGAAACGGGGCCCTCAGTCACACCCCAGCCCTTGTCTCGACTCGAAGTGCAACCGCCTGAGACAGTCGGTCGATACACCGCGCTGCCATCGGCACGTCGCTACCGTCCCAGCTCATCCCGGAAACGGGGCCCACAGTCACACCCCCAGCCCCTGTCTCGACTCGAAGTGCAACCGCCCGAGACAGTCGGTCGATACACCGCGCTGCCATCGGCAAGTCGCCACCGTCCCAGCTCATCCCGGAAACGGGGCCCACAGTCACAACCCAACCCCTGTCTCTTGTCCACACCATACCTTACATCCTCTACTCTCCATTAGTGCTTAAAAACATACTCGAAACATTTTGCGTAACTCTTAAAACATGATGCATGCTAACCATAATCAACTAATTACGACTCCACATACGCATCACAATCAACTAACTACGACTCCACATACGCATCACATCACAAACGTGCCTACAATCCATAACGTGCACAAAACCCACAACTGACGTACAACTGACCCACAACCTGCGCAAGACTCACAACCTGCGCACAACTGACCAACACTCTACACGATACTCACAACCTACGCACAACTCACCCACAACCTGCACAAGACTCATAACACACATACCATTAACCCATAACCAGTACAAGACTCATAACGTACGTACCACTAACTCAGAACCTGCACAAAACTCACAACCTACACAAAACTGGCCTGCCGCCTACAAAGAACTCACAACCTACCCACAACTAGCCCACAACCTACACAGAATGCACAACCTACTCACAACTAGCCCACAACCTACACAGAACTCACAACCTACTCACAACTGACCCACAACCTGCTCAAAGTTCACCACATATGTGAAACTGTCCTACAACCCTCACAAGGCCCAACACGTACGTACAGCTATCCCACAACCCTCACAAGACTCCCACAACCCTCACACACGTACCTACGACTCATAACCTGCATACCATGACCAACCAACGACAACTTCATCACAACTTACACCCGACTCACAACATGCAAACAACTGTGGTGTAGGCCCTTCTGGGCGACTCTCAAACATTCTCAACCACACTACTACTTACCTGGCGTCCTAGCTCGCTCTTGTTTGGCACGTAGTGTCACCTACGGCTTCACCTAGCATAATTAAAAATTCTCGTTAATACTTAGGCTTAAACTCACCAATTCAACATGAAACTAATGTTTCTAACTTAACCCGACTCATACCCAACTAAACAGATCACTAATTTGGTTTGATTAAAAACCAGCCTGAAACTTCGAACGCGCGTAACTTTTGCGTCAGTTATCAGAATCAAACGATTCCAGTGGCCACACACTCCCCTAATAACCTAGTTTAACATACCAAGAAAGAATTCAAAACAAATAACAATAGCTAGGTCAAAACTAAAAAAAAACAGAACCGGTTTTTAGAAATTCTAATTTTCCATTTTTTTGTTTTTCAACAAACTCTTTCAATCCATCACCAATTCATCACATTCTAACCTATTAAGCCTAATTTAAACAAATCCAAGGTTTCCAAATTCAGAACCCGAACCACAGCCTCTACCCCCTCCCTTTCCTCTCGGTTTCACCCCTGAAACAGGGGTATTACAACCTTTGAGGATCGCCCATCGCACACTCCAATTTCCCCCTTATTTTCGTCACCAAAACAACAAGAAAAATCGGCCAACATGCTCCATCAATCAGGCCACTCCTCGGCCGTGCATAAGAGAGAAAACAGGGAAAAGAACTCACCTCTTTCTGTTCGATGTGTGCACGAAATCGAAGGGGAAGAGTGGGGTTTCAGTCCGCCGGAGTTCGCTCGTCGGAATGGTGGCCGAGACGTTGGGGTTGTCGGAGGAAAACGCCAGCCTCTCTCTCGCCGGGGCTCGGGTTGCAAACAAACTGAATGGCTTCTTCGCGAAGCCATTCAGTTTTAAAATGTATTATTTATTTATTTACTTATTTATTAACTAATTTACTACATTGCCCTCGCGTGTTTGAGCTTCCGTATTTCCGTTAAGTTCGCACCCTCTCGACCTAATCTTTTGGAAAATTCTCCTCCAAATAAATTCCTAAGCTTTATTAGGCTAATTAGCCTGTTAAAATCTTTCAATGAACTCTAACAGGACTTTAAATTTATTCGGTAAATTTTCTGGGTTATTACAACTCCGAGAAGTTAGTTTTAAATCCTGCTGCGTGAGTTTTATTGGAAAGTATTTAGTGCGTGGGAAGTTTAAGTGAATGAGATAGTTGAGTAAGTCGTGTTAGCCAGAGTAGTCCCTGTAGCGGACCGGGTCGTGGAGACTCAACGCGTTACAGTTATGGTATCAGAGCAGTCCCTGTGCGCACCGGGAGCCTGGGCGGATTTTTGGGGCGTTACAGTTATGGTATTAGAGCGATGAGGTCGACGTCGTTCAGTAGATTACCTAACACCGTCAGCCGCTGCCTGGGAGCGCTCTGCCAACTGTAAGTATTTCTTAGAATCCTTGTATTTTTAGACTTACGATAGTGTTAAATGGTTCAAGGATAGAGAGGTATGTCGGGAGAGCCTAGAGGTCGAGGACATGGGGCGACAGTTTCCTAAGTCATTCGGTACGTAAATTTTGAGGATAAAATTCTTATAAAGTGGGGAGGATGTAATAACCCGAAAATTTTACCGAGTAAATTAAAAGTCCTGTTAGAATTTCCGTGAGGGATTTTAACGAGTTATATAGTTTATTAAAACTTGGGATTTTATTTGGAAAAGGATTTCCAAAATTTTAGGTCGAGGGGACGCGAACTTAACAAAAATATGGAAGTTTAAACATGTGAGGGCAATTTAGTAATTTACCTTAAAAATAAAAATAAATAATAATAATAATAATAATAATAATAAAATTTAAAGAAAACAGAATGGCTTCACGAAGAAGCCATTCTGCTTCTGTAACCCGAGCGCCCGCGACGAGAGAAAGAGCGCGAGCGACATCCCTCCAACGGCTACCATACGATTTCGGCCACCGTTCAGACGAGTGAACTCCGGCGAGCTAAAGAAAGAGCTTGGTTCGACTTTTCCGTGCCAAACCCGACCGAAAACAGTTAGCCTCTCCTCCCTGTTTTCTCTCAGTTGCTCGGCCGAGGAGTGGTCTGCGGGTTGGGTCGATTTTTGTGGTTTATTTGTGACAGAAATGCGGGGGATTTAGTGGTGTGAGACGAGTGATTATTGGTGGGCTGTGATACCTTGGTTTTCTGGAAGAAGACCGTGAGGGGGAGTTCTGTGATTTCGGGTTTTTGAATTTGGAAGCCTTAATTTGTGTTAAATTATGCTCAATAGGCTAGAATGTGATAGATTAGTGAGGAATTGAGCGAAATTGATTGAAAAACCGAAAGAGGGAATTTTAGCATTTAAAAACTGGTTTTGTTTTTAGGGATTTTGGCCTAGCTACGATTAATCATTTTAAATTTTCTTTTGGCAGATTAAACTAGGTTATTAGAGGAATACGTGGCCACTGGAATCGTTCGATTCCATTAACCGACGCGAAAGTTACACGCGTCCGAAGTTTCGGGACGGTTTTTACCAAACCCAAATTAGTGGCCCGTTTAGTTGGGTTTTAGTTGGGTTAGGCTAGAAATAATAGTTGAGAGTGGATTGGTGATGTAAGCTTGATGTTAATGAAGTTTGAATTTTGTCTTAGGTCGAGCCGTAGGTGGGCAGGGAACCGAGCCTCCTCAGCAAGCTAGGACGCCAGGTAAGTAGTAGTTTTAGGTGCTAAATGTCTGAGAGGGCCCTAAAACAAAATGGCCTCATCACCATAGGTGTGCTTGC
Organism: Begonia masoniana; assembly: GCA_022432975.1. Lineage (NCBI taxonomy): Eukaryota > Viridiplantae > Streptophyta > Magnoliopsida > Cucurbitales > Begoniaceae > Begonia > Begonia masoniana. The sequence continues at coordinate 32,932,999 of CM039502.1, forward strand.
ATGTTGTGAGTTTGTCCTTAGTATTCGTATGTTGGGGGATTGGTCATGGTAGGCAGGTTGTGAGTCGTAGGTACGTGTGTGATGTGATGTGGAGGTGAAGTCGCGTTAGTTGGTCATGGTAGGCAGGTTGTGAGTCGTAGGTACGTGTGTGATGTGATGTGGAGGTGAAGTCGCGTTAGTTGGTCATGGTAGGCAGGTTGTGAGTCGTAGGTACGTGTGTGATGTGATGTGGAGGTGAAGTCGCGTTAGTTGGTCATGGTAGGCAGGTTGTGAGTCGTAGGTACGTGTGTGATGTGATGTGGAGGTGAAGTCGCGTTAGTTGGTCATGGTAGGCAGGTTGTGAGTCGTAGGTACGTGTGTGATGTGATGTGGAGGTGAAGTCGCGTTAGTTGGTCATGGTAGGCAGGTTGTGAGTCGTAGGTACGTGTGTGATGTGATGTGGAGGTGAAGTCGCGTTAGTTGGTCATGGTAGGCAGGTTGTGAGTCGTAGGTACGTGTGTGATGTGATGTGGAGGTGAAGTCGCGTTAGTTGGTCATGGTAGGCAGGTTGTGAGTCGTAGGTACGTGTGTGATGTGATGTGGAGGTGAAGTCGCGTTAGTTGGTCATGGTAGGCAGGTTGTGAGTCGTAGGTACGTGTGTGATGTGATGTGGAGGTGAAGTCGCGTTAGTTGGTCATGGTAGGCAGGTTGTGAGTCGTAGGTACGTGTGTGATGTGATGTGGAGGTGAAGTCGCGTTAGTTGGTCATGGTAGGCAGGTTGTGAGTCGTAGGTACGTGTGTGATGTGATGTGGAGGTGAAGTCGCGTTAGTTGGTCATGGTAGGCAGGTTGTGAGTCGTAGGTACGTGTGTGATGTGATGTGGAGGTGAAGTCGCGTTAGTTGGTCATGGTAGGCAGGTTGTGAGTCGTAGGTACGTGTGTGATGTGATGTGGAGGTGAAGTCGCGTTAGTTGGTCATGGTAGGCAGGTGTGAGTCGTAGGTACGTGTGTGATGTGATGTGGAGGTGAAGTCGCGTTAGTTGGTCATGGTAGGCAGGTTGTGAGTCGTAGGTACGTGTGTGATGTGATGTGGAGGTGAAGTCACGTTAGTTGGTCATGGTAGGCAGGTTGTGAGTCGTAGGTATCTGTGTGATGTGCGTGAGGGTGAAGTCGCGTTAGTTGGTCATGGTAGGCCGGTTGTGAGTCGTAGGTACGTGTGTGATGTGACGTGGAGGCAAAGTCGCATTAGTTGGTCATGGTATGCAGGTTGTGAGTGGTAGGTACGTGTGTGATGTGATGTGGAGGTGAAGTCGCGTTAGTTGGTCATGGAATGCAGGTTGGGAGTCGTAGGTACATACATGAAGTGATGTGGATGTGAAGTCGTCGTTAGTGGTATGTTGTGTGTCTTGTGCAGGCCGTGGGTGAGTTGTACGTAGGTTGTCAGTATCGTGTAGGTTTTGGGCTAGTTGTGTGTAGGCTGTGAGTCTTGTGCAGGCCGTGAGTGAGTTGTACGTAGGTTTTGAGTATCGTGCAGGTTGTGGGCTAGTTATGTGTAGGCTGTGAAGATTGTGCAGGCTGTGGGTGAGTTGTACATAGGTTGTGAGTCTCGTGCAGGTTGTGGGCCAGTTGTGGGTGGGTTGTGAGTATTGTGCAGGTTATGGGTCAGTTGTGGGTAGGTTGTGAGTCTTTTACAGGTTGTGGCCCAGTTGAGTGTAGATTGTGAGCCTCGTGCAGGTTGTGGGCTAGTTGTGTGTAGGCTGTGATTATTTTGCAGGTTGTGGGTCAGTTGTGGGTAGGTTGTGAGTCTGGTGAGAGTGTGGGTCAGTTATGCGTAGGTGGTGGTTCAGTTGTGCGTAGGTAGTGAGTTTGGTGAGGTCGTGGGTCAGTTGTGGGTAGGTGGTGAGTTTGATGAGGTTGTGAGTCAGTTGTACGCATGTTATGACTCTTGTGCAAGTTGTAGGTAAGTTGTATGTAGGTTGTGAGTTTTGTGCGCGTTGTGGGTCGTAGGTATGCATGTGATGTGTGTGTGCAGTCTTGGTGAGTACAGGCCCACCTGACTACATGGGACGGCGAGACGTAACGCCATGTGGTCAAGGTTAAAACCGAGGGATGGCGATACGTAACGCCTCAGGGACCGTTATAAAGGAAGAGTACGGGGCCACCTGACTATGTGGGACGGCGGGACGTAACGCCACGTGGTCGAGGTTAAAACCGAGGGATGGCGATACGTAACTCCTCGGGGACCGTTATAAAGGTAGAGTACGGGGCCACCTGACTACGTGGAACGGCGGGACATAATGCCACGTGGTCTAGGTTAAAACCGAGGGATGGCGATGCGTAACGCCTCGGGGACCGTTATATAAGTAAATAGTGTGGTGTGGGGGTTTGGGTGTGACTTGTAGGCCCATTTCTGGAGGAACCAGGACAGCGACGACGTGCCGGTGAACAGTGCGGTGTACGGACTGACTGCCCAGTGTAGTTAGATTTCAAACCTCGGTGAGATGCGAAGCGGTGAGGTGATGACATGGTGTGTAGAGACCTGCATGTGTTAGGATTGCATAACCCGTTTTCATGCTTCACGTTTATTTTTCGACACTCTACTTGCTAAGCTTTGAGCTTATAGTGTTTTCTGTGGTGTAGGTACTATTGAGCGGGAGGGTGAGTACTGAGAGCCTGACCCGGAGTAGATGGTAGTTGGTGGCGTGCAACCCGGGCCCTGGCTGAAGGCAATGTTAGGGCGACCCGACCCACGAGGAGTTTTGGCTCGGTATCGATGGGGAGTAGTGTAACACCCGAGATACGACTAGGTAATTTTCCTAACTATATTAACGGTCATGAATATTTAATCTTCGCGGTTTAGAATTTTATGACAAGTTTAATTATTTACATGTGGGTTTTAAACTAGGTTGAGTGGCAATATTGTAATATTGGAAGTTGAGATCAGTATATAAAGAAGAAGGAAAAGTTTTAAATTCCACTCAAGCCACTGTAGCCGACACACTCCCTTCCATGATTTCTTCACTCTCCAGAGCTCTCTCTCAGCCAGCGACTTCTTCACCAACGAACGATTTCTACAGTAATCACTCCGAAAACCCACGTTCGAGGTAAGGTTCAGACAATGTAGTTGTTGAGTAGTTATTTAGAGTCCTGTTTTCAGCTAGAAACCCGAAGTCCCGATTCTGTATTGACAGAGTAATAATAGGAACATTGTTAATCTTAATTTGATAATAGTATTACCGATTCGAATCTGAACTTTGACAACCGACTGTAAGTAGCTGCTAGGTTGAATCTGAATGTCCGGAGTTTCGGAGCTTAAACCGCGCACACAAGGTGCTTGGCGGAAAGGACTAAGATATACAGATTTTAGGGTGACATTTAGTTAGGACCTTACTAGTTTTGAGTTTTAAGTTATTTAGGATTTTATTCTAACTACGAATATGAAATGTCATAGGCGAGGAAAGCTCAAGTTAAGGTGCTGCTCAACTAAGGAATCCAGGTAAGTGGATGTATTAAGATTTCCGGCCACTAGGGCCCTACACCGCAAGGATACTAGGAAAATTTGTTGAAATGTTTGTCTGATGATTTTGACTAGTAGTTTGCTATGATAAGAAGTATTTGAGCAGGAAAAATGTTAAGTTACATGATGTTTTTACTCGTTCAAACAGTATGACATTCCTCTGTGAAATTCGCGTCCATGCGCTATGAGCTTGTTCATGATTGAGTTAAGAACATGAAGAACCAATGTATGCATGATTAAGTGCAGAACGGGGGAAATGGCTATGATATGTTCACAAGGCTCATGAATGGATCGCGAATTCTCCCACTGGTAGAGGCCGAGTTGATGATATGTATGGCTCGCGAATTCTCCCACTGGTGGAGGCCGAGTTGAAGATTAGTATGGCTCGCGAATTCTCCCACTGGAGGAGGCCGAGTTGATGTTAAGTACGGTTCGCGAATTCTTCCGCTGGTGGAGACCGGATTGGCAGGAAAACTCGCGAATCCTCACCCTGGTGGAGGCCGAGCTAATACTGTACGATAGTTCGCGAATTCTCCCACTGGAGGAGGCCGAGCTAGTCGTTACTATGATTGCCCGATTGGCAATTGATTATGTACCCCTGTCTTTCTCCCTCGTTTCCTGCCTTAGTACATGCTATGTAAATGATGAAAATGAGTATGAATGAAGAAAGATTTACGAACTTATGTTTCTTTAATTTGTACACTCATGTATGTTTGTCAGTATGCATTCCTTACTAAGCATTAGGCTTATAGTTAAATCTTATGGTGTAGGTGAAGAATTTACAGGTGAGGATACCAAGTTTAATGAAGAAGTTTAAGATCGGTAGCTGGAGGTTGTTCAGTGTGACAGTGAAGGCTGGATAGGCGACTAAACTCCCTAGTTATACTCATAGTAAGTTAGAAAAGTTTACCACGAACAGATGATTAAATAGAACAGAATTTCTTATAACAATGAGGTATAGATTTGAAGAGTTTGTCTTTAGAGTCTGAATACGATTTTAAGGATTTATGGATGATTTGCTTCGTTTGAGTCTTCCGCTATGCGTATTTTAGATAAGTTTATGATTTTTACTCTTTGGTGAGTTGTGATATGTTCTATCGAATGAAGATATTTGATGGCTATAGTGTTTTACTGTCGTATGATAGAAGCTGGATGAGATAACAATCCGGCTGACGTCATCGGCGGGTATCAATAGAAGAGAGTTAAGAGATTGAGTCTTCCGGATGACGTCACCGGAAGATGTAGTATATTTCCTCGCCGGATGATGTAAATGTCAGTTTGTCGCCCAGCGTTCGGTAAATGAAATGAATTCCTTCACCAGATGATGTACATACTATCTTGTCGTTTAGCGATCGGCAGATGTAGCGTGATATAGTCACCGGATGATCTGAGGAGTCTTTTACTGGATGATATAAACATGGTTTTGTCGTCTAGTGACCGGAGGATGTAGAGTATTTTCCTCGGATGATGAAAAATGTTATTTTGGCATCTAGTGACCGGTGGAGAAAGTGTTGTTATTCACCGGATGATGTAGACGATGTTTGTCGTTTAGTGACCGGGTGAGATTTTAATGAGTCACGTGTTTGTCTCGTGTCCACCGGTGGATGCCCCTACTGGGCAATGTTTTAATTGAGCATGTGAAACCCACGTGCCCACCGGAAGATGTCTTCTATTAGGCTATGATAAGTGAGTCACGCGGAGTACATGTGACAAATCGGATGGGCACACCCTGCCAGCCGATGCATGCAAACCCGAGTAGAATCACGTCAAATGATTTGAGGACATTTCTCCCTATCCGATTATGTTTTGGAGCTGATAATTGAACTTAATCGACTGACTTTGTCGATGAGTGAATTTTAGAAACATAAAGAAGTCAAGTTTAAGTTTTAAAAAAAAAGTACCAATAATGAATAGGGTGTGGAAATTAAGAAGTAAATGATTATGAATGTCATGTTTACGTGGCGATCCCATCGGGGTCGTTACAATTATGGTATCAGAGCAAAACCGGGTTCTAAAACCGATTCTGCAGACTGCCTTCCAGCACTGACTGGCACATGAGCACACTTCAGCAACTGTAAGTATTTATGATTCCAGTATATGTCATTAAGTTAAGATATATCTGTAATGATTTGTCTAGGAATCCCAAAATGGTTTGAGGTCAGCAGAGAGAGACCAATGAGGATAGCAATGTTATTGCTCAATTGACTGAGCTGGTCATGCGCCAATCTCACCAGATAGAACGACTGATGACTGCTAGAGAGGAACAAGGCAACTCCAGTACTAATGCAACTCATGACCATGGGGGTGAGCGTTTTCACCGGCTTCGACCCCCAGTGTTTAATGGATATGTTTCAGATCCTATTCATGCTGAGGAGTAGATTCGAAAGATAGAAGACATGTTTAAGTATGCAAAGGTTGATGAAGGGGATAAGGTCACCTATGCTGTCTTTCATTTGGAGTTAAGTGCGAGACATTGGTGGGACTCGATCCAGAACACCGCTAGTGCCGAAGCTATGACCTGGGAGATGTTCAAGACTGCCTTCTTTGACAAGTACTTCAATAGGACTGTTCGGGCCAACAAGAAGAAGGAGTTCATGAATCTACGACAAACTGGCTCTGTGACGGATTACATATGCAAGTTTGATGCTTTATCACGGTTGGCTCCCCGTATGATTGAGGATGACGAGGACAAGATTTACCAATTTGTTCAAGGACTGAAGCCAAGTCTGTATATGAAAGTGAAGACTGCTGGGATACACAATGCGCCTTATGGTGAAGTGACGGCTAAGGCCTTGGAGTTGGAAGAGGCAGAAATGACAGCTTATGCATAGCGGGAACAGCCGAGAAAACTCACAAAGGACACTAAGCCGCCACCACGTCAGAACAAAGGTTGGCAGCCGCAACAGAACAGGGGACCACAGCAACAACAACAAGGAATAAAGAGACCCCTCAACCAGAATGATGGCCAGGGAAAAGGAAAAAGACCTCTTGCACCCCTATGCCCCACTTGCCAGAAGAACCATCTTGGTGAGTGCAAGTTGCTTTCTGGCCGATGTTTCAGGTGTGATAAGGCTGGACACCTAGTCAGAGACTGCCCCATACCGCCAGACCCGAACCGTGCAAGAGTAGTACCCAGAGTTTATGCCATGTTGGAAGATGAGGATACAGTGCCGCATACAGTCATAACAGGTACCATTATGATCTGTGGTTTTGCTGCTTACACACTTATAGATACAGGAGCCACGCACTCATTTATATCAACATTGTTTGTGTGCAATCACAACTTAGAACTTTTGCCAGCCGAAAGGCTATATGATATTATGTTACCATCAGGAAAATCTCTACATTCTAAACAGATTGTTAAAGGAGATGTTGTGTCCTTAGGAAGTAAGAAACTGTATGCAAAACTGATTGTAATTGACATGAAAGGGTATGAGGTGATATTAGGAATGGATTGGTTATTTAGGCATTATGCCACAATAAGTTGTAGATCTGGAATGGTTGATTTTCGACCCCCAAATTGTGATCATTATTCCTTCCAAGCTATTCCTATGATAAGCAAAATACCGATTATATCCTCACTAGAAATTTACCGATTACTGGAAAATGGTTGTGAGAGCTACTTAGCTAGCATAATGGATGTCCGGGTGAAGAATAAGATAGAGTTACAAGATATCCCCATAGTCAGAGAGTTCCCTGAGGCATTTTTGGATGACTTGCCAAGATTACCACCTGATAGAGAAATAGAGTTTGTAATTGACACATACCCCGAGGCATTACCTGTATCTAAGAACCCTTAGCGTATGGCACCTGTTGAGTTAAAAGCTCAACTACAGGAATTAGTAGACAAAAGATTTATACGCCCTAGTAGTTCCCCTTGGGGTGCACCTGTCTTATTTGTTAAGAAAAAGGATGGTTCCCTTAGAATGTGCATAGACTACAGGGAACTAAATAAGTTGACAATTAAGAATAAGTACCCCTTACCTCGGATTGATGATTTGTTTGACCAATTGCAATGAGCTAAAGTGTTTTCGAAAATAGATTTACGTTCGGGCTATTACCAACTGAAGGTTAAGGAAGGAGATATACCAAAGACAGCCTTCAGAACCCGTTATGGACACTATGAATTCTTGGTCATGTCATTTGGACTGACCAATGCACATGCGGCCTTTATGGACTTAATGAATCGTGTGTTTCGTGAATATTTGGACAAATTTGTAATTGTATTCATAGATGATATTTTGATATACTCACGGACTGAAGCTGACCATGCAGAACATTTAAGAATAGTTTTGACGACCTTGAAGGAGCACCAGCTCTATGCCAAATTATCCAAGTGTGAATTTTGGTTGGATAAGGTTAATTTTCTTGGCCATGTAGTTTCTGCTAATGGCATATCAGTGGACCCGACCAAAATTCGAGCAATAGAGGATTGGCCACAACCAAAGAATGCCAGTGAAGTCCGCAGTTTCCTTGGATTTGCAGGCTATTACAGAAAGTTCATCAAAGGATTTTCTATGATAGCTAAGCCCCTGACAAATTTGACAAAGAAGGACAATAAATATTCTTGGACCGAAGCTTGTGAGAATAGCTTCCAGACATTGAAGGTGAAGTTAACAACAGCCCCGGTTTTGACTCTCCCAACCGATGAAGGAAAGTGTAATATCCGACTCGTACGGATTTTTAAGGATATTATTATTTTAATATGAAATGTCATTTTCGTAAATATGTCGGATTAACTCCGTTTTACGAAAAGAAAGCGTCATTAGAATCCTAATAATTAATATGGATTTTAGGAATATTATGGGATTTTTCGGAGTTCAAACCCTAAATTTACGAGAATTACGTTTCTCGTAATAAAAAGAACGATATTGTAAAAATAGTAAACGAGGTCCGTTTTGCGAACGGGCAGTTTCGTTAGGACCCAAATAATAAGTTGGACTAAATAGTGAAATAAGAAGATTTGGTGAAACTGAATAGCTAGCCAATTAACGAAACGAGACACGAAATTTATATAAAAAACAAAGTAAGGGCATTTTAGTAAATTTTCAAATCAATTATATTAAAAATCAAATTTGTTTCTTCTCTCCCTCACCTCCTCTCTTCTTCTGGCGATCGCAAAAACCAGAGAGCAAACCCTCTCTGGCGTCAACGCGATCTCGAGCTTCCGACCTCCGTTTCGCCTCCCGTTCGTCTCGTTTCCTTCACGATTTCTCCTCCTCTCGCTACCTTAGGTATGTATCTACGATCTTAGAGCTTTTATTCCGAGTTTTACGACGTTTTAGGAAATTAGGGTTTCGATCGGAATTCGTTAAAATGCGAATTAGGGTTCGTAATTAATAGGTTAGCCGTGATTAAGTATATATTGAACGTATTGGACGTTATTGGACGAAGAAAAATCAATTTGTGAAAAAGTTAAAAATTGGTTAATTTTCGGGTTTTAGGGCAAAACTCGTAATTTGGATTTTTAGGTGCCGGGCGTAAAATGCTCGATAGAATAGTTCAATGGATGGGTTAAAGCGTTAGGAAATTGCCTTAGTTAAGGTTTTGATAATTTGGACGTTTATTAGCTTAAATTGATTTTAACGGCATATTGTGCTTTGCCTCAGACAAACAACGCTCGTGGACGGAGTTTGAGCTGCTTTGGACACGAGGTAAGTTCTCGTGATCTTTTCTGGCCGATTGGCCTACACCGTACGTCGTGGTCTTCTCGAGGAATTTTGGTGATGTGTTTGTTATATGCTTTGGTTGGGTAGTTAGGTTATCTGTTTTATAGACTAGTTTCTTATAGTCTTGATGGTATTCATGGTTGTCTGTTTACTGTCTGATATGAATTGTTCATGCATCATTCTGTACGTGTTTTAAGCAAAGTAATGGACCTAATTAATCTACGTAATCTGTTATCTGGTCACGGCGAGGTGGGTTTAGACCTCGGTGACAATCTGTCTGCGACCTAATCAAAAAGTAAAATGAACCAACGAAAATAATCTACGTAATCTGTTATCTGGTCACGGAGAGGCTTGGTAGACCTCAGTGATAATCTGTCTGCGACGTAAAGACTATGAATCTGTAATCTGAATCTGTATCTGTATCTGCATGTTTTCTGAATTGCATACGCATAGCACGCATTGCACTTGCGTAGAGCTTGCTGAGATTTTTATCTCATAGGTGTCTGTATGGTGTAGGTGAGGACGAGATCCCTCCACCTGAGGAGTGACGCAGTTGACGGAGGACGGCTCGCGTGGGTGTGCTGGCGCAGTCGAGGCTTCACCGACCCGTGGGGATAGTATGTATAGCTTCTGAGGGTCTTTTGGGACGTTTTAGGATGTTTGGTTCTGGTAGATGTTAGGTTTACATATTGATGTTTTTAAGGTTTTATAAACTGATTTGTAAAACGTTTAGTTTAATCTGTTATTTGAACGTTATAGAAATGTTTTAATGGTTTTGGGATTGATACGGTTATGCTCGGTTTTCAGAGCTATCCACGCAGTTGGATTTCGCAAAGTCCGCTGTAAGTTAGTTGAGTATAGAATACGTTTTTAGTTAAGTTTGAGTTATAGGTTAATCAGGTTTATTGAGGAGAAAGTGGTGGGAATAGATGAGTTTACTCTCTGGAATCGGATTCCAGAGAGGTTGAAACATGAAGTGTTGCTCTTTGGAATTCGGATTCCAGAGAGAAATTGTAAAACAGAAAACACAGAGAGCAAAGAAAGGAGAAGGGAACGATCGCTGCGTGGTGATCGCTGCAAGTGTGCAGCGATCGATCTCTGCAGCAATGCAGAGATCGATCGCTGATCACTGCATTGTGCGCTGCAGCAATGCAGCGATCGATCTCTGCAGCAATGCAGAGATCGATCGCTGATCGCTGCATTGCACGATGCAGCAATGCAGCGATCGATCTCTGCAAAGCTGCAGAGATCGATCGCTGGTCTCTGCAGCATGTGCAGCGATCAGTCGCTGCATGCTGCAGCGACTGATCGCTGTCCCCTTGATTTCGGGTTTGGACATTTCTGTCCTCCCGATTTCTGTTTTATTTTAAATGATTTTTATTAAATGTTTTCATAGTTTTATTAATTTGTTTTAAGTTATTTAAATGGTTTAAAGCTAGATTTCAATTCCGATTTCGATTCTGGTTTCGATTTCGGATTAGGTTCCGCTTAGAGTCTATTTAAAGTATAAGGGCAAAAAAAAAAAATATGTACGGGAAAAATGGGTACAGTATCTGGGTCGTTACAGAAAGTTTAGTGTCTACTGTGATGCATCTAAAGTTGGTTTAGGTTGTGTTCTGATGCAACAAGGTAAAGTTGTAGCGTATGCTTCTAGGCAGTTAAAGAGTTATGAACAGAACTACCCCACCCATGATTTAGAATTGGCCGCTGTCGTTTTTGCCTTGAAGATATGGAGACACTACTTATATGGACAGCAGTGTGAGGTGTTTTCTGACCATAAAAGTCTGAAGTACCTCTTTACTCAAAAGGAATTGAACATGAGGCAGAGGCGTTGGTTGGAATTTGTTAAGGATTACAACTTTGAGATCAAGTATCACCCGGGTAAGGCTAACTCTGTAGCTGACGCATTGAGCAGGATGTCAACAACAATGCAACCCGTTGTGTCAGCTATGTCTTTGCCTTTGAGGACAGAAGTTCAGAAATTTGAATTGGATATAGTTCCGGAATTGTCAACCTTACTTGCAGAGTTGACCATTCAACCAATGATTTTGGAAAAGATCAAAGAAGCGCAACAGGAGGATTCAGAGGAGAATAACAGAATGAGGAACCGGTTGAAGGACACCACCTCTGAGTTTAGTCTTTCCAAGAATGGTATTCTAAGATTTAGAAATCGATGGTATATCCCTTGTGATGAGCAACTACGTAAGTTGATCTTGGCCGAGGCACATTCGTCTCCTTTTTCTGTACATCCTGGCAGCACCAAGATGTATCGAGACCTGAAAACATTGTACTGGTGGCCTAACCTTAAGAGGGATGTTGCTAGGTATGTAGAGTCATGCTTGGTATGCCAACAGGTTAAAGCCGAGCACCAACGCCCAGGAGGTACCCTCCAGCCTTTACCTATTCCCGAATGGAAGTGGGAACACATAGCTATGGATTTCGTTTTAGGATTACCTAAGACAACTAAGGGATATGATTGTATTTGGGATGTAGTCGATAGGATGACAAAATCAGCCCATTTCTTACCCGTAAAGACAACTTACACAATGGACCAGTTTGCTGATCTCTATGTGCAAGAAATCATTAAATTACATGGAATCCCCGTATCTATTGTCTCTGATCGTGATCCCAGATTTACCTCTCGATTTTGGAGAAGTTTGCATGGTACATTAGGTACAAGGTTATCCTTCAACACTGCTTTTCACCCACAGACAAATGGCCAATCAGAGAGGACTATTCAGATACTTGAGGATATGTTGAGAGCATGTGTGTTGGACTTTCAGACGACTTGGAGCAGACATCTACCCTTGGTTGAGTTTTCTTACAACAATAGTTACCAGTCCACCATAGGTATGGCACCTTATAAGGCATTGTATGGTAGGAAATGTAGATCACCTCTGTATTGGGATGAGGTTGGTGAAGCAAAACTTCTTGGACCCGATATTCTGCAGCAGATGTCGGATAAGATTTCTGTTATCAGGAAAAGGATGATAACGGCGCAAAGTCGACAGAAGAGTTATGCTGATCGAAGAAGGAGGGATCTTGAGTTTGCAGTCGGTGATGAGGTGTTCTTAAAGATTTCACCATTTAAAGGAGTCCTAAGATTTGGCAAGAAAGGAAAACTCACTCCACGGTTTATTGGACCCTTCCCTGTCTTGGCTAGAATTGGTGGTACAGCTTACAGACTGCAATTGCCCCCATCATTGGATAAAGTTCATAATGTCTTCCATGTGTCAATGCTAAGGAAATGCATACGAGATCCGACACAAGTTATTCAACCAACAGGCATTGAGTTGGAGCCGACGCTGGCATATAAAGAGAAACCAGTACAAATATTGGATTATGTAGTTAAGACTCTGAGGAATAAAGAAATTTCATTGGTGAAAGTTTTATGGACAAACCACGGTATTGAAGAAGCCACATGGGAGCGACAGCAAGACATGCTAGACAAACATCCGGAGTTATTTGTCTGAGCAATTTTCGAGGACGAAAATTTTGTTTAAGGTGGGTGGATGTAACACCCGAGATACGACTAGGTAATTTTCCTAACTATATTAACGGTCATGAATATTTAATCTTCGCGGTTTAGAATTTTATGACAAGTTTAATTATTTACATGTGGGTTTTAAACTAGGTTGAGTGGTAATATTGTAATATTGGAAGTTAAGATCAGTATATAAAAAAGAAGGAAAAGTTTTAAATTCCACTCAAGCCACTGTAGCCGACACACTCCCTTCCACGATTTCTTCACTCTCCAGAGCTCTCTCTCAGCCGGCGACTTCTTCACCAACGAATGATTTCTCCAGTAATCACTCCGAAAACCCACGTTCGAGGTAAGGTTCAGACAATGTAGTTGTTGAGTAGTTATTTAGAGTCCTGTTTTCAGCTAGAAACCCGAAGTCCCGATTCTGTATTGACAGAGTAATAATAGGAACATTGTTAATCTTAATTTGATAATAGTATTACCGATTCGAATCTGAACTTTGACAACCGACTGTAAGTAGCTGCTAGGTTGAATCTGAATGTCCGGAGTTTCGGAGCTTAAACCACGCACACAAGGTGCTTGGCGGAAAGGACTAAGATATACAGATTTTAGGGTGACATTTAGTTAGGACCTTACTAGTTTTGAGTTTTAAGTTATTTAGGATTTTATTCTAACTACGAATATGAAATGTCATAGGCGAGGAAAGCTCAAGTGAAGGTGCTGCTCAACTAAGGAATCCAGGTAAGTGGATGTATTAAGATTTCCGGCCACTAGGGCCCTACACCGCAAGGATACTAGGAAAATTTGTTGAAATGTTTATCTGATGATTTTGACTAGTAGTTTGCTATGATAAGAAGTATTTGAGCAGGAAAAATGTTAAGTTACATGATGTTTTTACTCGTTCAAACAGTATGACATTCCTCTGTGAAATTCGCGTCCATGCGCTATGAGCTTGTTCATGATTGAGTTAAGAACATGAAGAACCAATGTAAGCATGATTAAGTGCAGAACGGGGGAAATGGCTATGATATGTTCACAAGGCTCATGAATGGCTCGCGAATTCTCCCACTGGTGGAGGCCGAGTTGATGATATGTATGGCTCGCGAATTCTCCCACTGGTGGAGGCCGAGTTGAAGATTAGTATGGCTCGCGAATTCTCCCACTGGAGGAGGCCGAGTTGATGTTAAGTACGGTTCGCGAATTCTTCCGCTGGTGGAGACCGGATTAGCAGGAAAACTCGCGAATCCTCACCCTGGTGGAGGCCGAGCTAATACTGTACGATAGTTCGCGAATTCTCCCACTGGAGGAGGCCGAGCTAGTCGTTACTATGATTGCCCGATTGGCAATTGATTATATACCCCTGTCTTTCTCCCTCGTTTCCTGCCTTAATACATGCTATGTAAATGATGAAAATGAGTATGAATGAAGAAAGATTTACGAACTTATGTTTCTTTAATTTGTACATTCATGTATGTTTGTCAGTATGCATTCCTTACTAAGCATTAGGCTTATAGTTAAATCTTATGGTGTAGGTGAAGAATTTACAGGTGAGGATATCAAGTTTAATGAAGAAGTTTAAGATCGGTAGCTGGAGGTTGCTCAGTGTGACAGTGAAGGCTGGATAGGCGACTAAACTCCCTAGTTATACTCATAGTAAGTTAGAAAAGTTTACCACGAACAGATGATTAAATAGAACAGAATTTCTTATAACAATGAGGTATAGATTTGAAGAGTTTGTCTTTAGAGTCTGAATACGATTTTAAGGATTTATGGATGATTTGCTTCTTTTGAGTCTTCCGCTATGCGTATTTTAGATGAGTTTATGATTTTTACTCTTTGGTGAGTTGTGATATGTTCTATCGAATGAAGATATTTGATGGCTATAGTGTTTTACTGCCGTATGATAGAAGCTGGATGAGATAACTATCCGGCTGACGTCATCGGCGGGTATCAATAGAAGAGAGTTAAGAGATTAAGTCTTCTGGATGACATCACCGGAAGATGTAGTATATTTCCTCGCCGGATGATGTAAATGTCAGTTTGTCGCCCAGCGTTCGGTGAATGAAATGAATTCCTTCACCAGATGATGTACGTACTATCTTGTCGTTTAGCGATCGGCAGATGTAGCGTGATATAGTCACCGGATGATCTGAGGAGTCTTTTACCGGATGATATAAACATGGTTTTGTCGTCTAGTGACCGGAGGATGTAGAGTATTTTCCTCGGATGATGAAAAATGTTATTTTGGCATCTAGTGACCGGTGGAGAAAGTGTTGTTATTCACCGGATGATGTAGACGATGTTTGTCGTTTAGTGACCGGGTGAGATTTTAATGAGTCACGTGTTTGTCTCGTGTCCACCGGTGGATGCCCCCTACTGGGCAATGTTTTAATTGAGCATGTGAAACCCACGTGCCCACCGGAAGATGTCTTCTATTAGGCTATGATAAGTGAGTCACGCGGAGTACATGTGACAAATCGGATGGGCACACCCTGCCAGCCGATGCATGCAAACCCGAGTAGAATCACGTCAAATGATTTGAGGACATTTCTCCCTATCCGATTATGTTTTGGAGCTGATAATTGAACTTAATCGACTGACTTTGTCGATGAGTGAATTTTAGAAACATGAAGAAGTCAAGTTTAAGTTTTAAAAAAAAAGTACCAATAATGAATAGGGTGTGGAAATTAAGAAGTAAATGATTATGAATGTCATGTTTACGTGGCGATCCCATCGGGGTCGTTACAAGTAGGGCTCCTCTTTGTTTCTATTTTGTGGGGGTATGGTGTAGTGGTTGTATATAGCCATAGTTAAGGGTGATGTGTCACCCTATACTGCGAATTTTCTTCATTTTGGGTTGATAGTACAATCTCTCTACTGATATGATGTTGATTGTCTCTTTGAGATTTCGTATGTTGGTCAGATGGTTAGAAATATTTTTGATTGGTTGAGAAGTTGACTTGTTTGCAGGTATTTAGCATTTTGGAGACGCCATTTTCAGGCGTTACTCTGCCAAAATTTTCATGGAGGACGCCGTGGTGCTTAACGGTTAGGATTAAGGAAAATTAATGAATTATGAATTTGAAAAAGTTATAAAAGAGTATGTTACTCCTAATTTTAAACGTGTTCATAGAAGTTCATAAAAGAGTATGAACTAATTTCATTTTTTTCAAGCGGCCCTTCAATGTCTATTTGTATTACCTCTAATTTATGAAGTGAACGTAATTCTATAAGCTGATGTTGTAACTTGTCATTATATTGATAACTCTTAGCAATTAAATAAAAGAATTTTAAGATTTCGTATTTGTGAATATCTTTACACTCGCATTATTATTTATAGATATATTGTAACGATATTGCAAGAATATTCTATTCGAGATAGAATATTTAGCATAACACTTAGATAATTCTAGTACTAACGATATTGTTATTTCTCATTTTAAAAATTATTTTCAATTAGATATTACTCATAATTTTCTTTTTCATATGAGATGTGTTTGTCAATTTTAAATTTAGTTGTTAAAAGTGGTATGACATATATTTTGTCTCATATTAAATTAATTAGATCCGCAATTTCTTATATAATTGAATCTAATTCGAGGCAATAAGAATATAGAGATTTTTGTAAAGCTGCCTAAATTAAACTACGAAAATTAAAAACCAATGTAGATAATAGGTGGAATTCTACTTATTTAATATTGGAAAATGGTAGCCCATATTGACAAGTTATTGTGTTTTTATTAATCTTGATAAATCTAATTGCGATGTAGCTAATATATTTCTTGATTTTTTAAAACCATTTTATAATGTTATAAATGAATGTTCGGGAATTTATTATCTCACTTCTCATCTTGTTCTCTCAATTTTTATAAACTCAACAGGTAATTTTGCACAATATCTAAAAATAGATGAATTTAGAGTAGGAAACAAAATTTAAAAAATATTGACTTGACATTGCTCCTATTTTTTGTTATGCATGTATAATGGATCTTATATATAAATTGAGATGAGTATGTCTCATGATTAATAAAATTTCTAATAACTTACATACTACTTCTTTACTTTCTACAGATCAAATAATACATAAAATTGTTAGTTTATATTCTTCTTATGAATCTAAATATTCTAATGTTAGTTGTTCACGTGTTTCTTCATATGCTAATTCAAATAGTGGTGGTGGACATATTGTATGTTCACAATTTGGTATTCATGATATTTGAAATCAATTAAATACGGATGTTTACTCTAGTTTTATACGAAATGAACTAAATATTTATTTTGACACTCAATATTAATTTCTCGCGAAGAAAACTTTGATATTTTAGATTGGTAAAAAATATTTTCCACCACATATCCTATTCTTTCTTTAATGGCACATAATTTACTAAAACCTCCAGTCTCTACTGTAACATCGGATTTTGCTTTTAGTGTAAGTGAACGTGTGTACAATGAACGTCGAGGACGACTTGCACCCGATCTCGTGGAGGCACTCATTTACATGAAGAATTAGAACGACTCCATTACAAGAAACCAACAACAAGAAGACGAAATACTTGAAGACTTTAAAAATTTGGATGTTGAAGATTAGTATTGTAATTTAAATTTTGAAGTATTTTTTCACCTTGTAATTTTTTTTTTCACATTTTGCACATGATTGACAATTAAATGAGTATCAACCTAGTTAAAATGTGTCTAATTTATAATAATACAAATGTCAAATTTATAATGAATATTATATTTTTTATACATTTGTTTTCTTCTGTTTTTCTATAATTAAATGTCATTTTTGTATTAATTAAAAATTTCTATTATTTACACGACTAAGTATCTATCATACTTTATCATTACTATAATAAATATTTATTATAATTTTAATAAATAAAAATTTGATAAAATATATAATATATGTATATAAAATAATTTTATTTATACAAACTCAGCTCGTTATAGACTTGTGGCTCGCGAGCCGGTTCAAGTTGAAAATTTTTTTAGATCAACTCGTTAGGCTCAGCTTGTTATGCTTGGCAGGCTTGGTGAACCGAGCCGAAAGCTCGTTTAACATCTCTCAGTTCTATTCATGTATATATCCTCTTAATAAATGAGTAATTAGGTAATTAAGCTCTAATAGAAACAGTAGTACTTTATATGTGCAAAAATATTCTGATCAAAGCAGTATATAAGAGATACACATATTTGCAAATAACCTTACAAGCAAAATAAGCATATACACTGATGTTGTTGTCTCACTGATAACTTGTACAAAACATGGCCAATCCATGAAATCATCGAATATCATTGCTCGATAATGATTTTGAAAAAAAAAATGCATTTATGTCTCTATTTTGAGGAGAGTATTAAGAGATGTACTGTTGAATCGTTGTGCAAGGCCGCGAATAACAAGGATAATGACATCCCGGAGATGTCGCGAATGCACCATCAAATCAACTTCATTTTCGCTGTCCATGACAATTCTCAGACGATGTTGGTCATTTCTGAAGACCACAACCTGCAAAATCTTAGACCACTCAGATTACAGAAATACACCCCTCTCTGGTTCCTGATCTTTCCATAGAGGTCTAATTAGGTGCAATGGTCTTTATTGGTGTCTTTCCTTTTGTGGTTGCTTTTTTGGCATTTGGTTTCGCCCATAGTACCAGTTTTCTTAATTTAATATATTCCTTGCTTAACCAACAAAAGAGAGGTCCAACTCCCTACCTACTTCTTGAGGTAGTGGCGTCTAAAGAGATAGGTAGAAGGGAAATTATATCGACGAAGTTGAAAGAAAAGATGAGTAAGAAGACTAGAAGACAAAGGTGAGGATACAAGAAAAGCAACAGGAGTGCGAGTAACTTTGTAACACTCTTTTAGAATCTTATGTTACTGAAGCACACATAGTCAGTTGCAAAGTACTTCAATGTTATAAAAAAGATGTCTGCCTAAATTTTGTCAGAATCACGAAAAGAACGACTATTATTAGCTCATGAATGATTCATAAGGATCATAGTTTACTCCATCATCAATTGGACAAGTAACAAAGTGACTAAAAATAATGGAATCTGAGGAGATTAGAAACAAACTCACGTGAAAAGGCGGTGCATAACTTCCACGAATATCTGTAGTTGGAAAAGAAGTCTTTGAACCTGGCTTTATAACTTTGACTCTTTTTCGATTAACTTCCAGGATTCTTCTCTCAAGGCTTACAACTACATCCACCTGCAATAATAAGATGTGAAAGGTAACCTTTATTCAAAATAATACCCAATATGTTCATATCAATAAAATGAGAAGTTCACACCTTTTTAGAATGATCCTTGTTGCATAATACCTGTGGGGAAATGACTGGCAAGTGAATAAACATAGGAACCAATATAATCCAAATGCAAAAAAGGAAAAAAAGAGTGAATTTAGATAATATTATGGACACAAGAAAATACTAATCAAACCTCAGGAGAAGAGGAAAAGTTTAATGACGACTAAGGCATGTTTTATTATCATATTATTTGTGAAGTAAAACACATCATTTTTATAACTTGTGGATTTCCTCAACCCCATTTTAGCATTCACAATTTTACTTCCTATCATCCGATTTTCTATGGAAACAACTTGATTCTCTTCTGTGTTTAACATAAACCATTCTTAGACTTAAATTTCTCCTTCACTGTTTCTCGGGTTTATCATGCATCTCATAAAAAAGGAAGTTGACCATCCAGGTTGTTTACCTGATCAGATTGGATCACTCTGTGTCAATCTGAAAACTAATGAAGGGTAGGCATATGACAGGACAATTATAAAAAAGGTTATTGACCAAATTTTTTAGCAAAAGAAGATTGTAAGACTCTGTCATCTACAACTCAAGTTTGTACTTTCTGAGTTGAGGTTCCTCTTCTAAGACTAAGAATTGCTACGGTTTGTTTCATTTGAGAACTCATTAAAATATTGGAATGTAAAGAAAACATAAAAAATTGTTCAGACCTCAAACTTCACAGATCCAAGATCGAGTGTCTGCTTCACCTCTTTCAGAACATCCGGCTCTGCAAATAAAAAATCTAAATAAAATGAATTTTCCAACCAAGTTAAGAAGATTTTGAATAATTTTGAAAGATGTGTGTCTCTCTCTCTCTCTAGTTTTATAAAAAAAATATAAAACAAAATATATTTGTGAAAAAAACGTAATTTATGCAATTGGGTACGATTGATTATGTAAGAGTGTTCTAGAATCAAAGATTTGTTGAGAATCCCTTAATTTTGCATGGAGATCTGAAAGAAGAAATTTATATGGAAATCTAACCTGGATTGGAAAGTAAATTAATATAGTGTATGAGTTGAAGAATGCACAGTTTGGACTGACAATCTCCACGAGCATGGAAGGTTTTCAAAGGTAATGAAAGACTTGGTGTATGCTATGATTATTTAACATTCATATTAAGGGGGTGTCACAATCTATATCATCTAATCGAGGATATTAGAAAGGAGAGTCGAGTTTTAAAAACAATGATTGATCAAAGAGTTCGAGATTAAAGAATTAAGAAAGTTGAAATACATTCCTGGAACTAAGGGTTGCATATTCCAAGCATGGGATTTTTATGTCGGCAAAAATATGTCAGATATTCTCAAAGAAACAAGAAAATTGTCATGTAAACCATCAACTACACCAATATAACCGAAGCATATACTTGGGTTTGTTAATAGAAGATGTCATGGACAGAGGAATGAATCAACGCCTTGTGGTAAGACTCGTTTATCTTTCCCATATAAGACAGAATATAACTTATGTTGTGACTGTTGTTACTCAGTTTATGCACAACCCAAAAAACGGTTCATCTACAACTTTTCAACAGAATTATGCATCTCAAAAGAACTCCATGGAAAGGTACTCTATTTAGAAGTACTTGACTAGTTCTAGAAGCATACATAGTACGCTATGTTGGATCCATATCCAACAACAGGTTAATATTTGAATATTGTACACTCTTTGGTGGAAACTTGGTGCCGTAGCGGAGTAAGAAATAAGATGTAACATCCAGATTCAAAACAAAAGCTGAATTTCAAGCAATTGCTCAAAGAATCTGTGAGCTACTTCAGTTGAAGATCATGTCAGAAGCTTTGAAGATAAAATGAGATGGACCAATAAGAGTTTATTGCCACAACCAACTCACAATTAGTATTTTGCCCATTCTCCGGCGCAACATGATTGAACAAAGCATATAGAGTTAAACATGCACTTTATCAGGAAAGCTAGACAGTGGTTTGATATGTACTCTGTGTGTCCACTGACAAACAACTCATAGATGTCTTCTCCAAAGGCTTGTGAAGTGCACCATTTCAAGCAAGTATATTCAAGCGGGGAATGAAAAACATCTATTCATCAACTTGAGTGTGAAAAACATGATTTATGAATCATATGAAACCACTTATAATTGATCATTTTAAGAGTATTCCAGAATCAAGGAGTTATTAGGAATCTTTCAATTTAAATAAGGTTGATTATTTCCTGTTTTAACACTGGATATTATTATGTATGAATAGGGATTCAGTTCTTTGATTGTTCACAATATTGATTAAGTTTAGGATTTCAACGTTTTAGTTTTAGAGTATTACACGATGTAATAGTAATCCAGATAGCTATAATAACTTGTAATTCTCTCCTATGGAGTTCTTTCCTATACAGAAAACACTTTCATATTTTCTAAAACTCTTTTGAATCGATGTGCTAATAAATAACCATAACTTTTGTCTATAATTTATATTTTCATCAAGGCTTTATAAATCCCTATACAGTATACACCGTGTAAGGAAAACAAGATCAAAACCAAAATGAGCACAACGTTAAAACAAATCTAAAAAATCACTCTACGCTATAACTCCGAAACTGATATTTTGAGACAACAAGATTTTTAAAATACCTATAGCAATGGGATCCGTTGAAGCTGAAACAGGTGGACCCTCGACCCCATCTTCTCTTACAGGAGTATAAATTACTACAAGCCTATATCCTACATCATCTACATTGGCTTCATACATTCTACCTATCTCTCCTGCAGAAACAATTTTAATGAAAATGATAATTGTGAGAAGCTGATAGCTCTAGCCAATTTCACTCAATTCAACAGCGATAAAATAATAAAAAATGTAATGCTATATGTTTCACAGCAGACTTAAAGTCTACATAGCATGCCTAGGCATAAGAGAACCTTTAAAATAAACTCGAACTCCGAATATAAATTGGATTTTTCACAGCATTAAAATTGATACTTCTTTCTGCTCGGCCTCCAGGAGCTCCAACCAGCATGAATTTAATGAGTAATATTTCTACAACAAAATGCATCCACAATGATCTTTTGGGTAAGCCAGATCAGCCCAAAAGGAGGTCATCTTACAAGGCAAACTAAAAAGAAAAAACACTGGAGAAATTCTACACATCACCAATCCATTACACAGACTGTTGTCTCAATCAAATAAGCAAAATGAGATACTAGTAGATCCACGCACACCCACATCTTAGTTATTGAAACAGAAATGAAATCGTGAAACCGAAACTTCAAGGAAATTACCTGGAATAGAAATAAGATCAGGACTTCCAACCATGGATCTTAGCCACTGAATTTTGCTTTTTCCTTCTTTTCCTCCAATATAAATGCCACGAACAGCATATAAATTAGTATGAAAGCCCCTGCCCTCAATTTCCAACTTATCTACCCTTGGCATCCCTGTCCAAACATATATTTAAAGAAACTAAGAAGTTAGGATGATAGGAATGATGATTCAAACTTCAAGAGCCATAACATTGTCCAATGCAGTCGCTTTAATAGATGGAACACCATCTATTCTTGCATACCATGGTGATGTGAAACCTAATTATCTAGCCCCCTCAAAAAATACCTATCCAGCCCAAAGCACATAAGCTATAGTATTTGTTAGCCACAATAAAATTTAACAGTTTTTTAACAATAGGGTCTTGGTTGCCAACAATGAACTTTTTTACAGAGAGTGTGGGAGGGAGGGAGGGAGAGAAAGAAAGTGTGGGAGGGAGGGAGAGGGAGGGATGGAGGGAAAGGACATGTAATTTTAATATTTATTTTTACTTATTTTTTTAAATTTAAGAGTTTTTTACGGGTATTAGTTGCTAACAGGTTAAACTTTAAGGTTTATTTAGGAAAAAACAATAGTCTAGGGTGTCACTTGCCGAAACTCCCTAAATTCTGGGTCTATAATCTATATTGATATTTCCCCAAAACTATAATAGATATTTTTACCATATTCTATGTTTCTTTTCTATACTTTTCCATTATGAGGTTTCCACATTTCCACATCATCAATTAATGTACTTCTTCATTGATACAAATTTAGTTTCCTGTCAAAAGAACAGAAAAAACAAACCATGGTAGTGAGAAAATTGGAAAAGTTTTAAATTGTTGATAGTTATTTCTTTAAATTTGAAGTCAAATGAATTTCATTCTCCTGAGATTATTTTTTAGTTCACCTTTGTCAAAAAGTTATACGTAAAATCCATATAAATTAAGGCATGCACCACACAAACTCTTGTCATTCTTCAAGAAAAAAATGTCACTATCACATTATTAAACTCATCCAATTGACGAACTTAATTATGTTTAGTTACACGTGTTTCTAATGAGCCATGATGTTCAATTATAAGCACGAATACTGGTTTTAAGCAGCTATGCCATTAGAAAAGAAAGGTACCTGGCAACACCAATGAGGTCTCAGCATAAGCTGGCTCACTTGTCCTTCCAAAGACATCAGTCACCAAGCATTCACACTTCAAGCATTGGCCAATATCTTCCAGTCGCACCTTGTACGAGCAGGAACGCTGCGTAGTTAACGGCTCAAAGGATTTTGCTTCCCCATCATATGAACAGAACCTGCAGCACCCTCATTAATTAAGATTAAGATGGAAGTAAATCTAGAAGACAACTAAATCTTTTAGAAAAATGAAGTTAAAGATGATACTAAAAGAAACCAACATTAATAGGGGAGCAGTGATTTCCCAGTACAACACATTGTTTTCCAATGGATAAGATGCTATCTTTTCAGATATACACAAATAAAGTTTCAATGATTCTGAATTCAGTGTAATACTTCAACTATTTCTAAGGGGTCATCAGCGGAGCAGAACCCCCGAACATGGGGTTAGTCTTTTGTTTTAACATAACATATTTTCCCAACACTTTCACTGTTTCCAAAGCCACTTATTCTCATGAAAGATGGGAACCACACCAGTCAAAATATTTTCACTGATGAAATAACACTTTCAGTTTGACATCCAAATTCATAAGCCGTATAACATTTCTGGACTGTCACTAGGATGTAAAAGAAGATACAAAATGAATTGCATGATCTCCTAACGAATTCAGTGAGATGTATGATTTCCCAACAGAAGCCCAGAAATGGGAAAGATTATACTAAGATCATTTAGTGACTACTGATAATTATCTCCTTCCTTCTATAATTATTATCAGTGCATATAAGTGATAAGAATTCTGAATGTAAATTTATGCCAGGAGACTTCAACTTTGCAGACTGTACCATTGGTAATGAACATCATTCTTGTACTTTTTCCAGACACGTTGTTGATTTTCAGTCTTCGGGATTACTTCAACAGCTGTAAGTACTTCACCTTCAACTGATTTGCCAGTAAGAGCAAGCATTTCCACTCTAGGAAGCTCTACAATCACACAACATTTGAATTCAAAATCAATGGCTTAATAATGTTTGCTTGATTAAAAAAATCATCATTCCAGGTTAATGAAAATGGAAGTCACTTATCACCTGGGAGAATAATATTAGTTGGGTCAGATAATTTGAGTTCTCCTACAACAGAATCTGAGCGGACTGGTGTATATCTGTGAGACAATAAATTTTACTAACAAGAGTCAACTGTCATGGGCAATAAAATAAACAATTGACTCTCCTGAAAGTAGTATAAGCAGCATAGGTTATGGATGGCAATATCAACCCCTAACAAGTAGTAATTTGATATGTCTTCTCTACTAACCTACAAAAGCATGTAAAACCGCTCTCTGATTCCTCTGGGTCTTTCAGAACTTGTTTAACTGTTAATCTAAAACCTCTTGGCTGTTCTACTTTTTCTTCACAAACTGACTTGATATTTAGTCAAGATGATTCTAAAAAAACATTCTCCAGGCTAATTCAAACCAAAGTTATCACTATTGATATTCAAAGGCTTTCCTGCTTTTTTTTGTTTTCCTTTTTGTTTTAAGGTACTGTCACCTGATGACGCTTTGGCCTGTCAGAAGATATAACAGTTTTAGAGTGAGCGTTTCTTTATCTGACACTTGTTGACTTGTTTCTCATTATACTTGAGGTCACAGCAAAGGAAAATAGCAGGGTTTGGGCGTAAAATAATTTAAGATACAGCAGGGAAAAAGTTAGAATGACAATTTACCCAAACAACAATCGGCAATTGTAGTCAGAATCAGTAACTTCATAAGTTCTCAAGTTTGCCCCATTGATAAGAATAATGGTTCCCTCATTTGTTTCTCTATACCAGCTAAAAAGGCTCTGTCCCTCATATCCACCAAAATATTTGCCTTCACCCGAACAAATACCCGACGACAACTCCTTGGCACAAACACCAGAAACAACAGGAAAGGCTGCCACATGAATCCAACAATTAATTAGTTAAAAAATGAACAGTTGTAGGAAATTACAAAGATTTGGGCACAACAATGTTGGAGAAAGGCATGTATAAACCAAGATTAAGCTTAATTATAAAATAATAAATTTGTCAATCACGAAAAATTCACAAAAACTTTGTAGTTTTCATCTGCACAAGACCAGAAGTATGGTACCATGAATGGTAACTGTTTACGGAAACAATTGTCAAGTACATAGTATTCAACTGAGATAGGCTATTTTAAATGAGTTTCTAGGCGGCCATTATAAATGAAACTAAAAGAAACGCTCACAAGCACAAGAAGGACAAACTTTCTGTACCTGGAATGACTGGTGAGTTGGAAATTGCAGCCAATGGCACACCACGTTTGCCATCAGAGCGAGTGGGCACCCAAAATACAGCAAGATAAGTCCCCACATCTTGAATTGATGGAGTATAAGACCTATCACCCATCACAATAGCCAACCATTTAATATTTTTATGAACAAATAATTTTTATACATCAGTTTAAGAAATCCAAATAAATGTTTTTAAGAGAACTTAATTATTTTACTTACTCATTGATTAAGAGTATATACATGAATAAAACCTAGTAAGAAAAAGAAAGAATAACCTAAACTAGGAAAAAAAATAAATACACATGTCTAAATACAATTCTAATCCTTATAAATAAGAGGAACCTAATATTTTTAAGTTATCTACACATAGCTTAGTCAATAACATAATTCAACACTCCCCCTCAGGCTGGAGCAAAAATGTCAATCATGTCAAGCTTAACTAGAAGATTTTCAAAGACCTGCTTGTAGAGCCATGAGGATATCTGCTAGTTGTTCAGATGTAAGAACATATAGCATATAAATCTCCCCTCTTTCAAGTCTTTCTTTGATGAAATGACAATTAATCTCTACATATTTTGTTATGTCATGTTGCACTGGATTATGAGCAATGTTGATGGCTGACTTATTGTCAAAAAGCAGCTATGCTCATCAGTCTCGATCTTTAGTTCTTTTAAAATACTTCTAAGCCAAATAACTTCACAAACTCCTTGAGCCATTGCTCTGAACTCGGCTTCAGCACTGCTCCTTGCCACAACATTTTGTTGTTTGCTCCTCCAAGTCACAAGGTTGCCTCATGCAAACGTGCAATAAGCTGATGTAGACCTCCTGTCAGTTTTAGATCTTGCCTAATCTGCATCTGTAAACACTTTAATTTGTTTGTTTTTATTTTTCTTAAACATAATGCCCTTGTTAGGATTTCTTTTGAGGCAGTGGAGAATTCTATAGACAGCCTTGAGGTGATTTTCAGTTGGACAATGCATGAACTGACTTACTAAGTCAACAACAAATGCAATGTCAGGCCTCGTATGAGCTAAGTAAATCAGTTTTCCAACCAATTTCTGATACCTGACTTTGTCCATAAGCACCTCATTTTACTTTGACCGAGATTTTGATTAGGATCAATAGGTGTTGAGGAAGACTTACATACGAGGAGACCTGTCTCTTTGAGGAGATCGAGCACATACTTCCTCTGGGATATTGCAATTTTATTCTTTGACCTAGCTCCTTCCATACTAAGGAAGAACTTGAGATTTCCCAAATCCTTAAGTTCAAACTGACAAGCAAGAAACTTCTTCAATGAGGTTAGCTCCATCTCATCGTTTCCTATCACAACTATATCATCCACATACACAATCAGAATAGCAATTTTACCTCATGCAGTGTGTTTATAGAATAATGTATGATTCGATTGAGCTTGTGTATAGTCGTACTGTTTTACAGCCTTTGCAAACCTCACAAACCAAGCACGAGGGGATTGCTTGAGACCATATAAAGACTTCCTTAGTCAGCAGACCTTTCCTGCAACACTCGCATTATCAAATCCTGGAGGCACTTGCATGAACACCTCTTCTTCTAAATCACCATTAAGAAATGCATTTTTAATATCAAACTGAAAAAGAGACCAATCCAGATTAGCAGTTAGTGAAAGTAAGACACTGACAGTGTTGAGTTTGGCAACAGGGGCAAATGTTTCCACATAATCTAAGCATAGGTTTGAGTAAACCATCGAGCTACAAGTCTAGCCTTTGTATGTTTCTATCGAGTCATCCGAGTTATACTTGATTGTGAAAATCCACTTGCTGCCAACAAGGTGTTTTCCTTTTGGAAGCTCTGTCATCTCTCAAGTTTCATTCTTTCTTCAAAGCTCTAATTTCTTCTATAACAGCCTTCCTCCATTTTGGAATACTTAGCCATTCTTGTATCGTTCTTGGAATTTCATCAACAGTAATGCTAGTGGTGAAGGCTCTAAAACTATGTGAGAGTTTATGATATAACATATGACAAGCAATAGAATGATTGGTACACTCACGTATACCTTTCTTAAGAGCTATGGTATACTAAGATCACTTTGGATTGGCCCAGTGGTTGTAACATGTTCATTGTAGCCAGACTCTAAAGTTGGATCAAGAGAAAATAGAATAGAGTTGAGATTACCTAAATCAACACTTGGTTTAGATGATGGCACCTGTTGGAGTAGGCAATAGATCAATGCGTTGCTTCTCTTTCCTTCTTGAGTAAACACGAAGTTGAGAGGTGGGAGCCACATTACTCACAGCGGGTTCCACATTTGTTGTCTTGTTTTTGTCAAAGTTAAGAACAGGTGTAGGCATAACAATGATTTCTCAAAACTTATCTTCACTTGTTTCCCTATTCTCCCTCTAAAGAAAAGTTTTTTTAAAAAAAATGTTTATTTTCAAAGAATGTGACATCCATGCTAACAAGCATTTTTCTCGAGCTCGTATCAAAACATTTGTCATATTTTAGTACGAGAGAAACATAAGAAAACACATTTAATTTCCCTGGGATCTAATTTATTTCGATTATGATCATGACTATGACCAAAACTAGTACAACCAAAAACTTTAGGTACTTACTGAGTAAAAGATCTGTTTTGAGAAAAATATGATTGTAAAGCTTTTAAGGGGAATTGATAGCATAGTACTTTGATTGGCATCATATTAATTAGATATGCAGCATTAAGTATGATCTCTCCCCAAAATCTTTTAGATATATTCATAGAAAACATAAGAGCTCGAGCTACTTCTAACAGATGTCAGTTTTTCTTTCGGCAACTCTGTTCTGTTGAGGTGTATCAATACACGAACTATAGTGGATGATGTATTGTTCTACAAGAAACTTACCAAGAATGTTGTTAAAAATTCTCTCTCATTATCAGTTCTCAAAACTTGAATTTAAGATTGAAATTGAGCTTTAAATCATGGAGTTAAAATTTTTAAAAATTTCAACAGCTTCAAATTTTTTTTTAAAGAGGTAAATTCATGTGTTTCTTGTATGATTATTAATAAAAGTAATGAACCATCTAGAGCCAGACAAATTTCTAACCCTAGACGGTTCTCATATGTCACTATGAATAAGTGAAAAATGTTTAGATAGCATGTATGCTAAAGTAAGATAAACAGATCGTCTATGTTTAGCAAATTGACAAATCTCACATTGAAAGGAACCAATATTTTTATCCTTGAATAACGCAGGAAATAAATGTTTCAAATAACCAAAGCTAGAATAACCAAGTCTCTAATGCCATAACATAATTTGATTCTCCAAAGATAAAAAACTAGAGGAACATGGTTTCTGAACTTGTTTACTCGAGAGGCTGTCTAAGGCAAACATAATTTCATTCTCCAAAGATAAAAAACTAAAAGAACATGGTTTCTAAACTTGTTTACTCGAGAGGCTGTCTGAGGCAAAGTAGTAAAGACCACCGCTTTCTTTAGCATTGTCAATCATCTTCCTCGAGCATTGGTCCTAAAAAACACAACCAGTAGACACAAATTTGATTAGACAGTTAGAATCATAGGTTATTTTGCTAACAGACAATAGGTTACAAGATAAGTTGGACACATGAAGGACATTGTTTAAGGTAAAGGAGGGAGAGACCATGATATAGAACATTTTCCAGCAATTGCAGATATTGAACCATCTGCAATTTTGACTTTTTGATTTCCAAAACAAAGGAAATAGGTTGAAAACATATAAGAACAACCTATCATATGATCAGTGGCCCCTAAATCGATGATCCAGGGGTCAAATTTATCTAATGTGACACGAAACACGACTGCATGAGTACTTTTTTGTGCTAGGGAAGATGATGGATTGGATGAGGTAGTAGCAGACTGATGAGAACTCCATAACTGATGCAATTGTTCTAGGTTTTCATGGTTGAAGAAAGAATTGTCACTAGATGATTGAGAGATTGCAAGTTGCTTCATATAAAGCTTGGAAGCAACCTTTGTTGTCGCGAGATTGATTTGTTGGTTTGAGTGAAGTCAACAGGCTTGCCATTTAGCTTTAATGTGTCCGAGTTTATGACAGAACTCGCAAATTGCTCGATCTGAGTAGCTTAGGATACCTTTGAGTGGACTTATCAAGCTTAGTAATCATCAATGCAGAGGTCACTGTTGTAGGAAGGGTTGACTCATGGCCGAGCATCACCAGTTGACGACTTTCTTCTCTTCGAACTTCAGCAAACACCTCACGAGTGCTTGGAAGAGGATCTCGACCCCGTATCCGTCCTCGCACCTCATCCAAGTCTTTGTTTAGGCCTACCAAGAAATCGAATACCCTCTCTTTCTCGACTATTTTATGAAATAAGGCACTGTCCTTTGTACAGTGCCACTTGTAATCACAGAATAAATCAAACTCTTGCCTATAAAGTTTTGAGATCAGTGTAGTATTGAGTTACAGTCTTCTCTCCTTGTTTGGCCTTTCTCAATTGAGTCTTGATCTCAAAGAATTGTCATGCATTCCCAAAGTCACAGTAGGTCTCTTTTACAGCCACCCAATATCATTCGCGATTGGAAGAAAGAGATAGGTCCGAGCAATATCTGACTCCATTGAATTCACCAGCCAGGACATGACCATTGAGTTCTCAGTCTCCCACCTATCATAGTTCTCACCTTCATCTTCAGGCTTCACTGCAGACCCAGAGAGATAGTCAAATTTACCCTTTCCTTGAACAAAGAGTTTAACAAACTGAGACCATTGAAGAAAGTTACCTCTATTTATCTTAGGAGAGGTAATAGTGAAATTGTGATTACAATCACTAGTGAAGCTGGTGCCCAAATGTTGTTCTGCCATGGAAAACTAATTTAGACAGAACACCCACAGAGAAATTGGCAGAGGTAACGCTGGTTCACGTCACTTTCTTTCCAAACGAGGCGTGAGTCCTCTATTGTCGTCCTCCAGGATACCACTCTAGGATTTGCTAACAGTAAGCTACTGAGAGATAGCAGCTAACTAAAGAAACACTAGTCGCGTAACGACTTTTGTGCAACTGTGAGATAGCAGACCGAGGAGGAGGACAGAGCTGGCCGGAGATGACAAAGCTGCGCAACTGGAAGTGGCTTGTCGTACGCAACAGTCGTTGTCGGACGCGACTGTCGGACAGCTGCTGTCCCTATCTCGGATGGCTTGTCAAACGGTTCTGCGCGACTTGAGATGACAGTCGCGCGACTGTCGCTGTCGCCAGACCTCAGATGGCTCTTCGGACGGCAGCTAGGGTTTGCAGTTGGAGCCGATTTCTGCGAAGAAGAATCGATCTAAACCCTAGCTCTGATACCATAATAAAGTTTAATTACCTTACTCATTAATTAAAAGTATATATACATAATAGAACCTAGTAAGAAAATGAAAGAATAACATAAACTAGGAAATAAAATAAATACACATATATAAATATAATTCTAATCTCTATAAATATGAGAAACCTAATAACTTTTAAGTAATCTACACATAGCTTAATCAGTATCATAACTAAATAATTTTTATAAGAAAGCAATCTAAATATTAACTTACAGTGTTTTACCACATAAAGAAACATCTCCACAAGAATTAAAGACATCCATGAACTCTGATCCTTCCAGCTTATGTTTCGTCCTACACCATACATATTCTCCAATACCTTCCTCTCCTCCAAAATATTTTCTTCTTGGCACCACTTCCTTGTTCTCACAGCAATCAGAAATCACAAGCTCCACTCCCACAGGATCGGCTATCACAAATACATAAATGAACATTCATACATATGTGTCTTTATGTATTGTATTTATGTAACTGACTATTAATTTTGATGGCTATTTTACCAACAGAGTTTAAAGATCACAATGAAGCAAGGCCATTTGTTCCATGTACACATACATACGTACACACACACACACATACACATGTCTATTAATTATATAACTAGGGAGAGGAGCAACTAGATCAGAAACTATAAATATGGCAGACCAAGTTTCAACATTTTAAGCTGTCATGTCATCATATAAGGTAATCATTTACAAAAGACTTAATGCTTGTACCAATGCTTGTTTTCCAAATAATGATAACAAACAGTAACTAGCCAGGGCATGGTATCTATGAAGTTAATAGAACAATTACAAATCCCAAAGTTATCAAAATTTCTTGCTCAGGACAAGGACAGAAAATTAAACTCTATAAACTAAAAAATAAACAAAGCCCATAAGAAACTTGAACAGACAGTAATCATGGGGCTATGAATAAAACCACAAGCCTGAAACTTTTCTTTAATTAAGATTCATAAAAAAAGCTTAATTTCGACCAGATATAGATTGATTATCGAGAGTTTTATTTCGATTTCTAAGTTTATTTTTTCACTTCATTTTGTTCTGCGAAGTCCACAGACTGTACTTTTAAATTTTCAATATAACCATGTATGAATTATTATCTGATCATAAAACAAGAAAAAACATTATCTGAAATATGTCAAACAAAATCTCATACATAAAAATAATCCCAAATATCAGCATTCTCTTCATTAATAAGTTATGATGCGCTTTTGTATATCAACCTCAATATAACAATGCTGTGTATGAATTATTATCTGATCATATAATAAGACGAACATTATTTGAAATACACCTGAACAACATCGTATTAGGAAGATAGGCTAATATTAGCTTCCTAGGAAGGATGCAGATTCTCAAAATTCTGTCTTTGCATTCTCTGATTGTTTTGATTCAAAAAGAGTTGTTATTGATCTAAAGTAGAGTACTGGAATGCTGTGTATTTCAGCTGCAGTTCATCTCACATAGCCATACTCAAAGTATCACCAATATCAGTATTTCTTTCATTAATAAGTTATGATCCCATTTAGTAGATCGACATCAATATGAAGGTACCCTGTAGAGAGTTTGTTTTCACACGGGATAAGTATAGAACAAACCGAGTAGAATTGAAAATAGAAAAGAAAGTCTATTCTAACCTATTAACTATATGACGGTAACATTTTCTTTTGGGTACCTAAATCACAGAAAGATATTTTGTTGATTTCGTTATGACTTTTGAGCAGGATTTCAGCAATCTTTTCAATACATACCAACAACAAATATATCAATATTTCATCACACTGAATACCCAAAAACAATCATTGGAATCCCATATAAAGAAGAAGACACTGCACTATTTCCTTACAACGTACCTGCAACAACTTCTTCTGACAAAATACACCTAGGATTTCCTTTCATCCCATCATTCCGAACTGGAATATAGACAAGTTCTATATAATTTCCCACATCCTCCAGTTTCAAATCTACAAATTCTGGTACAAGAAAAAGATTGTAATGAGTAAAAACAGAGAATATCCTTTAAAAAAAAGTTACCAAAACACACCAGTTGTGCTTATTTTCTCCTTGTTGCCATAGCGTTTCACTCTAAACCATTCATGGACACAATTTCCTTTTTCCCTAATCAAAAACAATGATTTTTTTACTTCAGCAATGAAAGTTTAAGCAATAATTATCACTTATCAGATAAAAAGTTTCATTATGCCTTACCCTCCAATGTAAGATGCAGTAAAGCTCAAACGTTGGCCTTCTATCATCAACCCTAGAAACTGCAAGGTGTTACATGTTGGAGGACCTGAGTGAATAAGAAAAAAAGAATGCATGATTAAAGATATAGTTAATTTTTACCAACTAAAAAAATGAAGCGAATGTAAAGAAGATAGAATATTCAAATATACCAGGAACTATTGGCCCAATTTGTTCAGAAAGAAGAATAGGACCTCGGGCCCAGTCACTTCTAATAGGCTCACAGGATACAGAAATGAAAAACCCAATGTCGTCAAGTGAAAGAACATATGACTCAGTAGAAGCACTCCTAACTTCAAGTTGTGTTCCATCCGAACTAGTCTGTACCACCAACACTTCAGGCCGGACAGTTTTATTAAGAGTTCAAATAACAATTAACATGCCATCATAATTAAGATCATCTTTAGCTAACAGAAAGTCCCCCCCCCCAACACAAAAAAAAAAGTCATACTTAGCTAACAGAAAGTACCCGAAACCACCGGAAAACAGAATCACCCTCTTCACCTCCCCAATATTTACTCCTAGCACTAAGAGTTGTGCCTTCAATAGCATTCCCCACGATCTGCAAAGAAAGGAATCTCGGACTTCCTGTTTTAATCAGCAATCAGCAAAAGCAACAATGTTAAGAACCAAAGATACTAAGAAAAAATAGAAAACATATTCAAAAACCAACCTAATAAGGCTAAATGTAAAACATAGATGAAGAAGGAAAAAGAACTCAAGCCATAGGAGAAGTTGGTGTCAGCGGCAGTATTCAAAAGAAGAAAAGGATTTGGCATCAAGACTGGCGCTCACCAACCAAGGATTGGCCTCCCACGCCTGAAGACAGCGAGGTAGTGTTGTAGCGCTGTCTTTGAACTGCTACAACGCTGACATTACAGATTGTTGGTACTTAAGTGCTGCAATACCAGCGTACAGCTCTGACTTTCTGTGCAAATTCACAGAAAGAGGACGGTGTAGTCCTGGACTCCAGCGCTACCGCATTAGACAGTTATCTTGGACTTTAAACTATTTTCATAAATACTTCTATTGGTTAAAAATAGTTGTTTGGAAGTTTTCTTCTGGGAGGTTGAGACTTGTTGGTTGGATTATACAAGAGAGAGAGAGGTAGGTAGGGTGTTTTTATGTAAAAACTAAGTTAGTGTGGAGATCTCTTTGGAGATGATTTGTGTTTTCTTATGATTTGTGTTTTGGATACCTATCAAATTGGTATCAGAGCCACGGTCTTGATGGGAAGAAAGCAGTACAATGAAAGAATGAATGCAACGAAGGAAGAAGTTGAAGATGCAAGGACAGAAAATTAGGAGAAGGAAATGGAAGACATGAATCGTGAGTTGCCACACATTTCGGAAATGGTACAGCCCATGAAAATGTTGTCCCAGAATGTTGCAAAAATCCTACATGCCAACGGGGATCAACATCGGTTCATCAAATTTGGCTATGAAAATGTCTACTGCAGAAAATAAATTTCAATGGGACCTATAGATTTGGGAATGTGACGTAGAATTCTGTCAACCAAATCGAAAGGTTTCCAAGTGAGGTGGAGAATCAAAATACTAATCCAGGAAAGTGAGCTCAAGGTTAAAAACCGGATGCTACTTTCAAGGAGAATTATTCAATTATATTACTAGGGATTGGACGAGGAAACGACGCTAGGAGATGTCTGTGTTCAATGGTGAAAATCTAAGTGTATAGTTTTTTCGAGCGGAAAGATATTTCAAGATAAATTATTCTAGTGAAAGAGAAAAACTTGTAATTGCAGCTATTTATTTAGATTGAAATGCTTTGACTTAGTTTTCAAATCTAAATTGGGATTTGGTGATTGGAAAGATTTTAAGATACAACTATTTATTATAATTTTAATCTACTTAAGATGGTATATTGTGATAAATTTTTAGTAGTTAAGCAGAAGACTATTTCTTGAGTGAAACTCGGGTCAGCTCTTTTAAAATAGTCATCGTCGGAGGTGTAGGAAAGTACGTTCATTAATGGTTTAAAAAAAGAAATATGGGCTGAAATGAGAATGTTAAAACCTCATCATTTAAACCATGTGATAGATGTAGCACAATGAGTAGGAGATGGAAATCTAATGTTAGGAAGAAAGAAAATATTGGGGAAACTAAAATTAATAGAATGCACCCTCATTCTATACCAGGAAACAATATATTGAAAAATCAGTTTCAAACCCGAACTGTAACTTGGGATGAAAAATTTCCCAACCAAAAGAAGGAAATACCTACAAAAACATTGACAGATGTGGAGTGAGCAAGAAAGAAAATGGTTGTGTTTTCACTGCGATGAAAGAAAATGGTTGTGTTTTCACTGCGATGAACATTATAGTGGACATTAATGCAAGAAAAATTTGACAATGATTTTTGTTTATGATGAAGAACAACAACAAGAAATTGGACTTAGTACTAAAAAAGCTCCACTACAAGAAATGAGAGAGAAAATGAGTTGTCATTGAATTCGGTTGTGGGGTTAAGTACTCACATAACTATAAAAATTAAAGGTGAAATTCAATTTTGAAATTTACTTGTGTTAGTCGATTATGGAGTTTCCCATAACTTTACATCTACCAAACCAGTAGAAGAGTTGGCATTACCCATATCGTTCACAACAAACTATGATGAAGTGTGATGGGAACGAGAGTCCAAGTGCAAGGACGGGGAGTATGCAAGAATGTAGTGTTAATGATGAAAGGGTAAATAATACTTTAGGATATATTGAAGTTAATTGGAATAAGTTGAAGATGAAGTTTGAGGTTGAGATTTCTATGATGACATTATGCATGATCCTAGGGAGAAAAATTAAAGGTTTCTTTAAAGGCAATGGCACGATTGTTGCTGAATCCAAAAGAAGGGTATGTGGTTGAGATATGTTGTATGAATCAAACTCCGGAGGAAATTAAGGATGAAGTTATTCCTGAGGCGGAAAATCTACTAATACAGAGGCATCAACAAGTTTTAACATGCCAAAACTTGAAGCCTCATGGGAAGTAATTCATGATATTTCAACTCAATTTTCTCAGTGATCACCTTGAGGATAAGGTTCTTCCTCATCGAATGGGTGTTGATAGGCATCTATTAAATTAATCTATGAAAAAATAGAAAGGTGTGGCAAAAAAGAGAAAGGTGTGGCATCAGGACCAACAGTGTTTGGAAGAAGAGAAGAGTGCGGCATCAGGGTCGGCGCTCCAATGCCCCAAGATCGGCACTCTAGAGCCCAAAGACAGAAAGTCGTGTTGTGGCACTATCTTTGAAGCGCTACAGCACTGACATTAAGATTGTCAGGGCTATGGGAGGGTAAGGATTTTTGGGTGAATTATATAGAGATAGGAGTAGGTAAGGGTGTTTTTATGTAAAAACTAAGTTGGTAAGGAAATCTCTTTGGAGATCATTTTTGTTGTCTTATGATTTGTGTTTGGATAACTATCAATAGATTAAAACGATTATAAGCACTAATGTTTATTGAGAAACTCCAAATTATAAAAGAAAATTTTTAAAGGGGGAAAAAATGTTGCTTTTGGCATGACTACCAGGACTCAGGATAAAGCAGCACCAACTAGGCCAATGAATCGCCACAGCAAGGGCAAGAAATAGGCCCTCGAAGACCAATTGGTCATGCAGGGTTGACCTTTACATTTAATAATATAGGACTAACCTTGCACAACAATAAAACCAAGATCCAACATCCTACTAAAGAATATATAAAACTGAATAAACTATTGAACTATGACTTAGTGCATTATAATGCCCCTCCTCAATTAGAATTGAAAGCAATAGAATCCCAAAGAAACTAACTCGAACTATATAGCATATAACATGACTAGAGTAAACTTTTAAACTAAACAAATGAACAATGACAATACGTAAGGCCAAGCTCAACCAGTATCTCTTGGGTATAGGTCGCAATAGTCCTCAGGTCCAAGTTCGCTCAAGGGTATATTGGTATAATCAAGATGCATGCAGGCGAGCTAGAAAACCCACATATATCAAAATAAAAAATAAAGAGCGATATAACACATCTAGATAAAAGAATAGAAAAACTAAATGCATCGATTTGTTTCTTGAACAAGTTGTAAAAAATCCATAAACTGGGAGGAACTCTAGTCAATTAAAAATAGGTTATCCTCCCAAAATGACAGTGCAGGTTTATGATATAATCTAGAGAATTCAATCTGAAATTGAACAGATTACAAATTGCACTTGTTAATCGAGAGACTAGACCACTCTCCTCACTCTTACGAGTCGACTCTTTTACAACCCACAATTTTCTACCCTTCTCTCTATCTCTATCTTATTCTATTTATACTCCCCTATTTTACTAATTTCCCTCAACTTCTACAATCTCCTATCAACTTCTACTAACTTCTTATCTACTATTAAAAATGAGTCTTATCAGTTTATTATAAACAAAAGTTTATAAACTCCAATCTTAAATGAGCTTAAGTTTATTATAAAGTAATTAAACAATTGAAGGAATAAAATGATAGGAGCCCTTACTGTTATTCAAAGAACGCACTGTTATTCAAAGAACGCAGAAAAAAATATAGACTCTGGGTTGACCGAGAGACCCACCCTCTCCCACCGAGATTTCTCAATTCCAAAAACTACTCAGCTCTCCTTTCTTCCCTTCCATTATTTTTTATTTCTCCTAACTGTGTAATTATATTTTTTTAACTGCTGAAAACAGTTTACGCTAAAAACAAACCTTGTCTGCAAGGTTAAAATCAGGAAACCGATGATTAACATCCCCAAAAGCCTCCCACGTTGCTTCAAAGGAAGGTGCTCGTTTCCATTTAATCAAAACCAAATCAGGCTGATGAGTCACTAGAGAAAATTTAACATCCAACAACGATTTAGGTTCTCGTATATCCTCACCCCTTGTTTGCAAATCCTTCGGCAAAGGAACTGGGACCAAAATCTCCCCTATCCCTGGCTTTAACAACGATACATGAAAAACTGGATGAATCTTAACCGACTCCGGCAACAATAATTTGTACGCTACATTTCCGATTTTCTTAACTATTTCAAACGAACCGACAAACCTGGATGTAAGTCTCTGACTGCTTGTTGTCGCCACTGATTTATGTCGGCACCGTTGAAGCTTCAACCAGACTTTATCTCCAATCGTGTACTCGACGTGACGTCTTTTTTTATTCGCCACCTAAATCATCAACGGCTGAGCTCAATTGAGATGAGATTTCAACAGCTCTAGAACTTCATCCCTCTCTCGCAGCTACTCGTCGACTGCCGACACTACAGGAATCCCCTTTTCACCCCGCAATAAAGGAGGATCTCTTTTATAAACGGCTTTAAATGGACTCATACCAATCGCCGACTGGTATGTAGAATTATACCAGTATTCAGCCCAATACAACCAACGACTCCACTCCTTTGGCTTCTCCCCCGCGAAACACCGCAAGTACGGCTTCCAACGTACGATTGACCACCTCCGATTGCCCATCCGTCTGAGGATGGTAAGCAGAACTAAATTTCATAATCGTCCCTGTAAGCGCTACAACTCTTTCCAAAATACACTCACAAATATTTTATCTCTATCAGAAACGATAAGACTTAGGTAAACCATGCAACTTGAAAACATTCTGTAAAAAATTTCAGCCACCGTAGTTGCTAAATACGGATGCTTCAAACCCACAAAATGACTGTACTTACTCAGACGATCCACCACCATCATAATTGTATCAAAACCATTAGACTTCGGTAATTTTCAATAAAATCTATTGAAATATCCTCCCATATATCGCTCGGAATAGGAAGTGCTTGTAAAAGTCCCGCCAGAGACAAAGTATCATACTTATTCTTCTGACAAACAGAGCAAATACGCACATACTTCTCTACATCACTTCTCATTCCAAACCAGAAGAGTTCGCCGGCCAATCTCCTATACGTTTTTGTAATCCCGCCATGTCCCCCCAGAGGACTATCATGAAAAGCTCCAGTATCCTTGAAATCACCGGTGACAATTGAGAAATCACTTTTCTGTTCTTATAAAAAAGTTGATCCCCACGTACAACGAACTTCGACGTATTGCCATCGCTCTGTAACAGTCTTGCTCAATCTTCTTCAATCTCTCATCTTCCAACATTCCTTCCTCCAACTCATCCCGTGAAAGTAAACTTTGCGTTAACGCTACATTCAAATTCATTAACTCCTGGTTACTATCTTCTCTCCTAGAAAGACTATCTGCCGCTTTATTTTCACATCCCGGTTTATACCGGACTTCAAAATCATAGCCCAAAATTTTAATAAGCCATTTTTGATGTTCTGGAATTACTAACCTCTGCTCTAACAAAAATTTCAAACCCCTTTGATCTGTTCGAACGATGAAATGCCTCCCCAACAAATACGGCCTCCACTTTTGAATTGCTAAAACAATCGCCATCAATTCTCTTTCATAGACCGACTTCAACTTATTTTGCTTCGATAACTGTTGACTGAAAAAAGCAATCGGTCTCTTGTTCTGCATCAATACAGCCCCTACACCAATCCCCGACGCATCCGTTTCTAGTACAAAAACTTCATCAAAATTTGGAAGGGCTAAAACAGGAACTGAACACATAGCAATTTTCAAATTTTTAAACGCAAACTCCGCTTCATCATTCCATGCAAACTTATCCTTTTTCAACTAGTTCTGTGAGGGGTAAGGCTAGACCCATATCCCGAAACAAATCTCCTATAATACCCAGTTAAACCCAGGAAGCCACATAATTGTTTCAGCGAACGAGGCACCGGCCAGTCACGAATTGCCGCCACTTTACATTGATCCACTGCTACTCCATGATCCGATATTACATAACCCAGATAATCTAACTCCCGGTTCGCAAATGAACATTTATTTTCGTTGATGAACTAGTTTCTCTCCGACCAAGATCTTCAGCATAATCTCCAGATGTTGTAGGTGTTCCTCCCATGACCAACTGTAAATTAAGATGTCGTCGAAAAATACCAGTAAAAAATTTAGGAGATATTTATGAAACAACTTATTCATCAGTGATTGAAAAGAAGAAGGGGCGTTAGTAAGGCCGAAAGGCATTACTGAAAACTCGTAATGCCCTTCGTGAGTGCGGAAAGCTGTTTTATGCACGTCCTCTTGCTTTACTCTAATCTGTGATAACCAGATTCCAAATCCAGTTTAGAAAATACTTTGGCACCAAACAACTCATCCAATAATTCTTCAATTACTGGGATGGGAAACTTATCCTTCACTGTTTCTCTATTCAATGCTCTGTAATCAATACAGAATCGCCAACTGTTGTCTTTTTTTTTTCACCAAAATAATAGGACTTGAGAAAGGACTAGAGTTGGGTTGTATTATTCCGGCCGATAATATTTCTTCCACTAACCTTTCAATTTCATCTTTTTGTATCACGGGATATCTATATGGTCTAACATTTACCGGTATTGTACCTTCTTTGAGCACAATTTGATGTTCATGTTGCCGACTTGGAGGTAACCCGTTCGGCAGAGAGAATACCTCTTGATATTTACACAAGCAAATCTGTTATGGAAGCTTCCCTCTTATACAAGTCCTGTTCCTCATTTTCTTCTAAGCCTCCGAAATGAACTAATACAGCTTGTCGCTCTTTCCTCAAGCTCTTCATCATTAATTTTAATGAAATAGATCTTCAATCCAAACTGGGGTCTCCTCTTATCTCTATCAATTTCTAGTCACCCTTCCATTTCATCACTTTTTTTTTTCCAGTCCACTTGCATGTCTCCAATAGACTCCAGCCATCGCATGCCCAATATCACGTCTGTAATGCCTAATTCAATGGGTAGAAACTCCTCACGCACTTCTAATCCAGGTAATTCCAGCAATACATTTCTACAAATGTCTGTCCCTCCCAACGACTTTCCATTTCCCATTGATATCTCATATGGGCTGGTGTTTTGTACTGGTAATTCCTTGTCCCGAACAAGTCTGCTAGAGATAAAGTTGTGTGTAGCTCCACTATCTACCATCACCACAACTTTTTTCCCTTGGATCTTTGCCTTTCAACCGTATAGTCCTCGGTGTCTGAATACCACTAATGGAATTTAAGGATAACTCTACCGTATTCGGTTGAGTTATACCTTCTTCGTCCCCATACTCCACAGTCGCAAAATTATCAATATCTCCATCTCCATCCTCCAAAATCAAAACCTGCAATATTTTTTTTTTTTTTACAGAGATGTCCCAGACTGAACTTCTCATCACACCGATAACATAATCCTTATCTCTTCTTATTTGCATTTCAGCTTCCTGTTAATCTCCTCCGTGGAATCTCCGTTTTTACTGCTCCCTGAGGTTTAGTTAAAACTTCTTGAAGTTGTCGATAACTATCGTTCGTATTCTCTGGAATATACCTCCGAACATTTTTATAACTACTTGTCGTTGTTGATCGGAGCAACAGGTTTTTGTTCTCTACCATTTGTGAGACTTGCATCAGTTCTCTTAACCCGTCCGGTCTCATAAGTCTGACGTCTCCTTTAATCTCGTTCTTTACACCATTACAGTAAGCGCTAATTAATACCTCTTCTGGTATCCCTACTAAACTGGAGATAAGCGTCTCAAATTTAATCCGATACTCCGCCACTGATCCTTCTTATTGCAATGTCAACAGCCTATCACAACTCGTTCCTTCATGCATCATGCGAAAGCTCTCTGTCAATAATTGTTTCAACTCCGTCCACGTCCGAAATGGTCTCGCTCTATTCTCTCATTGAAACCAAGACAATGCAGGTCCTTCGAAACATACGGTTGCTGCTTCCACATTATCTTCTTCAGACAGACGATTCACTGAGAAATAGTGTTTCGCTCTGAAAATCCATCCTTCTACTTCCTCTCCAAAAAAAATTGGCAGTTCTAATTTCCTCGGTAGTATCCTCTATTCGTAATCGTCATATCACCCCACACTTCGTATGACATTGCTCTTCAGTTGATCCCGTCAGGTTCTCCTGCCTTGGACTACTCATTTCCTCCGTTCTCGCGATCAACTTTGATAATTGTTCCTGCATTAACAGCATCGTTTTTTCCATGACCAATATCTTCTGTAACTCCTCTCTTACTTCATTCAATTCTTTCTGCCTATCCGACATCGATTCTTTTTGTGCTTCAGCTCTAGTTAACATTCTTCGCATCTCTGAGGAACGATGCTTTGATACCAAATTGATAGGAAGCCCTTACTGTTATTCAAATAACGCAGAAAAAAATACAGACTCTGGGTTGACTGAGAGACCCACCCTTTCCCACTGAGATTTCTCAATTCCAAAAACTACTCAGCTCTCCTTTCTTCCCTTCCTTTATTTTTTATTTCTCATAACTGTGTAACTATATTTTTTTAACTGCTGAAAACAGTTTACGCTAACTAAAAACAGTTTACTCTATTTCTTATTTCTCCTAGAATACGTAAATCTAATATCAGGCTTAACATAAAATTGGGATAACAATGGTCATATTCCAAGGCCAATAAAAGCGAAGCAAACATTTATTTACCAGCACGAATGCGTTCCTGTCCCATGCAAATTCTTGGTTCTCCAGCAACCCCATCATCACGCACTGGAGTACAATGAAAGGAAATGAATTTTCCAATTGCATCTTTTGTTATAAAATACTTAAGCAATCCTGAAACTTCAGGTATCAGGTTACCACTGTCTGCTTCAGCCTGCATGGATCAATGTCAATGTCAGCATAAAGTCCTCATATATAGATTTAGGTAGCTGTAAAAGAAAATTCTGAAGAGAGTATATTGTTTCGACCAAACAAAGGTTTAAAACAAATATAATACTAGTTCTACCACCAACTTGCGACAATACAGAAACTTGAAGATATTAAATATTCTTTGAGGGCGACTACCACATAAAACTATATGTTTTCTGTAATCCGAGGATGTTGTAACTGAAACATACCTCATGGAAATACCATTTGTAAATGCTTTTCCCTTCATGGCCACCAATATAACCATATGATGCCGTCAATATTCCACCTTCGGAGTAATCACCCGTAATCGATAAGAAATTCAAGCTAGGAGGAAGAGCTGCGAGAAAAAACGACATCAGTGAGTCATGCAAGTTGCCAAAATAAGAACTTTGTTAAACGGTTAATCTCCTACAGCTCCACATGCTTTATCCTTTACTGATTTCGCTGTGTATTTTGCATTGTGAAATAGTAACCAACAGCAAATAACAGCTAGTTCTGAAATCATTCTTATCCTAGTTCTGTTGATGTTATCCATCCTACTAACTTCTATTAGATAATTAAAATTAAGAAAATGTTGAAAGCTCCATAAAGTGGCAGATTTTACTATTCTAATACACATACAATTCTGATTTTTAATTCCCGAGAGTATTATGTCAAAGACAGAGTAGGATGACGACCTACTGTATTTCTTGTGTTTTATAACATGGAATTTGAGAAAAATGATATGTTTTTGTAAATGAACTCTTGGGGTTTTTCAGAATAATTAAAATACTATAGGATGGATAATGACAATATGCAACGGAACTTACTCACAACTGCTCCCTCTGAGATTGCATATGCTGGTTCACCAGATTCACCATCGATAGTCATTGGAGTAAATTTCGCAACAATATAGTAACCAACAGCTCCTAAAGGTATGCGAAATGCCTATCAACAAATGTCAAGACTTTAGAACTAGAAAAAAGAAATAAAAAAGTCACTACTTATGACAAGGTCATTGACATTTCTAGAGTGGCCATTAAAAAAACAATATAGTATACCTTGGCAACCTTAGATGTGCTCAACACTTCAAGATCCTTTTCAAGGTCAAATGATGAATAACTTGTTTTAAACCACTGTACCCTACTAGAACCATCGCTTCCTCCCGTAACAATACCAGTGACAGTTACTTTACTATTTTCCTTCATATCACCAATTATCTTAACATGTGTAACTTTGGGTGGCGCTGTAGTTTAGGCAGCACAAAATCAATGTATCTGTTAATAACTTAAAACGAAAGACACAAGAATAATGACAAATGAATGCTAAAAAAGAATAATGACAACAAATCAGAGAAGCAAAAATACAAGATAGATCAAGTGCCACTGGGTAGTGTCAGGAACTTCTTCGTGAACACTTTCATTTCGCAGGTCTCATAAGAAATGGAAACAATAAATAGGACGATAAAATACTATATGGTATATGCCAAATACTATTTGGCACGTCCATGTGTTTCTCTAATAAGCTTTATTTTTCTTTGGGCTATTTAGTAGTAAACAGATACGTATAAGTTCAGTGAAACAAAAAATAACACAAGATGCCTAAATTATAAATACCTGATGACAATCCAGTTTAATTGAAATCAGAGGAAACATGAAGAAACAAACTATCATAATACTGTTCAATATGTAAATGTGTTTCTTTTTTTTAGAAAGTAATGTGCCTTCTTTGAATTTGCAAAGATTTGGACTTCAAAAACTGTGTAACTTTTCATTTGCCTGCATTTAGAAATCTTTAATCCATTAAGAAGGTCAAGACTCTCCCGAAGAATGAATTTTAATGCAAGACAATGTTTTTTTAAGATAAGTAGTTAGAAATTAACATTCTTCGGGAAAATATCAGATTCCTTGTTGTGAAGTGGATGCAAACTTGCACATATTTCAGGATTACACACTCATTTCAGTTTTTTTTTTTACTAGAAAGACATTGCAAGATGTTGACTTGTAATTTCTTTCTTTGCCAGGGAAAATTTCTTGTCACCTTTACATTGT
Source organism: Begonia masoniana (assembly GCA_022432975.1). Classification (NCBI taxonomy): domain Eukaryota; kingdom Viridiplantae; phylum Streptophyta; class Magnoliopsida; order Cucurbitales; family Begoniaceae; genus Begonia; species Begonia masoniana. Next base: position 32,977,943 of record CM039502.1, read on the forward strand.
CAATAGTACCACTTTCACTTAACATTTTTGTTTTCTTTAAATGAACAGAGATTGACAGAAATAATTTTTTCAATTAGTTTTAAAATATAAGTTAGAATTTTCAAAGTGAACATAAAGAGAAAAAAAGTAAACCTAGAAAAATACCTGGTCTCACAATGTTAGATAACACTGACACAGATTCCCCTTCTTGTCCTGAAATGCATCAATATTTTTCTTGGTCACCGAAAGGACAAAAGTTCAGGAAATGGCAAATTACAAGATCCATAGAAGCATGATAATGAGAATAATAAAAAATATTATCATGAAAAAGAATGAATGGACAAACCCTCAAAATTGATTGGTATGTACACAAAAGTCAGTTGCCTCCCCACATCTTCTTTGGTCAATGTGTACTCATTTGTTCCGGTTAAAGCCAGTGCAAAGATGCTGGCAGAAATTACATTGTTAAAAACAAATAAAAAAAGTTTGTGTCGAGCATCTAGCAAAATAAAAGAAAACATTGCAAAGAGAGGAGTGATGAATGACCTTTCACTACCTTTGACATGACAAAGCTACTTGAATTAAAAATAACACATCAAGTAGTTTGGAGCAAGAGTGCAATGGCAAAAAAGGACAGGAAAAATTATGACTTGCAGGTCTTGAGTAATTGGAAGTTTAAAGAAGAAGAAAATAAAAGAAGACTTCCAACTGTTTAAGGAACACAAGGAACCATAATAGCAAGAGTTACCCTTCCGGTTATCTAGTTATCACATGGAAAAATTAATCGCACTGCAAGGGAATACTAACCCAGTCTCCTTGTTTTCACGCAACCATTCAAATTTGCTAGGACCTTCTTTTCCTCCAAAGTAATCGCCAACTCCTTTAAGGATGTTGCCTTCAACTGCCTCACCCATTAATCGAACATTACTTACTGAAGGAGAAGCTACAATCGGAAAACAAAAAACTCAGTTAACTAATCACACAACCATTATGTCAAGTAAATATGAAAAGAGATTACTATCAAGAAAGTTTGAAGAAGTACCATAATTTTAAAAAATATAGGCAATCTAAATGTAGAAATCCCATGATAAAGGAGTAAAAGATGAAAAAAAAAAGGCAATAATAAGAAATAGCATTAGTTACACATCTTTGTTGTGATAAAGATAAACCCCCGATACAAAAAGTCTATGTAAATTAGCTGATATCTCCCACGATTTTAAAATACAACCTTTTTGCAGTTTTTCCCTGGAAAGAAAAAGCTACTTCTTGAATCGTGTATCTCCTAGAAGAAATTTTCATCCTCTTGAAACTTTTTTTTAATGAATAAAATTTTATTTTCTCATAAAAAATCGCATAGCTGTTTCATCAAATTCTTAGGTCAGCCTCGCTCCCCAATTTCTACCAAAGTCAGTTAGTTGTTAATGGATATTCACTATTCTGCATTGTTGTCCCTTCATGCATTGCTTCTTGCCAGATTTTCACCAAATCATGAAACTATGATTTTGTTAGGTATCCTAATATTTTCAATTTCGGAAAATCAACCAACAAACAAGAAAAGTAAAAATCCCGAACAACACCAACTTTGCAGAGGAATTCGAGAGCCTCTGCTTCTCTCCCACTCACCAGATTTTTCTCCTCCTTCCCTTTTCCCCTTCTTCCCCACGTAATATACCTCTCTAATAGAATTATAATGTCTATTTCATCTTTACCCCTTCCCAATGAAAATAAAACATGAACAATTAAAATAAACTTAAATATTCTAACAATACCCCCTGCCCAAACTTTCACCTTGTCTTCAATGTAGAATTGAGAATATTTTACCCCTTTACTTGCATTGAATCGGGTGAAGAAAAACCCAAGACTGAATTTCGAGACAGTTGCGCCAGCTCGGGCGACCCGATTTGGTCGGCTTCCCTCGGTGCTTTTTCCTGTCTACCTTGCTGCTCATCGGCCGACACTTCCTCCTCCTGGCAAACCAACACCAGGAGAGCTTTAGCATTGCATCGATGTCCCGGAAAAAACCGTTCATCGCAACAGTAACATAACCCATTTACTCTCCTCGAGAGTAATTCCGAGTCTGTCATTCGCCGGAAGGAAGTTGCTGAACAAGATGGACTGGCAGGAGCCGACTTTACTGGTTGCGCTGCGTACGTCACTGGGGAAGAAGACCACGTTCGGGCTGGGCTCGCTGGAGTGTTTCTGGCCGTCACCCAGTGGGACAAGTGGTTGGGTTGTCCAACCGGGTTTGGACGGCTCATCTCATCTTCTCTCACACCAAGGCCCGACCCGATGTTCTGCAGCAGCACAAATTTATCTTCTACCCTTTGTGCTGTTTGCATTATCTGACAGAGGCCGATTGGCCGAAGAACCAACAGCTCGGCGCGAATGTCAGACCGCAAACCCATCACAAACTGCGGCTCGAGTAGGCGCTCAGGCAAGTCTGAAAAATGGGAAGCGGCTCGCTCAAAGATTTGTCTGTAGTCGCGCACTGATCCAGTCTGACGGAGCTGCAGAAATCGCTCTGACAGAGTGCTTTCGAGGGACGAACGAAAGCATTCCAACAAGAGGAACCAAAAATCCATCTAACTGCGGAATGGACGTCGGCTGTTCTTCCCACTGGAACCAAGTCAGCGCCTCCCCCTCTAGATGAACAGCCACTTAGTGAATCTTCTCCTGTTAGAACAGAGGTTGGAGCGTAAAAAAAATGCTCAACCCTGAAAATCCATTCATCTAGATCTCCATCGGCAAAAACAGACATTTCCAGCCGACGATTCAGGTGTTCCCCCTTCCACCCTTCTTCTCCACTTCTTGCCCGAATTGCCTCCCCATGACAACTTGATTGTCCTTGCGGGTTCGGTGTCTATCTTCTACTTCCCCTTATCCCACTGCCTTGGTGGTGCGAAATGCACCGTGTCGACTAGAGAGTCGAGCTTCGCCATAAGCAGGGCGATCGTTCGCTCGAATTCTGGCAGCCGAGCGAGATTCTCCTTGACAATCTTCATCTCCTACCACAACTCACTTTGAGCGAGTTTATCATCACTCACCGTGGATTTTCCTAGAGCTGCTTGTGGTTGTTTCTTTCCCACCATCCTCCAAGAGGTTGCTCGGATACCAATGTTAGGTATCCTAATATTTCCAATTCCAAAAAATCAACCAACAAACAAGAAAAGTAAAAATCCCCGGCCAACACCAACTTTTGCAGAGGAATTCGAGGGTCCTCTACTTCTCTCCCACTCACCAGATTTTTCTCCTCCTCCCCTCTTCTCCTTCTTCCCCACATAATATACCATTCTAACAGAATTATAATGTCTATTCCAATCTTTACCCCTCCCCAATGAAAATAAAACATGAACAATTAAAATAAACCTAAATATTCCTAACAGATTTATTATGTATTATCCTTCAATCTCGTAGTCTTTCCTTATTATTACAAGTCTCTGAGTCATATCAAGAAACAAATGATTTAATCAAATTCTTAGGTCAACTAGCACCAACTTATCTAGCAAAATTAGGAAAACTATCATAAAGGTGGAATATAGATTTTAAATGCAGCGAGGAAATAAACAGTAAAAACAAGCATACGCCCTAGAAATAATAAATATTGCCAACTTAATCGCTTATCTTTAAACATTGCACTTTATAAATTCATAAAGGTAATGTAACATCACTTCTATTTATCTTTATACCCATTTCTAAAGTTTTTACATATTTTGAAGTGTAATACAAAAATCTAATGACAATAAAATAGTTTCTAAGTAATAATAATTCAATATTTTAGGGAACAACTAAAACTCGATTTTAAATATGTGTGAATTATTTTTCTGGTTATTTTATGGACTTGAATAAACAATCATCTTACACCTGTGACATAGCAACACTAAGATTTATATTTTCATGTTTTATTAGTACTTGTTTCTAGGGCATAACTTCATTTAGTTTCAAATGCTTGCATCACAATTTTCATTGTTATGAAAAAGGCGAGTGACATAGGAAATCTACTTTTGATGAGGCATTCTGTGATTAGATGATCCATACCAGTAAGTAACTAGCTAGTAATGATTTCGGGGATATACAAAATAGACAAATGCATGGGATATAAGCTTGGGTCTTGAATTCAATCAAAATCACTAAAATCGACTTCTCTTTGAGGAACTCCAAAATAAGATAAAAGAGACATTGCTAATCAGAATAAGTATAAAATAGCATTTGATAAAATGCAATTTAGATCCTAACGTTTATGGTTATTAATTGATAAGATCTTAAACTATTTTGTCTGACAAATCAAACCTCAATCTTATAAATAATAGCAATTAGACATTGTTGTCAATTTATTTGTTAAATTCAACACGTATATACTATGTTTTCCATTCACTCACACGTTTTAATCCGATTTCAACTTCTACACAACTTTGCACTGTATTGATCTATGCTCCGACAATTACATCGAGAGATCAATAAAGTTTGAAATTAAATTAAAAGTCACCGTAGAGACTAAAAATCAGGTTAAAACACCTGATTAAATAAAAAACCTATAGTATATACGAATTGAATTTTGTAGATAAATTGACGACAAAGTCTAAATTGCTAATATCTAAAATGTTGAGATTCCATTTGTTAAAAAAATCTAAACAAAAATACTATTATAAAAAGAAGGTTCAATTTGCATAAACTTATAAATTATATGAACTAAAAAAAATTAATTGATGGATGAAAAAATAAATTTAGCAGTATATTATTGATCAAGCATGTAAGCTTTCCTGGGTAGTTTTATTTCTCAAATTGCATACACTTTACAAATAATAATTACTTTTAACAACATGAACCTACCTTTTAACAACACTAATAAATTCATTATTAGTTTGGAAAATACTTATAAATCTATGATATATTAAAAATATAAATAATTTTTTGCTGAACAAGAAATTAAATAAAAATAATTTAAAATATGAAAAAATCCAACAGTTATTAAACTTTATGCATTAAACAAAATTTATCAGTAAAATAAAAGTGAAAAATTGTTTTATATCAATTAAAAAATACTTTTGATAATATGATAATTGGAATTATCACAGCAAAACATAAACATAACATTTAATAATATCTTTGCTTCAAACATTTATTATTATTTCAATTCTATTCATAAAATTGACTACTAGTTAAATTTGAATTCTTAATTTTAATTTATCATATATTGTTCTTTTTGAGGAGAGTTCTTCTTTCTTCTCTTGAAATTCTTTCTCTCAATATACATTGTTTCTTACAAAAAAAAAAATTTATCAAAAAACGACTAGTAATGCACATTAATGATACTTCTGATTTACAAAATTAATGTATATGAAAGTTCTTTCCAGTAGGATATGCAATGTATCTTATGATGTGAAAAACTATGCGCTAAAAGGTTAGTTCTTAACTTATTATTTTTACTTTGAACATGTACAATAAAAAAATGCAACACGTGTGATTTAAAGATAAAAGTGACATTAAAGAAAAATATGAATTTTTTTGTCAAATGAAAGTTATATTTTAAGAAAATATAAAGCAGAAAGAATAGAAAAAACTAACAAATTGATCATGAAAAGAAAGAATAATTGTTACGTTAATAAATGGTATTATTAGTTGAGATATTAATAAAATGTATTTTTTTCTTGCATACCTGCTTTTACAAAATCAGTGTACTTGTATTGAGGTTCTCCCTTGGCACCTTCTTCGCTTACTGGTGTGTACATAAAAACCAAACTTGAATCAATGTCATCAATGGTCAATTGATACTCTTCGCCTTCTGCTCCAACAATTACTACTGGGCTACTGTTCCACCTTCTCCTTAGCCAACTGAGAAAGAAAATCAAGAAAGTTGACTCTTTTTCAAAACCGTTCATTACTTGCATAAAAACATAAACACATGCACCACACAGACACCGTATGTCTCAGAGTTGTGGAAGTTTCTTCAATGTTTACAGGTGTATTTATTTTTGTCTATTGTGCAAGTATCATATCCATCTGATTAGTATATGCACAACTGTTATTCAATGTGCACATTTGCAACCTGACCTTGAAACGCCTTTCCCTGGAGTTCCACCACACCATGCAACCTCTGCAAATCCCTTAATAATATTTCCTTCCTCCAGCTCCCCACACACTTCAAGACTCACGACCTTTGGAATTCCATTACCTGATGATGTTGAAAACCAAAACACCAAGCAGAAATAGCATCAAAACATCAAACAAGATTTTAAATCATAATGAAAGCATAAATTAGCAGTTAACTTAAGATATATGAGGTAAAAAAAAAAACAAGAGATTTTTATATATAAGACAAATATAAAGAGTTATAAATGTCATCAATATCCTATATGCATCCTGTAGTAAAATACATAACATTGTTAGAAAAAAGATTTAAGAGAGTCGATTTCTATATCATTGAATTCAGACAATTACAATCATATACATAGGCTTCTAACAGATTCCTTGAGTATCTAACCAATCATTATTGTAGGAATAAAATATTGCGCAACTTTCCTAATCACTAAAGATACTCATAAATAATAAGACATATTTTCAAACAACCATTATTGCTTCTGGGAAGTTCTATACACTAAGGAAGAACCCTGGGCGTTACAGACTTCTTAACAATTATCCTTAGGAAGGAGAAAAAGAAAAAAAAAAAGACAATAGATTTAAAAAAATACGAAGGGTTATAAATGACAGCAATCTCATATATAAAATATTAATGCTGCGGGGAAGTTAATATTTACACTAAGAAAGAACTGCAGGTGTTTCACGCATTTTCTAGCAATTGTCCTTACGAAGAAGTTAATTAAGTCCTAAAATAATTTCAAATCTTCAAGTAAGGACTTCCTGGATCACTAAATTTTACATAGATGACAAGAAATTTAAATGGACGTAAAACTAGTTTTAATTTATTTTTATAACTTCAAATCTTCAAGGACTTCCTTGACTATTAAATTTTACATAGATGACAAGAAATTTATATGCACGTAAAACACAACTTTAATTTCTTAGTATAAACTGGTTGTCTTAAATTTTAATGAGGCATGAGGAAAAGGAAGGAATTCCACAGATGCTCACTTCTTACGTAATTTTTTTTTTCTTGTTCTTACACATTTTATTACCAATCAAAAAATAAATAAAGGCATAGCAAAGAAAAAAAAAAGAATTGGAATGAATTGAAGTGGTGAAGTTCACAAAATGATTAAAAAGAATAGATTATAAGGCCGGTAAGGAATGGCAATCAATTGATTTCATTTCATTCCTATTCCTGTAATTAGGTGGATTTTTAATGATTTTTTATTTTCCCTTTTCCTAATATCTCTGATGGAAGGTCACTAACTCTCTGTACTAAATCAATCAACTCTGAAGCAAAAGTCTGTTGTTTAAGTATGTTCCAGCTCTAGAAAAAAGCAAAAGAAAGTGACAAACCTTTTCCAACGGACAAGGATATGGCAAAAAGAGAAAGATATTCCACATCTCCCAGAACAAGTGTGCATTCTACCTTCAAAACTTTACCAATGTCTTCATGTTTTGGCCAATAAACCTTGTATCAGAAAAATTAACAAGCATAACATCAGTTGTCGGTTTCCATCAGTGAAAGAAGCTCGAAGACAAACTTATAATATAGTGCAATACATCTTTCGTGGCATCAGGTATGGCCACAAAATTTGAAGCTGTTTTCTCTCCGACAAACCATTGATATTTTAAGACTAACTCTGGATCACCCTGAGTTGTATCTTCTAAGAAAGAAAAGTGACATCGGCAAGCATCTTCTTCATATGGTTGATCAACAAAGGCTTCCTTTAATTTATATCCAGGAGGAAAACGATCCTTCCATTGCTCGACCAGAAAGCGAAAAGTTGAATCTAATTCATTAAAACATCATGTAGAGACTTTAGAGATTCCAAATAGGAAAATAATTATCAATTTTCAATATTCAATATCAAAATGAAAAATGCATTCTACAATGATTCACTGAGATGTCCAATTCTCACTCACTTATTTTTCCCTCTTCTAATTATCTTATACGATGTAATTGATATTTCTATAGCAGAAACACATGAACATACTCAAAAAGAATGTCAAATAACTAAAAGAACAGATTTATTGAGAAACAAAATCAGTAACTTGTCTGTCCAAATTTGCTCATCAACAAACAATTATGACTCTGGAATTAAATGAAATGATTATCTTAAATCTATAAGGACAAAGTCCATCATCCAACTACACACCTGCAGCATCCTCGGGATGACAAAACTCCCAACCATCTCTAATGCACAGAGCAGTATGTGTAGGATACCGCTTAGCAATTGCTATCTCCTCCCGGGATAGATCTGTCGAAATTTTAAAATAAAGCAGGTAAAATTCGATTCCACCACTAAAATATTTAGAACAAAAGTCTAATTATGTAGCTTTTTTTGGTTCTGTGAGAAAGTTAAAAGTATATTGCACAAGCAGTGCCTTCTAAAAACAGAAAAATTTAAGCAATGAAAAACGAATTAGCTACAAAATATGTCCCTTTTGACGTACCTCTATCGTTAAATTTTTTCAAGGTAGGACCAACAAGCAAAATGGAAGCTGCTTCTAAATGTGGCATTTTAAGTATTGGATTCTCCTCCACACGCAAGTGCTGTATCATATAAACAGAAATTGACACAATTAGATACAAGACAAAACATCAGCTATAGAATTTAGATGCTAGGAGTTCTTAGATAAATTTGGTCATCCGCTGCAAAACTTATCCGCTTTTCTCCTTAGCTTATGATACGAACCCACATTTACAATTCACCTATGCTAGAAACAAGAAGAAGAAGAATGATGCACCCTTAAGATATATAATAATGTTATATGTTTTTATTAGTTTACTCTTTTATTAGAATTAACTTGTGTTTATTGTGGGTTAGTGGGTTTTTATGAGACAGATTATGATTAATGGAAGGGGGTATTAGGTCAGTTCATGGGGGTAAACGAATGAGTATGCAGAATTTGGATTAGAATTGGGAGAGTAAAGACCTCTTGAAAGTTTATTGTTCTGTGTCGGACGCCATTGGATTAAGTAAGTTGAAGAATTATCCTGATTGTTATTGTTATTATCTGAGATTTACAGGGGAAATATAACAGTGGTATCAGAGCAATGGTTGGGAAACGGGGAGGGAGTAAAGAGATTTTGGTTGAGGACAAAATGAGACAATTCAGGAAAGAATTGAGGACGGAAGTAGGAAACATATGTGAAGGCTTGTCTCAGGAGATGGGTGTGATGAAGAAGAACATTGCGAGCTTGCTTCCATTTCTTCGACTTTACAAGGGGGAACAATGCAGCGTTCCACTGCGTTGGGTAAGCAAAAGATTAACGAATGAGAGTGTAAGGTGTGTGAAGGGAGTTACCTAGACAACAGGCCACCCACCGCATGGGAAGTTTGGATATGGGTAAACAGAGGGGCTCAACATTCACGCCAATCCCGACTTAAGCAGTTGGAGATGCTCGTGTTCGAAGGAGGCGACCCAGACGACTGGGTATTCAAAGTAGAGCAGTTCTTTGCTCTTCAACAATGGAGCGAGGGCAAGAAAATGGATGTGGTGGCTATCCATTTAGATTGAGAGGTTCTCGCCTGGTTCCAGTGAAAGAATGGGCAACAAGTGCTGCGAGATTGAACTAGTTTCAAAATTGAGCTATTGGACAGGTTCCGATTTGTCTCAAGAGGGAACTTTATCAGAACGTTTTTTGGCTATCTGGCAAGAAGGTTCTGTAAGAGAGTACGGACAACAATTTGAGAAGTTAGCCACTCCTTTTCAAGACATACCCAATCACCTGCTTAAAGTACAATTCGTGAATGGATTGCGAGCTGATATTCAAGTGGAACTATTGGTAATCATGCCCTTTAGGTTGGGTCAAATCATGTAGACGGCCCAACATGTCGAAGATAAATTTAGCATGTTGAAGACTATCAAAAACTCGGCTGGATTAAGCTTCCAAACACCAGTGACAAGCCCAAATTATAATTTATCAGGAAAATTCACAGGCAGGATACCCTTCGTGAGGCTGAACCCATCTTATTTCGTCACGAGCACTACGTGGGGAGGAGGATTGCAACTGGAAGAAATTTTACTTCCAAGTTGAAATGTGAAAAGGGACTTTGTTATCGGTGTGACGAGAAATTTCATATCGACCATCATTGTAAGTAACGTGAGTTGCTAGTGTTAATTTGTCATGATTTCGGGGAGGAAGAAATAGTGGAACAAGTGGCGGAAGAAGCTCCGGACCATTTGACATCGACGGCAGAGTTATCTGTTCACTCGGTAGCAGGGCTAACACCACCGAAAACAATGAAATTGTTGGGCGAGATGGAAGGAACTTCAATAATTGTTTTGATTGATTGTGGGCAACCACAATTTTATTTCAACTAAACTAATTCGGTGTTTTAACTATACTCTGGATACTACTAAAAGCTATGGCATTTTTTGTTGGCATGGGAACTTTTGTTAAGGAGGCA
>CM039502.1:32988520-33166020 GCA_022432975.1 Begonia masoniana
GAGAGAGGCTCATGAAGGAGAAAGCACACCAGAGCTCTCCCTCTCTCGAGTTCTTATTAAGAGAAGAGTTTCTTTAGTCTCCGACCACCACTCGCCACCAAAATCAATCGAGGTTCTCAAAGAACTCCAAACGAATCTCTGTCGAAACTCCTCTCTGACCGAGACCTGCAAAACTCCGACGAACCTCCTTCAACGCGAAGAAACCTCCCTCCGAGTGTTTTGGGTGTGCGCGACAAAGGAGAAACACGAAGGAACCACGAAGAAAGAAGGAGAAAGAAAAAAATTTTGGATTTTTCTTTAAAACCTGACCCGGCCTGCTTAAACTGGTCCAGCCAATTCGACATGGTACAGCCAAACCGAACTGGCCCAACCTAACCGAACCAGTTGACCAGAATTGACCCGAACAGAACCAGATCGCTTTCGGACCGCAAATGTGACCCGTAGCAACCCTAAGGCTGTTCAAAACGACCTAAATCCGACCCAAACCGATCTAAGAATCAACTGGCAAAGAATTTCTTCCTAAATCAATTTGAAATTGATTTATTTAAAGTGAAAAATTAATATCAATTATTTCATTTAGGCAAAAAAAATCTCAAAAACCATCCGAATCGATTCAATTCGACTTTATCTAACCTAAGAGTGCACCTAAGAAATTTATGCCTAAATTTTTTTGAAATTAAATTTATTTAAGTGAGAATTTAATACCAAATATTTTATTTAGCTAGGATATTATTTGGAATCTTAGAAAAATCCCGATAACGCTAACCTCTCGAAATCCAGGTAAGTGAACATACCAAATTTTCACTATTTTGGCTAAGGTCCCACATCACAAAATCTATGTTATTTTTCTTATAATTATTTACTATTTGGTCATAATATTTTTTAACTAAACAAACATGTTTAGGCATTGACATAGATTTGTATAAAGATAAAAACGATAAGACATTTTGTATGTGTATGAATCTGATGGAAATGACGAAAATATGTGAAGGCTAAATATGTGAAGGCTAATGAAAGACTGATCGTATGAAATGACTAATGAAAGTCTGAACAAAGAATTGAAAAATGAGTTCCAACTAGTATGTAACTGTTGAATCTAAATTCGGTAATATATCAAGTTAATTTTCATATTTATGTATTTTTGCTTACTAAGTTTTTTTTATAGTTGTAATTTTGGGATGTAGATAAATTTTTTGTCTAAGGAAGAAATAACTCTGATCGAGAACCTTTCAAAAGCAGACGAGCATACAGAAGAAGGAAATATTTTTAGATCAGATAAATGAGTTTATTTTCATATGTTTCATTTTTTGAGGATATTTCGTACTTTGTTGGGATTTTAAATAATTATGTTGACATTTGATTAACAAGGATTTTCTTATTTGTTTTATTAATGTATTGATTTCGCATTTATTTCTGACAAAGTTATTTAATATTCAAAGTTTATTTTAAAAAGCTTCCACGCATTTAATATTTGTTAAATATTCAAAAAGGCTTTCAAAATTTTAAAATTAGAATTTTAACACTCGAATTTAAAATTAATTTGGTAAATCGATTTAGGGAAAAAATTTTAAAATTTTAAATTGAGGTAAATAAATTTTAAGAATTCAAGACGTTACATGTTGTGTGTTGGTTGCCATTGGATCAAGTTGAAGAATTATCCAAATCATTATTGCTGTTATCTGAGATTTACAGAGGAAACATAACAGCTTATTAACCATGTATGTAATCCTTCAGAATTTTTATGTATTTTTAGCATACCATGAATATACAAATTCTATAATTAAATAAACAGAATAAAATAAAATACTTGGATGGATACACCCGCACTTTTTCATATTTCTAAAGTATCATTACATCAAACAAACCATGCAACCACGAAATGCCTTAAAAAGCCTTCAGACTACTCGAACGACAAAATTGTCTCGTCTTTTATGATAGATGTGCGAAGAATTAGAAGAATTCTGACCTCAAGGAAGGGCAAATGAGGAAATCCTTTCAGAGTTGATATTTTGTTTTTGCTGGCAGCTAATACCTACATATTTTGGATAGATGCCTTAATAAGAATTAAAATAACTAATATATAGTTGCAATGTGCGTGTGTGAAAGGCATGCGAAGAACAACACAGACCTCATTACAAGATAAATCATAAACAGTTAAAAGCAAACCTGAAGCCGAGGTTGACTAGCCATGGAGAGTGACTTCAATTTATTTTGAGCAACAGAAAGGAACTAAACCAGAAATATAAAATGCATTTGTAAGAATATAAGCTAAACTACCAAGTTGAAACTCTAATAAAAATGATCTCCCTAGTCTTACCTCCAAGTTTGGGAGCGGCGGAAGACTTGCTAATGAAGTGATTTGATTTCCAGCCAGATACAATTGCTGTACAGTTGCATACAAAATATTTTTCGATCCCATTCCGACCCATATAAAGAACAGCTTTTTATATAAGAAAATAAAAGGAATAGCTAAACAATTTCTATCAGGCATGCACGGATAGTCAAGCTTTAGTGCTTTACCACTTATCAATATCAGTAGATAATATCAAAAACAAGGTCATATTTCCTTTTCTTGGATAGAGTCAGAAGTTAAAACAACGTTGAGTGAATGGGGAAAAAAATGGTAGAAATTTGGGTTCCTTTTGTATGGATACCTAAGTCTGATGAGTCAAGAATCATCATAAGCTTAAGGAGTTAAAAAAAGAACATTTTACTCATTATAAATAGAAAACATGAACCAACCCTAAGGATTAGAGAGACGTTAATCACAAACCTGTAGAGCTTGACAATTTTGAAGAGGCTCAAATCCAGGTCCTTTAAATTCATTAAAACTCAAGTCAAGGACCTGAAAAAAAAAATGTAGAATACAGTGGAAGAAAAAATATTGACTCTCAATACAGTTTACTTGATCAATTGTAAGGATAAAACTATTAACATAAAAAAAAAAACGTAACTTTTGAAAATGCAACAATCAAAAAGCATATGTAAATCACAACAAACCTTGACCCTCTTGAGAATCTCAACTCCTTCCAACGTTGACAAGAGATTGTCTCTCAGATAAACAAACTGCCAAAGGGAACAATCAGTCAAATGGTAATATTGAACAAAAGTTCCATAAAAGCATTACTTATTCAGAGCTACCAACAGTCTGATTCTGTTGATCCGGGCTTCCATCAGTAACTTTTGTCATGAATATATGTCATTCAAGAAATTATTTGTTCTTCAACCTCATCGAAAATACAATTTCCAGAAAACATCTTTTACACCGTCATATAATTACAATTTCCTACTTCTAGTATTTTAAATAAACCAAAATAAAGTACGTGGCACAAAAATATGCCAGTAAAATTATCTGAGTTCAAGTTTATTAACAAAAAGCATTAAGCATAAAGGCATCTAGCTGCATTGGTAAAAAGAATTAATTGTGTTCAAAATAAATTTGGCTTACCTCTAAACTAGGCGACAAATTCAACCCATTAGCACTGAGACTGTGAACTCTATGACCCCTAAGATCCATCCTCTGACAAGGAAAATAAAGCAGCAAATAAGTAAATATGGAGTAAAACATGGTGGACCTTATTTAAATTTACATTTCCAGAATACAATTTTAACCTCTATATTGAAGAACGAACATGTATATCTGTCATGGTAAAAGCATGTCAAAGATATGAATCTAAAACACTAATTGATCCACAACTTAAATACATGTATAATTAGTGTCTATTGCCATGTAATGACGTCAGAATATAATTTGTCAACCTAGAGCAGAATTGCATATTTTTTATAAGAAAGGTTGATGATAAGTACAGAAATCAAATATTATAAATGGCTTTTCATTGTCGCTCTTTCCCTAGTCTGCATGAAAGAATGCAGGACCCATTAGAAAATATATTCTCCTTCACAACTTTTATTTGCATAAATATAGGTAAACAAAAAAATGGCGCTGCATATTGATCATTTGTACAATGGTTGCAATTGTTTGGTCAATTTTTTAAGAACAAACTCAGAGATTTTTTAAGATAGGCGAGAATACATATTTTCAGTGTTACATATTGCTTCCAAATACAACTATATAACCAAAATCTTAGGGAGACTTCAAAATTTTTTGTCCTTCTCGATGGAAAAATTGTAACAAAAGATCAAAGCTTGATATACTGAACAAAGTGTTCATTATGAACATCAAACATAAGGGCACAATTTAAACTTACAAATCAAACTCGTTTCTCTCACTCTCTTCAAACAAAGGGGAAAAAATCATGGCCATATATAAAAATTTTGCATTTGTATGATGACAGGTGATCATCATTTGAAACAGCAAATTAACGAATTTATTCCACCACCTAACCTAAACAGACATCACTCCCAAGGACTGTGACAATACCTCAATATAATAATGAATGGTTGACAAACTCCTACATCTTAAGTCTGTTTGCACACTCAACACATATTCACCTAGGAAAGCTTCAGAGTAAAGAAAAGACACCAAAACAAAGGCCAGGACTCTGGTACAGGTTAGTTTTCTATGAAACTTCTCACAATGAATATAGAGTAACTAGAAGTGGCAAAGTAGAACTAAAAAAAGGCAAAGCCGCAACAGCACAAAAAAGGGATAGCAAGCAGGTTTACAGCTTTCCCATGTAATTGAAAAACAAATATCATTTAGGAAAATGCAGGCACAGGTGCACTTTTATCAAGTTATTGCAGATGCAGTACCAGCTGAAAAGAAACTACTCTTTTAGTGTCTATCTTAAAACTTAACAACTTAAATACTAACCACTTCATCACCAGCTTTAATGTCCACTTGTGGAAGAATAATGAACCGAGAATCTCGGCTTTCAGGAGTAGCTGTTTTTCTTCGGCCAGATGCACTAGAATTTCTATCCAATGATGATGAGAAAGACCCAGCTCTCAATCCACTGGAAATTGATGGAGATCTAGCAGAAGGGGAAACCATCTTCCTGGCAGAACTGCTGTTACTGTTATCAAGCGATGTAGAGATAGTCCGTTTTGTAGAAGTGATGGATGATGTTTGCTTAACTGAAGACTTCAACGGAGTATCTTGCTTGTTTGCATCAGTGACACTCGCTCTGGATGTTCTGAAACTTCTACCAATAGATGAAACAGGGACAGATTTGCTAGTCTCTGAACTAACTCTTGTAGTAGGTTTAGTAACCACTAAAGGCAGTGAACTCCTCTTCAGCTCAGGGAGAGAATGTCTCAATGAATCCGAAGCCAAAGAACTATTATTTTTGCCTGCGGCTAAAGTTTCATTGTTCTGTCGTCTTGTAGCAGAGACTGTTGACTTCTCTGGCAACCCTCCAGTACTGTTTCTTCTTGTCACTGGAAGTGGATTTGAAATTCTTGAAGACCCAGTTGTGGCTGATTTGGTGGCAGTCGAAGAAGAAGCTGAAGCACTTTTGGACCCTATCATCTTTTTAACAGAATTTGCAGCTTCTGGTACTTTTCCTATTGGTGCATCAGTTGGTTTCACTATTTTCCTGACACTCTTAGTATTTCCTGATGAGCTAATAGAAGATGATTTCCCTGCATTAGATAACTTCTTTAACTGATTATCGATTGGTTGGGCCATTGAATCTCCCATACTGACTATGTTTGGTAGTACCATGCAATCTACCGCATCAGTTTTCCTTGGTTGGGAGGAACCTTCCATCTTGTTTGGCTGACCTCAATTCGATAAAATCAAATCAAACAGGATCAACAAAAAATCAGCAATATGATTTGTAATTTTTACATACGTTTCTGTTTGGCTAGTAATGAATTCTAGGGTGAAGTTTAGTGATTTGCAGTTCTTTTGAGCCCTTTCGAATAAAAACAACCAACAATTAATCCAAACCAGCTTGAAGTTCATTACAACAGCATATTCACTATTCTATCTTCCTACATTGTTTCATTTAACTCAATTCACAGTGCTTTAGCTACAAGGAACAGATTCACTTACAAACACAAAAATGTGGAAGCAACGGAAGCTTTCAGAGTACGGTACACAGACTCTCAACGACCATGATCATACTTCGATCTACAACAAAAATGCAGATTCTTCTTATAAAAGCATCGATTCGAGATAAATAAATAACGCAACAACAGTGACTACAATGCGTAAAAAAAAAATGCATTACATTTCAAAGGTCGATCTCACCTGTACAGGAGCACAGATCTGAGAGAGCAGCAAGAAACCGAAAATGGAACTGAAAGTGGAACTGAAACGGAAAGCGAAACGCAGTCTTAGGGTTTCAGTACTTGGCAAAAGAAAGCGTTGGAAGTTTCGCAGCGTGGCAACAAAAAGCAAAAGGCAGAAGAGAGAGAAAGCAGAGAGGGGGGGAGTGGTTGGAGGAGCCAACGAGGAGGAGAAAGGCAGAGAGAGGGGTGAGGGGCCAGCGGAAAATGTATTAAAATAAGGTGAAAATGAGAGTTTTCTACGATGCTCAATAATGGAGACAGGGATTTGGCGGAAGCAAGAGTATTCCCTGATTTTCAAATCTCTTTGCTCAACAGTTTCCACCTAAAAATGTAACTCGGTCACTTGAGTCAACTCGGACAGTAGAGACTGCCGCTTGCCCTTGTAATAGAAAAACTACGGTATTTACCTACTAAACTTTAAACTAGGGGTGGGCAGGACCGGACCGTGGACCGAGAACCGGACCGGACCGGCGGGTTCGGTCCGGGTTCGGTCCTTAACTGATGGACCGCGGTCCGGTCCTCGGTCCAAAGCCACCGGAACCGAGGACCTTCGGTCCAGTCCAGGTTCCAGCACCTGAAATCCCGAAGAACCGGGACCGGACCGAAGATTTAAAAAAAAACACTTTTTTTTGCTGAACGGTTCAGCAACCGTTCAAAATTCAATTAAAAAAAACATTCAATCAATTTTTAATTGAACTCTGAACGTTCTCAGTTCAGAGTCCGAAACCGAGCGACGAGCGACGAGCGAAACCCGAGCTCCCGACTGCCGACTCCCGAGCGACCAGCGAACAGCGAACAGCGACGCGTCCTGCTCCCGATTCTAGTGGTGATCGACTCCTCCGATTCGCAAGACGCAAAACTCCGGTCTGGTGCAAAGGCTGAAGCAGAAGCCGAACAGCGACAGAGAGGGCGACGCTGTTCCAGATCCAGATCCAGAGAGGGCGACGCTGTTCCAGATCCAGATCCAGGGCAGAACGCACTCGCACTTGCACTCGCAGAATCCCTCCCGACGCCTCGCCTCGCCTCTGTCGTCGGCTGGTCGTCGCTCACAGTGACGGTAGGGCTCGATGTTTGCTGCGAGTGTGAAAAGAGAGAAAATTTTTATAAGTTATAAATTTTTTAAAAAATAAAAATATTAGGCCGGGCGGAACCGGGACCGGACCGAGACCGGACCGGGATTTCGGGTGCGGTCCAGGTTCGGTCCCGGTCCCGCACCAGACCGGTCCAGGTTCCGGGAAAAAAATCCCGAACCTGTTCGGGCCGGTTCGGTCCGGGCTCGGAACCGGACCGAACCGGCCCGTGCCCACCCCTACTTTAAACCATCTTTCATCTGTTGTCAACTATTTACATTGTTTAATTCCTTAAATCTAAAATGTATATATCGAGTTTTCTATTTAATTTACTATTTTATTTTGATTTTTAATTCTTCTAACGATTTTTAATCTGATTATAAATTTTATCGATCTCTCGATAGAATTAAAAATTTTCAAAGAGCAAATCGACAGAATTTAAAATAAAATTGAAAAATTACTAGAGAAGTTAAAAATCGAATTAAAACATCTTATTAAATAAAAATGTTGTCCACACGTGCAAAATTTAATTAGAATTTAATTGATTTCTTTGCAATATTCAAATTATTTACCGTTGAAATGAAATATAGAGGTTAAGTTTGCCAAAAAAAAAAAATAACATGCAGTAAATAACCCTAAACATTATAATCTAAATGCACTTTGTCCTTAAAATAATATATCACTTGTGCTACTAATAAATTATATGCTCGTGTGTATAATTAAGTTTTAAATGAGAGAGTAATTAGTTTTCAAATGAAATCATTTTAATAATACAACGACGATTTTTATTAATGAATCAATAATTGATTGTCATTATGGGTGCATTGGTTCAATTGAAACTAGTCAATCTAAATTGAATCAAATTTTTTGTTTTGGTCCAATTCTGTAAGAGATATTTTCGATTGACACATTGAACTGTTAATTTCATCAATTAACACGTTAAGATGATCAAATTTAAAATGATAATTATCAAAATAACCCTAAAAAGTAAGAGATATTTTCGATTGATACCTTGAACTGTTAATTTCATCAATTGACACGTTATGTTTAAGGCGTTATCAACAAATACTTTATCGTTATCGTCCGTTAAATTTTTCTGTAAAATCTTTCTCTCCCTCCTCGGTTGCCTCACCTCCTTCACTCTAACCTTACAACTACAACAAACAGGTAATTTCTCTCAAATTTGGCTTCAAAGGATTTAAGTTCTCTGAAATTGTTCATAATTTTCGACCGTTACGAACAGCTGCAGCACAAGCGCTTCCTCCTCTGCTTAAGGCAACGAGAAGCATTTTAAAAACACAAGAAATGAGTGTTTTCGAAAATCAATAAACAAGTAATTTCTGAAAACCAATAAAAAGATGAACCTGCAGCATTTTAGCAAAATCTTCGTCGGACTTAATCAATCTGGCATCATACTGCTGCTAGCTAATTCTCCTTCTTTCAATTTCTCTTCTTCACTGATGGATAACAATCGAAGATTTTTCCAAGACAGAAATGAAACTAGAGTCTTCGGTTAAGAAACGACCATTGTCAACAGAAACAATCTAAAAAAACTGTATTAAAATCACATTTAACAAGAAAAATTGTCTACAAAGAGATTAAAAAAAGAGTAATGTTAGGTGTATTATTTTATTTCACTCTCTTACAAAACTCGTTTGACGAATATCTATTGGTGCAATTAATTAGATAAAATATAAAAAAATATTTTATTGCATTAATAATTAACAATTGTATAACACGTCAGTAAATTTTTTAAGATAGTGAAATAAGAGAGTACATCTAATATTATTCTTGAAAAAGAATCTTATGCTTTGAGAACCTCTAAAAGCAGTTGGCCCCGATGAGAGAGAAACGTATAAATGCGATAGAATTTCATAGAGAAACTAGAATTGAACCTCGAATGCAATCTTGAGATCACCTGAAGCTGAAGCATTGATCAAAGGGGCTAAGAATGTATTTAGACTCGGACAACTAATACTCATTGGGACCATCATCATTAAGTGAGCTAGGAAGTGAGGTGTCGGGTTCGGAAGTAGGAGGAGAAGACGCGAAATCCTGTTTCTGAGAAGAAGTGATTAATTCGAGAACAAATTCACATTGGTGCACGAGCTTGGAATGCTTCCGCCAAGAAGCATTCTTGACGATTCTCTCATGAGCTGGTGCAAGAACTAGACTAAGACGGGAAGCGGCCTCCGAAGGAGCCATTCCCACCGAATGGAAGGGGGTAGAATTACAGAGTTTACAAAAAATTTGAGAGTAAGTTGTCATATTAGTAACCTCTTAAACTATGATGTGTCAATTTATGAAATTAAAAGTTCAAAGTGTCGATCGAAAATACCTCCTTATTTTAAGGTTTATTTTGATCATTACCTGATTTAAAATTAAATATCATTGATCCCAAGATTCTTGGTTTCAAAAACATGATTTGAATTAATCATAATTAATATTATAGCATTATGTAAATTTTTTTTAAATTTTTAAAATAGAAATATGTTACGTTTACCTTCTAATTTTACTTTGTATTTACTAATTAGTGTAATTAATGATGTATTTTAATTTATTATGTTAATTGTATCAATTAATGAGAGTCACTTGATAAGATAATAATTAAAATATAAAAATAGACTGTAAACTTATTATTATTACTCCTTACTACAAGCTAAAATCAACTTACGCCGCCAAGAATCAACCAAAACAGATCAAAATTAACTAAAAATCAAGCTAAAAATTTATCCAAATTTGAACTAAAGTCAGTTTCTATTTTCAAATCTTGCTGATTCAATTATAGATCGAGACATTAAGCAACGAGCGAGTGGGGTCCCATCTTAATTGACGTCTCGTAAGAGCGTAAAATTATAGTTTAAATATATCGTTAAGAGAAACACTACATTTTCTATCGTCAAAGGTGCTAAAAATAAATTATTCAATTATCATTTTTATAAAATATATAAATATAGAATAGAAAACTATAACTTCACAGATTATGCTAGCTTAATAGTTAAAGATGACGTCATCGACGCTTAATACATGGTTTCAGACAGACGTTGTGAGAATATAATTGATTATTACGAGAAAGTGAATCAAATAAGTTGATTAATGATTATTTTGATTTTTGTTTACTTCAATTCTTTGATGAGAAAAATTAATAAAATAAACTTTAAACCATTAAGCAAGCAACGAAACAAATTTTAAACTATTTTCACTAACAAAACAAACTTTAAGCTATCATAGTATCAAACAAACCTTCCAAGCGCAGTCGACCGCATCATAACTACGAGCTCCCGCGCAAAGCTGATGTCGTCGTTCCCAAGTACATTTTGCATCAATTTTAAGTGCGGACGACTATATTTTATTTACGGACTACCACACAGTATACTGTATGAAACCAAAGTCACCCGTTCTCGAACATATTTTATACCTATTTCAAGTGCGGGTGACTGCATTTGAACTATGAGCGACTACAAAAAGTTGAATGTTAACAAATGATAATTTAAAGTTTGTTTTGTTAACGAATATAGTTTAAGGTTTCTTTTGTCACTAATCCTATAATTTAATATTTTTATTGATAATTACTCTTCTTTAATTAATTATTTTCTGGTTAAATATATTTCTTAAAATGATGGCTTAGTATTAATAATCATGGTCTTAACTTTATTAATTTTAAGGGAAAAAACCTCAACCATAGGATAAGCGAGATAATAATTTTAAATTATATTGGTTAATAAAATAAACTTTAAATTATTATCTACTATTGAAACAAATGTTCAACTATGATTTTCGAAAAAATACATATGTGGTCACCTACAAAATAGGTGCAGGCGACCACATGAACGTCGAGAAATCTGAAAATTAGGGGGGAAATCCCTAAATTTGGAAATTAGGCAAAAATTCACCAAAAACTATCAATATGGGGTCGAAAATCGCAGGAGTTGCACAAAGATTAACTCTCTAAGGTCGAAAATCAACTTAAAAAGACCAGTGAACGTCGATTGAATGAATGACGTAGAAAGAAAATTGCACTTGTATTTTCAATGGAGGTGCGGGCACAAAAATGCAGGTGCCCGCACTACAATTGTAGAAAAAATTAATTCGGCAATAGATGCCCCTGGCTCCTTGTGGGCGTTCATGGGGGCGCCCACATGTTCTGCGCGGGCGTTCATGCGGGCCCCCTCACCTAAATGTGGTCGCCCGCACTTTTATTTCACATAAATTTTGTCATCGTGGGGGTTCATGCGGTCGCCTACGCCCATTTTGCGGGCCACCACATATGTGTTTTCAAGAAACCAGAGTTGAAAGTATAACATATGATAAATTAAGGTTTGTTTTGTTAATCAACATAGTTTAAGGTTTATTTTGTTACTTATCCTATAGTTTAAGGGTTTTTTTTTTTTTAATTTTTCCTTACTCTTGATTAACAAAATAATATTTACTTAATGGTTACAAATTATACATAAACACAACAACTTTGGCACGTGTACTTTTACCAATGTCCTACAATTCCACATGCTGTGTTTGATAAATTTTCTTATGCGAATGGCTTTTATCATCGTGCCCATGATTTACGTAAACGATATATAATCGAGAGGTAAACATATTACATCAGAATAATCAATCTTTTTAAACGTAAGACCTCTTTGCTAACCGATGCCACTGGCCCAAAATTTTTTTTTTGGTTGGATTAACAATATTCTCACGCCCTTAAGAGGCTAAAGAAGGTCATAAAGGTGATTTTTTTTGTTTATTTTAATTTAGAGTAAGAATATATTTACTTTCTAATTTTATTGTCTAATTAATTGCACAAATCAATATTTTTTAAATCAGAGTGTAAGATTAAATAGTATGATCTAAGGGTAAACGTCGCATAGATTAAATAGTATAGTAAAAAAGTAAACGTAATATTATTTCTTAATTTAATACTTTTAGTCATCCTCAACACTGGGTTACTCTAGGCCCAGCTTAGGCCCAACAACTCTTGGGGGATCAAGGCCAAGCTTGTGCACCTCCGACCATAGAGTCGGTCAGAATCTATAATAAGTTGACTTGTAATTAAATATAATTAACTTTGTAATAATATGTTAATTATGCTTCGAGTATATTTGGGTGGTTATTATTATTATTGTGTTGTTTGAATTGAATCTTTTGACTTGGATATTTGAATTATATGAAGTATTTATGATTTTGGGGGGATATTTAATAAATACTAGAGATCATGCTCAAATTTCCATTCAGACTGTAAAAATGCAAGAAGAGAAAATAAGGAATTCAATAACTTTGAAATTAAGTGGATTGAGTTTAAGATAAAAAAAAAAATTATGCAAATCTAAAGTTTATGATTAGAGTAAGAAATAATTAAAGTAAATACATAATTCGATAAGTTATTAAATGACTTTATAACACAATTTGAAGTGCGTAAAGCAGGTCAGAGTGACTCATGTGAAGGTGATTTAGCTTTTGACGGAAAAAAAATAATGGGCTAGAAGTTGGCACGTGTCACCTGCTTGATTAAAACGTTAATAATGTTTAAATATAATTAGGCTTGGTAATTTCGTAGTTTTTATAAGTTGATAAATTGGTGATTTTTTGAAGTACGATATCAGATATAATTCGAAGTTACCAATTATGTAAAATTGTATCACCCGGTTTCAATTAAACCGAATTTAACTTATCAATTAATGATGTGCAATTTCATGGAAGAATTGAGAGAGTTATTGGTTAGGTTAATGAGTGACTAAGCAATGGCATTTATGTAAATTTGGCAAGCTAAAAGTAGATAACCTATTTAAGGGAAGGGGTTTAGAGATTTATGCACTGTAGCCGCCACTGTTTTATCATTTATTCCTTTTCGGTGTCCAGCTCAAGCTCAGCGGAGCTCTCGACGAATCTTCCACCAACTCTTCTTCCATCTAAGTAAGTTTTTCCCCATTTCTTATATTTTAGCAGTCTGATAACCGAGGGAGTCCAAGCGAGGGTTTCGAGGATGCTATAGATGAGTGTCAATTTCAGTTTAGTGCAGTATCGAGAATGCATTATGACCAGAGTTCTCAATTAGTTTCCTTAGGTCTCTGGTTGAATAGGATGAAGTTTAGTGAATGTTTAATTAATGATCGGTTTATGGATTTAGGTTCGAGCTAATTCCCGGAGGAGATTTCAACCAAATCATCCAGAAGACCAGGTAAGTAAAGTATGCATGTGCCTTCGGGCCTACATCACAAAACAGTAGAGTTATGTATTTTGGTAATGGTTTTGTATGTCATGCATCATGTTTTTGAAAGATTACGAAAATGAATTTCCATGTAAGAACGATAAGGTATGAACTGAATGTGACAGACAAGCTATTAAGGGAATTCATCCGCCCCTTAATCGAGTAGAGGATGTATAACATTGGGAGAATTGATCCCACTCCCAAGGGAACGGAGGAATCATATCAGCTATTAAGGGAATTCATCCGCCCCTTAATCGAGTAGAGGATGTATAACATTGGAAAAATTGATCCACTTCCCAAGGGAACCGAGGGATCAGATCAACTTATGAACGTATGTGAATGCAACTGAGATGAGAAAGTAGAAATTGCATGTTTAGGAATTTTATGTTTCAGCATTTCATTTCATTACTGCTTTACTTACTTAGCATTAGGCTAATAGATGAGTTTTGTGATGTAGGTGAAGAAGTGACAGCAGGTGAATCCTCTGAGTTCATTGAGGGATAGAATGGTTGGGGGAGCACACTCATGCCACGGATCTGGTACTTGATGAGGCGGGTTAACTGATGTCAATTGGTGTGAAAGTCTAGTTGACAGTGTTTCAATTTAAACTTGTTGAGTTTTCATAACAGTAGTGATTTCAACGTTTTGAATACGTTTTTGAGTTTCCTCTTCTGATAATAGTGTTCTGTTGGGATATAGTGTTGGCACTCACTGGATTTTTAGTAATGTAATGGTTGAAATGTTTTGAACGGTCTCAGTGAAGTGAGTAAATCCTTTTCGGTATTTAGAGTTGTGTTTGTATACCAAAGAGTAAATGAAATGTGGTTCTGTTCTCTATCGTTAGATGAAGTCTATCGGCAGAGGTTGAGTTGTTGTTCTGTTGTCTATTGGAAGATGTCTTCAGTGGAAGCCATCAGATGATATAGAACGAAATTTGTCGTTTAGTGATCGGTACATGTAGCTTGTTTTATCAGAAGATGTTGTTTTGTTCACTATCGGTAGACGAAGTCTATCGGTAGATGTCGGGTTATAGTTATGTGTCTATCGGAAGGTGTAGGTTTAAGTCCATCGGATGATGTCTCAGTAAACTCATCGGTAGATGCGTGCTGACGTCATCGGTAGTTGTAGAAAAACTTTTGTCGTTTAGTCGCCGGTGGATGTAGAACAAAGTTGATCGGATGAAAGAAATCATCTGGCTGACGTCATCGGAAGATGTAGTGTGTATTTTGTCGTTTGCGATCAGTTGAGGATGGATAATAGATTTATCCGGTTGACGTCATCGGTAGATACAGTCTACCGAGGGATGTCCTTTGTTTTTCATTTGGCTGACGTCATCGGCAGAAGTCTCCTATTTTTTGTTTCTGCTTCTTCCGTTGACTTTAATAATCAGCGGATCCGTTTGACCCCTGTGATATCTCAAGTATTTCAACTTAAACTTCTATTTCTTATTGGTCGATTACTTCCTAATATTTCCAACGATTATTTTAGCATTGTTTTTATAGCTTTGTTTAATTCTATTTTTGCTTAAACGATTTTCCGCTGCAAGTTTTAAAAAGAAATATATACGGTTGAAATTTTTAGTCACGTATGGGCATTGTGTGACGAACCGGGTTCAGATAATTCGGGACGTGACAAAAATTTAAATAAAAAAAATAAAATGAAAAAAAAGAAAAATAGAAGAAAAGAAAAGAAACTCTTCCAAAGAGAGAGAGAGAATCTAAGGTTGATCAGAAAACCTTAACTGACAATCGACTCGAGGTGGTTTCCATCAAGCTGAGACAATTAGATTGATATAGAATTCATGCAACAAAGATAAGAATTCAATAAGATAATCTATAGATTTAGACGCATAAGTACTAAATTTGTGTTATGAAGAGTTCTGATTGATAAATTTGGTGTCAAATAAACAAGAATTTGATTCTGAATGTTTTCGTGTAATTTTTTTTTTTATACAAAAACAAGTTTTGGTCAAACTTTGGCGGGAAAATAGTGCCCGAGAGAAAGAATTCGAGGAATGAAAGTATAAGACAATATTTTCAATTATGCCACAGTGTTAGGGTGGTAGAACACGACAAATGGGAAGTTGACACACCACTACATTATAAGGACGAATGCCTCGAAGAACATAATGCCTCGGCATGTTGAGTTTACGCCCCAAAGTTTTTACGTGTTTATGCCATGACGTTCTAAGATGGGAATGCTACAATTTTATGATATCCCACGATCTCCTATGGGGATGCCCTGACATTATTTATGCCACGACATTTTGGTAATGCCACGACGTTTTTTTCTGAGCCTTGTTTTAAAACTATTTTCAAATGCATTATTTTCTTGATGTATTTTATAGTGTGACACTGGTATACTATATGGCACAACATGCCATTATTATGTGAATTAACTAATTATATAGTGGAATGGATAAAACATCCATGTATGACATTAAATGCATATCACTGCATTTGTATGACGACAAAACACATCATTTATAGGAGATTGAGAAGTGTGCAATTAATTTATACCAGACCTTGATCCTTATCTTTTGAGGTGTGGAGTATGCGAATCTATGAAGCAGATATGAGATTAACTCAATGTCTTTGGGTGCAGAACTCTAAAATCTCATGAGATAGAAGAGGTCGCTGACCAAAGTTGTGCAGTAAGACTGTGTGAAGTCTAACATTGTGTGGTGGATCCCATACTGTTTGTAAAGGTGAGTGCGCGCGCACACACACATTCATATACATAACATTGTTCCACTATAAAGTATTTATAGTGGAGATTACAGGTGTGTTAGACACAACGTTTCTATTTTCTACATGTGTCAAACACACATAAGTTCATATTTATTTATTTAAATTTGGACAAGTTTATATTCTCTTAATTAGCTTTATGTTAGCTTATGTGGTACAAAATTCTCTCTTTTGTAGATACAAGGGAGAACGATCAGAGGTACAAGGGAAAGTCGAAGGTAAAGTAGAGAAAAACAACATATGCATTGTTAACGAGGTAGGTCACTAGCTCTTGTTGATAAGTGTGTGTTTTACACACTTATTTATACTTTTTACACTTGATTTGATAAGTTTTTCTTAAGTATGTGAATATATTTGATGAGTTTTGTGTGAGTGTGCAGACAATTTTATTGAAAAACAGAACAGGAGAGAAAAGAAGAAGTTGTGAAGGAGAAATAAGAAACAGAGAAGGAGGCAAATAATCGCCACAATGTGGCGATCATGTGGCGATCATGCATCTCAAAAGAACACAAATTGTTCTCGAGAGAATTTACACAGAAGAGATGGCGAGCAATCGCCACTTTACCAGCGACCAATCGCCACAAACACGGAAATTATTATAAGTTAGCTGCGAGAAAACAGAGAAGGTGGCGACTACTCGCCACCTTCAAGCGATCAATCGCCATAAGAGATAAAGAGAAGAGGCGATTAATGAAGAGGCGAGGCGATTGATGATGGCGATCGAGACATAAAACAGGTGGCGATTAATCGCCACATTTCTGGCGATCAATCGCCACATGAATTTAATTTTAGAAAGGTTTCTGATTTTGATCTGAGCCGTTAACGCAAAAAGCTTTCAAATCTGAACCATTGATCAGTTGAAAAGGAATAAAGTAAAAACCTAAAGAAATCAGAGAGAATTATTTGGCGAAAGAGAGTAGCAGCACAGGGCGATTTCTGGAGGCAGCAGCACAAGGCGATTTCTACGCATCAACCATAGTTTTTCTCACTTTTAAATTATGACTTTCATTAGTATCATTGTTTTTAATTTATTTAGCATGAACTAACTTTTCTACTAGGGGCTACGATGTAGCCAGACGATATTTGTTTTCAATTTCTTCGTCTAATTATATTTATTGAGTATTTCTTCAAATATTGTTGACGCATTTAATTTCTGTTCTTAAAACATGTAAATTTCTGGCCAATCTTTACTTGATTATTGGGGTGTTTTGAGACCGAAGGGTGATAAACACCCGAGCAATGAAATTAATGTCATGAATATGCGTAGGCTAGAGATAGTTACGGTATTGATGTGATCACTGTAATTTCTTGGTTTATTTGTATTTGATTAATGTAGGATTTGAGACTGAGAAGTGATAACCCATTAATCAGATAAACTACGCAGTGCTCGAGAGAGATTGTATTAGAATTTAGTGAAATCGATCATCAACATAGAAAGAATATTTATGAATATAATTGCGAAGGCTTGAAATAAATATTGTCTTGGTGAAATCGTAGTACCTAGGTTTTTATCAATTTGATTTAATCCCATTTTATTTATTGCAATATTTTGTATTAGTTTATTTTAATTATTTTAGTTGTTTATTTTAATTTCAATTTTTGAAAATCATAAAACGTGTGTTCAATTTAGAATTAAGAGTAATTATTTCGATTTTTAATTAACAAGTCCTCGTGGGTTCGACACTCTTCTTATCACTGTATTACTTGTTGCGACTCGTACACTTGCGAACATAATTTTCACAATACTTGTCTAGAGATTCTCACTCTCATTGGGGAGTTTCTATTGTGTTTTTCTTGTGTACACGTCTAGAGTACGAGTATGTACATAGGCTTGTGTGTGCGTGCAGAATCTGTACAATTCATGTAGACAACATGTTGTACATTATATTATGTTGTATTTTACTGTTATGAGACACTCGACTAAGCTCACATGTGATTACTTCATGTTTCTCATTCACGTAGTTACTATTAAATAGGCAAAAACTTTACACAAATTTCTGTATAGTTATGTATGGATCAACTTGTATTAAGTGCAAAATCTCATCTTGATATATCAAGTTTAATGTGAGTTGATGATATTATATAAAAGTGGATCGTGATGGAATAATGTAAATGTTCTCACTTCGAGAATTCAGAAGTCATAGTTCGTGCCTAAATGATGGTTTTGGGAAGGATCGTGACATAACTTATTGGAAACTAGCTGAAACCTAGTAGAAGCTCGCCAAAAACCCGACGAACAAAGACGGTAGGAAAACTCGTTTTCATGAAGCTATGCCCTAGTCGGGCCTGATCTTCCTAGACCTATGTATGAAAAAAGGATTCCAAGCTTGGTCTGAGAGGGCCGAATGCAGAGTTTGAACTCTTAGTTAAGGTTTTTTCAAAAAGTGCATTTTTAGGTAATCGAACTTGTATTCTCACTCTTGTCGAAATAGATGTTTGTAATAAAGGAAAGAAAAACTCATAATATTTTAATTATTATTTTATGCATCTCAATTTCAGTAATTTTAATTTGTAATTTTCTAATTCAAATTAGATTAGTTTTCTTATTGAGACTATTTTTTTAATTCCATTTAGATTATTTTGCTCATTATGTTAGCTTCTCTATTTCACCAAGTTATTGAGAAAGTCTACAAGTACTAGTTAAGATTCAATAAAATGAATGTCATATTTTATTCTTCTTCTCAAACTCCCCATCCTCTAGCTCCTTAACCAATTGTTGTTGGCAACTTATTTTTTTAATTATATGGTCTAGATTACCATATGCCCTATAGTATACCAATAATGCACACTTTTCAAGTAGTAAGTGCCTTTTCATGTGGTAGGGTAAAGAGGAAGCATGTTATTAATATGACAAATGATGTGTTTAATTAAATGCACAACCTTATCATAGCCTAATTATTGCTCTATGGACAGTGTGTCTTACGTGCTTGGGTAAAGATTAAAGCCTGTTATATTAATAGATTTTCTTAATTTTGACTTCTTGTGTTCCATCTTTATTTAAAAAGAGACTTTATTAATTTATATCATTATCAATTTTTTATATTTATTAGCATTTTATTCTAACTTTTGCGACGTATATCGATGATTGGTCGCCTGCGATGCATGTTAACTAATTTGAATTAGTATTTTGTATGATAGCAGATTTGGACTTTGTCTACAAGTTAGAAATAACTTTTCTTATTTAATGTTTATAGACCCCCAATTTTATTTTTTGAAATTGTTATTTGAGTATGGATGGTAGCTTAGCACATCATAATGTCAAATGCATTTTCCAGTTAATTTTAAAATTATTATTTTGTTGACACTATAACGTGTTTGAAATTGGAGGTAAAGAAGCAAATGCTTAAGAGCAGAACATCTGTTCCATTCTTTTTGATAAATCCAAGGATTTGTTGGTTCTCTCCATTATGATGAGTGACTCATTTTATTAATTTCAATTGAAATTAAGGAATGCAGAGAAGGAAGAAATGTGATGACCCGAATGGACACGTATGAGGAGGAACCACCTAGTGCTCCGCGAATCCTGAGTGGGATTTGAGCCAGAGGGTGACGTGCTGGGTTAAAACTCCGCGGATCCCGAGTTGGACTTAGGCCGGAGGGTTCAGTCCTAGAAATGAGGGTCGTCACAATCCCACATCGCTTGGGAAAGTATGTGGAAATGAAACATATGTAAAGAGACCCTCTCAAGATAGCAATACGCGTTTTGGAGCACAATTGACAACAGATCCCATAAGAACTCCGAAGTTAAAAGTGCTTCGGCGAAAGTAGTACTAAGTTGGGTGACCGACTGGGAAGTCCTCATCAAACAAAGCTGTGAGGGGAGGATATTGGGCTACGATCCAATCTCCAGAGCGGACAATATCTTGCTGGGATAAGGAGTCGTTGAAGTAGCGGACCTACGATAGGTAGAGTCGTAGATAGGGGTTGTACCCTCGTAGGCTTTCTTTAGGCTTTCATGCTTATTGGGCGACAGCCTCCCACGGTATTTCCTTGAGTACTAACTTTTAGGATTCACCGTTAGCATCTAAACAACAATTAACTATTGTGGAGTAGATACAGAGATGGTTGTGGCGCGAAGTACTCTTGTGCACCTACGTCACTCGGCTCGCACAGACGAGACAGAAGAGCTTCGAGAGACCTACCTTCAACTCTATAGAAAGAAGGTAGTTGAAGAATTGCGATCTCTCTATTTTGAAGCAACGACCCCTTATCTCAGCAAGATATTGTCCGCTCTGAGGATTGAGTCGTAGCCCAATATCCTCCCATCACGGTTTTATTTGGTGAGGACTTCCCAGTCGGTCACCCAACCTGGTACTACTCTCGTCGAAACACTTTTAGCTTCAGAGTTCTTATGGGATCCGTAGTCAATTGTACTCCAAAACGCGTCTTGCTATCTTGGGAGGGTCTCTTTACATATGTTTCATTTCCACATACTTCCCCAAGCGATGTGAGATTGTGACGATCCCCTTTTTACGACCTGTCACCTTCCGGTTCGCCCGCGCAGAAGTACCGCCATCCGGGTTTCGGTTGGTGCATCCATTGTACACATACTTACACATCCGGGTCATCACAATCACCCCCCTCGGGGGCCCAACGTCCTCGTTGGCCACATTTCCGGTTGGGTACAGGCTCTGATACCATTTGTAACGACCTATTTTCCCAGTAAGATATTGTCCGCTCTGGGGATTGGGCCGTAGCTCAATATCCTCCCCTCACGACTTTGTTTGGAAAGGTCTTCCCAGTTGGTCACCCAACCTGGTACTACTCTCGCCGAATCACTTTTAACTTCAAAGTTCTTATGTGATACGTTGTCAATTGTACTCTAAAACGCGTCTTGTTATCTTGGGAGGGTCTCTTTACATATGTTTATTGACTTAAATGGTGTTTAAGTCTAACTAAGTTTTTGATGATGTATTTGAATGTTAAGTATGTAATTTGATTATGTTGATTAAATGAGAATAATGAATTATGCATGTGATTCAATCTATTGGAAATGCCCTTGGAAAGGGTATTTTAGAAGTCTAACAACTGTGATTAAGTGTACAGGACTAAATTAGTGTAACAGGGCTGAAAAACTGATCTGCCGATGGTTTGTTAAAAGTAGACATACACCGATCACTATACGACAAAAGGCAAAGTCGTTTTAAGCTACTTCTGCCGATGGTATTTGAAGCAACTCCTGCCGATGTTATTTTAAGCTACTTCTGCCGATGGTATTTCAAACAACTCCTGCCGATGGTATTTGAAGCAACTCCTGCCAATGGTATTTCAAGCTACTCCTACTGATGGCATTTTGAAGTTGCATATACCGATAGCGGTTCAGCTGGTTAAAGAAACTCATACCGATGGCAGTTCAACGCTAATGCTTATGCCGATGAAGTTTCAACGTGCTTCTGCCGATAGCATTTCAACGTGCTTCTGCCGATGACATTCAAAGCTTATATCTGCCGATAGCATTTCAAGGTGCTTCTACTGATAGTGTTATAAAGCTGTTTCAACCGGTGATCTTCCGCTAGAATTCAAAATAACCGCGAAGCTACAGTGACGTCGTTTTCAGCTTTAACTCCACAACATTAATGGCGACGACGAACAGCAATTTCAGATGCAACGAATATCTGCTTGCGTACGGATGCTTCCCAACAGTAACATTTTTCCATTTGTAGAAAGAAGCATTAAATTCTGTGAAGCAGAAATCAGACAGAGTATTTAAGCCGAAGAAGAAGCTTGAAGAAATAACCTTCTACGAATTTTATTCTTGAGCCCTAACCTGCGAATTTTGTTTTACTCTGAAAAATCTCATCTACTCCTATTGAACCTAAACTTGAGATTTAATCTTTGAGGGAGTTTAGGTTGTGTTGATTTTTACAAACTCACAATTATGTAAAGGCTGTAATTGACGCCCGTGAAGTTCAATTAAAGTGTAAAGGCTGTAGATCGACGCCCGGAAGTTCGATCTGGTTTTCTTGTGAAGAGAAGGTTAAGAATCTTCAAGGGGGAGCCTTGAAGCGTGGACGTAGGCAAGCTTAGCCGAACCACGATAAAAACTGTGCTGTCAATCTCTCTCTCTCTCTTGCATTGTTTGATTATTTGCTGTTTTCATATTATTTGAACATAAGAGAGAAATTAATTAGTTTAGTAAATTAAGTTTAAAAAGGCTAATTCACCCCCCCTCTTAGGCAATCTCGATCCTACAATTGGTATCAGAGCGAGGTTTATCATTGTCTAAGTTGTGTTTATACACTCTGTGTTATATATTTACCATGGCATTTAATACAAACTCCACACAAGTAGAAGGCCAGTCTACCATTAGACCTCCGTTCTTTGATGGTAATGATTATGTATACTGGAAGTCTAGAATGAGAATATACATTCAAGCTGTGGACTATGAATTATGGAATAACATAGAAAATGGTCCATACGTAGCTGTTAAAACAGAGAATGGTGTTAAGATCCCCAAAGCTTCACACGAACTAAATGATACAGACAAAAAGAACTTGAGCCTTATTAATGCCAAGGCAATAAACACACTGTATTGTGCTCTAAATAGAGATGAATTTAATAGAGTGCAAGGGTGTGAAAGTGCTCAAGAAATTTGGCACTTATTAGAAGTCACACATGAGGGAACTAACCAAGTAAAGGAGAGTAAATTGAGCATGTTAGTTCATGAATATGAACTGTTTTCTATGGAAAAAGAAGAAACAATTAGTTCTATGTTCACTCGATTTACTAATATCACTAATGGTCTTAAAGCTCTTGGTAAGATTTATTCAGGTGAAGAACAAGTAAGAAAAATTTTGAGATGCCTACCTAGAGCCTGGCAAGCAAAGGTGACAGCAATACAAGAGGCTCGGGATCTAAAGGTGCTCAAGCTTGAAGAGCTCATTGGCTCTCTGATAACTCATGAGATAACCATGAGGGCCAATGATAAGGAAGATCTCAAAGAAAATGGGATAAATAAAAGGAAGGATATTGCTCTGAAAGCCTCTTCAAGCAAAAATGAAGCATCTGAGGAAGAAGTAGAAGAAGATGATGAGGACATTGCTCTCATCACTAGAAGATTCAGCAAGTTTCTCCTTAGGAAGAAGCTGCAAGGGAGAAGTTTTCCAAGGAATGAAAAACTTCCTAAAGACAAGGAGATTACTTGTTTTGGTTGCGGCAAGCCTGGCCACATGAAGGCAGATTGTCCACAGGCCAAGAAATATCCCAAGAAGTTTAAGAAAAAGGCTATGAAGGCCACTTGGGATGACAGTGAAGGCGACACTTCTTCTTCGGAAGATGAGGAAGTAGCCAACTTGTGATTCATGGCACATGAAGATAAGGTTAGTTCTTTATCCTCTAGTACTTTGAGTGATAGTGAGAGTGAAAATGATGATGGTGATCTGATTGATGCTTTTAATGACCTAGTTAAGCAATTTGGTATGCTTAAGAATAAATATAACTTGTTGAAAAGAGAAAATGCAGGTCTATTAGAAAAGCATGCTAAAGAAGTGGACTTGCATGAAAAGGAGATCACTGAACTGAAAAAGAGAAATGAGGATTTAAATAATATTATTTTGAAATTTACTAATGGCAACAAGTTATATAAGATGTTATTAGGTAAAAGAGAGTAAATTTTGACAGAGCAGAAATAGGTTATGATAAATCTAGTAAAAAGAAAGTTTACAAGAATTATTTTGTGAGATTCACTACCTGTCATGTGTGTAATGAAGTAGGACATAAATCTTTTGTATGTCGTTTAAAAGTAAACAATATCAAAACTGGTAGTAAACTTCAATGGGTTCCTAAGGGGACCAGACCTAACACTAAGACCCAAAAGATTTGGGTACCTAAGAAGACAACCTGATTTCTGTGTTGTAGGATGATGCGTCTCTATTAAGGAATCAATGGTACCTGGACAGTGGCTGTTCAAGGCACATGACTGGAGATGCATCTAAGTTTGCTGTTGTCAACAAGAAGAAATGAAGTGTTACTTTTGGTGGAAACCAAAAGGGCAAAATTGTTGGCATTGGCAACATAGGTAACCATATCAATCCTATTATAGAAAATGTTTTATTAGTTGATGGGTTAAAACCAATCTGCTAAACATAGGTCAATTATGTGACAAAGGTTTGAGGTGATATTTAAATCAAATTCATGCATAATTAAAGATAACTCATCTAGTTCTATACTATTTAAAGGATATAGAAAAGAAAATGTGTATATTATTGATTTAGATAATATTGAATTTTCTGATGAAAAATGTTTTGCTGTGAATTCTTCTGATGACTGCTGGACTTGGCATAGGAGATTAGGACACGTAGGGATGGATACCTTAGCTAAGATTACTAAGGAGAATTTAGTTAGAGGGATCCCTAAGATATCTTTTGAGAAGGATAAGGTCTGTGATGCCTGCCTAATGGGTAAACAGATCAAAAGTTCTTTTGCATCAAAGAATGCAATCTCTACTTCTAAGCCTCTCCAACTCCTTTACATGGACCTTTTCGGTCCTTCTAATATAGCCAGCTTAGGAGGAAAATTCTATGCTTATGTCATTGTCGATGACTTCTCTAGATTCACTTGGGTATTCTTTCTGAAGTCAAAGGATGAATTATGTCACTTGGGTACACATAAGCATAAGTCAATTATGTGACAAAGGTTATGAGGTGATATTTAAATCAAATTCATGCATAATTAAAGATAGCTCATCTAGTTCTATACTGTTTAAAGGATATAGAAAAGAAAATATGTATATTATTGATTTAGATAATATTGAATTTTCTGATGAAAAATGCTTTGCTGTGAATTCTTCTAATGACTGCCGGACTTGACATAGGAGATTAGGACACGTAGGGATGGATACCTTAGCTAAGATTACTAAGGAGAATTTAGTTAGAGGGATCCCTAAGATATCTTTTGAGAAGGATAAAGTCTGTGATGCCTGCCAAATGGGTAAACAGATCAAAAGTTCTTTTGCATCAAAGAATGCAGTCTCTACTTCTAAGCCTCTCCAACTCCTTCACATGGACCTTTTCGGTCCTTCTAATATAGCCAGCTTAGGAGGAAAATTCTATGCTTATGTCATTGTCGATGACTTCTCTAGATTCACTTAGGTATTCTTTCTGAAGTCAAAGGATGAAACTTTTGATACATTCTCTAGCTTTAGGAAAAGAGTTCAAAATGAAGAGGAGCTCACCATAGTTGCTATTCGTAGTGATCATGGTGGAGAGTTTGAAAATGAGAAATTTGAACTTTTGTGCCTCAAAAATAGAATTGAGCACAATTTCACTTCCCCTAGAACCCCTCAGCAAAATGGTGTTGTTGAGAGGAAGAATAGATCTCTCCAAGAGCTTGCTAGGACTATGCTTAATGAAAACTCTCTTCCTAAGTATTTCTGGGCTGAAGCTGTTGCAACAGCCTGTTATGTACTTAATCGGGTCTCAATAAGACCTATTCTTGAGAAAACTCTATATAAGCTCTGGAGTGGACCTTCTGTTAAGTACTTTAGAGCCTTTGGTAGTAAATGCTTCATTCTCTGTCCCCTCATTCTCTCCACCCTCTCCTCCACCTACACTCATGTTGACTTCTTTGCCTCCAACAGTCCCACCTATTTCTCCAGTCCACCAGGATATCCCACACCGTTCTCCTCAAGTCCACCATTGTCTTCCAGTCCAACCCTCCACACCAGTCCAGCAGACCTCTGTTCCTCCCTCTCCCCTTACTTATCAAAGGAAATTTTCCATCAGTGAGGATCAGTTTAATGCTTTGCAGTCCAGGATAGCCAACTTAGGTACTGCCCTCACTTCTGTTAAGGACAACATGGATCAACAACTGAGACAGATCAAATTGGATATGAGCATTGCTTTGGATACAGGTCTAGATCTGCTGTCTAAGAAAATGGACAGACATAAGGAAATTGCCGCCCTGAATCATCAATCGCTCAAGTCTCAATTTGATGCTTTTCTACCG
The DNA here is from genome assembly GCA_022432975.1 of Begonia masoniana. Classification (NCBI taxonomy): domain Eukaryota; kingdom Viridiplantae; phylum Streptophyta; class Magnoliopsida; order Cucurbitales; family Begoniaceae; genus Begonia; species Begonia masoniana. The sequence continues at coordinate 33,014,683 of CM039502.1, forward strand.
GGACCATTTAGCCCTCCTTCTTACTTGGAGGCTTGTTCAGAAGACCTCATACTTCCACTTTGCAGATCTGAAGTTATTGAAGACTCTGTTCGTTTAACACCTTTAGCTCTTCTGGAGGCCGAACTCCAATTTCTTACCCCTATTGCTCCTCCTGTTCGTGAGTCTTCACCTGAGCCAGCCAGTCCAATGGAAGTCTCTTCTGATGGACCACCTGTCGAGCCATCATCCTCTGCTCCTCTCTTGGATCAACCTACCAGTATGAACTTAGTAGTCTCTCCAGACGCATCTCCACCTCCTCCTCCATGTCTGGACCTGGTAGTCTATCAAGCACCACTTCCTCATGATTTTGCATCCCTTCAAGCCCTCGTGGATGCTTACTTCTCCCCGTACCTTGATGTGGACTCATGGATCATCCATGCCTTTTGGAAGAAATTTTTAGATTTCTGTAAATAGGAGATATTTTTTATATACACTGTTTTTCTGATATTCATATGTTTTGGTACTCTGCTGTTTCTTTGAATTGTTGAATGCATTGTTTTTTCTATTTCTCTGCTCATTTTTTTTTTGATAATGTCAATGGGGGAGAAAGTATTTGATTGTTGATGTGGTTGAGAAATTAGATTGGATATGAAACCTTGATAACCTTGATATGATCTGTGTTTGAATTTGGAATGTATGCATATGCTGTGGGGGAGCTAGGCTTATGGAGGAGAGTAATGTTTAATCAAATTTATACTCATAGATTGTCATCATAAAAAACGGGGAGATTGTTGACTTAAATGGTGTTTAAGTCTAACTAAGTTTTTGATGATATATTTGAATGTTAAGTATGTAATTTGATTATGTTGATTAAATGAGAATAATGAATTATGCATGTGATTCAATCTGTTGGAAATGTCCTTGAAAATGGTATTTTAGTAGTCTAACAACTGTGATTAAGCGTACAGGGCTAAATTAGTGTAACAGGGCTGAAAAACTGATCTGCCGATGGTTTGTTAAAAGTAGACATACACCGATCACTATACGACAAAAGACAAAGTCGTTTTAAGCTACTTCTGCCGATGGTATTTGAAGCAACTCCTGCCGATGTTATTTTAAGCTACTTCTGCCGATGGTATTTGAAACAACTCCTACCGATGGTATTTGAAGAAACTCCTGCCGATGGTATTTCAAGCTACTCCTACCGATGGCATTTTGAAGTTGCATATACCGATAGCGGTTCAACTGGTTAAAGAAACTCATACCTATGGCAGTTCAACGCTAATGCTTATGCCGATGAAGTTTCAACGTGCTTCTGCCAATGAAGTTTCAACGTGCTTCTGCCGATGAAGTTTCAACGTGCTTCTGCCGATGGAGTTTCTACGTGCTTCTGCTGATAGCATTTCAAGATACATCTGCCGGTAGCATTTCAACGTGCTTCTGCCGATGACATTCAAAGCTTACATCTGCCGATAGAATTTCAAGGTGCTTCTCCGATAGTGTTATAAAGCTGTTTCAACCGGTGATCTTCCGCTAGAATTCAAAATAACCGCGAAGCTACAGTGACGTCGTTTTCAGCTTTAACTCCACAACATTAATGGCGACGACGAACAGTAATTTCATATGCAACGGATATCTGCTTGCGTACGGATGCTTCCCAACGGTAACATTTTTCCATTTGTAGAAAGAAGCATTAAATTCTGTGAAGCAGAAATCAGACAGAGTATTTAAGCCGAAGAAGAAGCTCGAAGAAATAACCTTCTGCGAATTTTATTCTTGAGCCCTAACCTGCGAATTTATTTTTACTCTGAAAAATCTCATCTACTTCTCTCGAACCTAAACTTGAGATTTAATCTTTGAGGGAGTTTAGATTGTGTTGATTTTTACAAACTCACAATTCTGTAAAGGCTGTAATTGACGCCCGTGAAGTTCAATTAAAGTGTAAAGGCAGTAGATCGACGCCCGGAAGTTCGATCTGGTTTTCTCGTGAGGAGAAGGTTAAGAATCTTCAAGGGGGAGCCTTGAAGCGTGGACGCAGGCAAGCTTAGCCGAACCACGATAAAAACTGTGGTGTCAATCTCTCTCTCTATCTCTCTCTCTCTCTTTCATTGTTTGATTATTTGTTGTTTTCATATTGTTTGAACATAAGAGAGAAATTAATTAGTTTAGGAAATTAAGTTTTAAAAAGGCTAATTTACTCCCCCCCTCTTAGGAAATCTCGATCCTACAATGTTTCATTTCCACATACTTCTCCAAGAGATGTGGGATTGTGACGACCCCCTTTTTACGACTAGTCACCTTCCGATTTGCCCGCGCAGACGTACCGACATCCGGGTTCCGGTTCGTGCAGCCATCGTACACATACTTACACATCTAGGTCATCACAATCACTCGAGGACGTTGGGCCCCCGAGGGGGGGGGGAGGTGATTGTGATGACCCAGATGTGTAAGTATGTGTACGATGGCTGCACAAATCGGAACCCGGATGACGGTATGTCCGCGCGGGCAAACTGGAAAGTGACGGGTCGTAAAAAGGGGGTTGTCACAATCCCACATCGCTTGGGGAAGTATGTGGAAATGAAACATATGTAAAGAGACCCTCCCAAGATAGTAAGACGCGTTTTGGACCACAATTGACAACGGATCTCATAAGAACTCCGAAATTAAAAGTACTTCGGCGAGAGTAGTACCAGGTTGGGTGACCGACTGGGAAGTCCTCGCCAAACAAAGCCGTGAGGGGAGGATATTGGGCTACGGCCCAATCCCTAGAGTGGACAATATCTTGCTGGGAAAATGGGTCGTTACAAGAAATTTCTTCCTTCTGCATTCTCTTCTTACGGTGCGCCTACCTCTATTTGAGGAGGGTGTCTGCTTAGAGCTCAGAGGCTTCAAGAAGAAGATCAATCCATCCAAAAATTTGAAAGAAAAAGAGAGAAGAGAAGAAATATTCTCTGGAGAAGAGGGAGATAAATAGCGAAAATTTTTTAGGGAGAGAAAAGAAAGAATGTGAGTGAAAAATAGGTGTGGTGCTTTTGTGCACATTGAGAGTTCTAAGAATGATGATTTCTCTTAGTGAATACTTTTTATAATATTTGATTTCTAGTAAAATATTGTAAATCTTATTTTTCATAGTAAGATCTTTTTGAACTCTGTTCCAGTGGTTTTTTCCCGATTTAAGTTTTCGCGTAAAATTCTCAGTGTTCATTTTAGCCATTATTTCTCTTACTTTTTAGCCGTTATAATTTTACGGCGTGAAAAAATATTCTTGGTATTTTTCGAATCACATCTGCTATCATTTCTTGTACTGTTTACCCTCTATCCTTTCCTGAAAACTTACTTGGAAATGTAATTCTGTCTAGGAGATTGTCCAATACAATCTTTCCTCGAAATTATTCTAATCAATACTCTTTACGTCTTACAACGACAGTATTATTATTATTATTATTATTCCCACCAATTTCGTTATTTCCCAATGAGTGGTATTAGAGCCTCGTCATTAGAATTTTGTCAAGTATCACAGAAATGGTAATTGCCAAACAGATCTATGTTACGTTGACAAAATTATATGAGAAGAAGTATTGATATAATAAAATTTTCTTGAAAAAAAAATTATACACCCTTTGGATGTCAGAATCTATAACAGTGATAAACCACATTAATACTCTCAACATATTATTTTCTTAACTTACAGCAATGGAGCACAAAATCGACGAAAATGAAATAGCAGAACTTTTACTTCAAACTTTGACAGATTCATATGATGACCTCATTGTAAATTTGCTCAACACTACTGCAAAAACAACATTGACATTTAATTATATTGCAGCCGCAGTTCTTGACGAAGAAAGTAGGTGGAAGAACAGGGAGTCCGCCTCTACAGAGGCTTTATTAGTAACGAGAGGGAGATCAAAGGAACGTGGGGCTTCTTGAGCTAGCACGTTAAGAAGATTAAAGTCAAAAAATAAAAAGGGCGTTAAGCGCTATCATTGTGGCAAGATGGGTCACATGAAAAAGGATTGCTAGAAATTTAAGAAAGAACAAGGCACACAAGGTGCTAAAGGAGAAATGAAGAGTACGATTGCAGCTGTCTCTGGGGGTGAAGATGTTATTGTATGTGAAGATGTTGTCAACCTCACGATGAATGAATCATGTTGGGTGTGTGACTCTGGAGCATCTTATCATGTTATTTCAAAAGTTAAGTATTTTTCATCTTACACCAGCGGTGATTTTGGCATTGTTAAAATGGAAAACAGTCACGTTTTCAGAATAATTGGAAAATGGGACATCTGTATGCAAACCAACACATGATGTGAGTTGGTGCTTAAAGATGTCAGACATGTTCTAAATATTAGACTAAATCTAATATCAGTCGGTGCTCTTGATGAGGCTGGTTACAAGAAAAAATTTGTTGGTGGAAAATGAGAGCTCAGCAAAGGTTCACTAATCATAGCGAAAGGAATCAAAGAATCTAGCTTGTATGTGACTCAAGTGACTGCGAAGGAAGAATCAGTAAATGCTACACAAGATGACTCGTCCATTGATTTATAACATAAACGACTTGGTCACATGAGTGAAAAATGACTTCAATTGCTTGGCAAAAGAGATTATTTGTCACATCTAAGAGATGAACCTTTGTCAAATTGTATTTATTGTTTGGCGGGAAAAAAACACAGAGTTTCTTTTTAGAAGAATTCTGCATCAACGGAACCAGAAGTGTTAGAAGTTGTTTACTCATATGTCTATGGTCCCATGTCAATGAAAACGTTAGGAGGTGCCCAATACATGGTCACATTTATTGATGATCGCTCAAGGATGGTTTGAGTTTATGCACCTAAGACCAAAGATGAGGTGTTTAACGTTTTCAAACAGTTTCATGCTTTCACAGAGCTAGAAATATGAAAGAAGTTAAATTGCATTCACACAGACAATGGTGGTGAATATATGAGACCATTCGATGAATATTGTAAAATGCACAAGATTAGGCAAGAAAGATCTATTCCAAAGACTCCTCAACAAAACGGCATTGCAAAAAGAATGAACAGAACTATCGTGGAGAAAATAAGGTGCATGTTATCACATTCAAAACTTCCTAAAACATTATGCGGAGAAGCAATAAATACTGCAGTAAATGTCATCAACTTGTCTCCATCAGCACCTCTGAGTGGAGAAGTGCCGAACAGACTATGGACAAGAAATGATGTCTCTTATAAACATCTAAAGGTGTTTGGATGCAGAGCATTCATCCATATTCCTAAAGATGAGAGATCTAAGCTAGACAACAAAGCTAATGAATGCATATTCCTCGGATACGAAAGTGATGCATTCGGATATAGGCTTTGGGATATGGTTGACGAGAAGAATGTTAGAAGCCGAGATGTTATCTTCTTTGAAGATCAAACCATTAAAGACAAGAAGAAAGATATGTAGATTACTAATGAACATCTAGTAAAGGTTGATCAGGTAAAATCAACTTTTGACATGGGAGATGCTAGCAAATCCTTTGATCAAGCAACTGTTGATCTTGACCATGGAGAAACAGAGACTTCTCCTGAACCAGTTGCAGAACCCGAGTTAAGAAGGTCAACAAGAGATCGTCAACTATTGAGAAAGTGCTCTGTAAACGAGTATGTAATGATCATTGATGGCGATGAACCTGAGTGCTATAAAGAAGCTATGGAGTATCAACAAAAAAAGAACTAGTTGGATGCGATGCAAGATGAGATGAGATCATTGCATGAGAACCATACTTATGAGTTGGTTCAACTTCCAAATGGGAGAAAGGCACTCAAGAAAAAATTGGTATACAGACTCAAAGATGAAAATTCTCAACTAAAGTATAAGATACAACTGGTCGTAAAAGGCTTTGGTCAGAAAAAAGGGGGTTGACTTTGAAAGAATTTTTTCACCTGTTATGAAAATGTCATCGATTCGGGTGGTACTTGAATTAGTCTCAAGTCTTAATTTGGATATCGAGTAACTCGATGTGAAAACTGCATTCTTGGATGGTAAATTAGAAGAAGAGATTTACATGGAACAACCAGAATGGTTCGTTGTCAAGGGAAATGAACATCTGGTGAGTAAATTAAAGAAGAGTCTGTATGGATAAAGCAAGCCCCAAGACAATGGTATAACAAGTTCAATTTATTTATGGGAAATCAAGGGTACAAGAAAACTTCCTCAGACCATTGTGTGTTTGTGAAAAAGTTCATAGATGATACATCTATAATCCTTCTACTCTATGCCGACTACATGTTGATTGTGGGCCTAGACAAAGAAAAGATTGTTAAGTTAAAGCAAGCCCCAAGACAATGGTATAACAAGTTCAATTTATTTATGGGAAATCAAGGGTACAAGAAAACTTCCTCAGACCATTGTGTGTTTGTGAAAAAGTTCATAGATGATACATTTATAATCCTTCTACTCTATGCCGACGACATGTTGATTGTGGGCCTAGACAAAGAAAAGATTGTTAAGTTAAAGAATGAACTTAACAAGTTTTTTGCCATGAAAGACTTAGAACTCACGAAACAGATGTTTGGGATGAGAATCACTCTTGATAGAAAAAATAGAAAATTATGGCTATCACATGATAAATATATCCATAAAGTTCTCAGCCGATTCTATATGGATAAGGCAAAACCAGTCAGTACTCCTCTTGCTAAACATTTCAAATTTAGTTCCGGACAAAGTCCTTCCACTGAAGAAGGAAAAGTAGAAATGAAAAGAATTCTGTATGCATCAGCAGTTGGCAGCTTGATGTATACCATGATTTGTACGAGACCTGATATTTCACATTATATTGGAGTAGTTAGTCAATTTCTAACAAATCAAGGCAGAGAACATTGGAATGTAGTGAAGTGGATTCTTAGGTATATTAAAGGTACTTCTGAATTTATCTTGTATTTTGGAAGTGAGAAGCCTTCGTTGGTAGATTATACTGATGCAGACATGGCTAAAGACATTGACTTTAGAAGATCAACATCAGGGTATTTGGTTATATTTGGAGGGGGAGCTGTGTCCCAGCAATCTAAGAGGCAAGGTTCAATTGCATTGTCTACGACAGAAGCTGAGTTTATTGCGGCTATAGAAGCATGTAAAGAAATTTTATGGATGCAAAAATTTCTAACAGAATTGGGTCATAAACAAGATAAGTATATCTTGTATTACGACAGTTAAAGTGCTATTCATTTGAACAAGAACCCGAGCTTTCATTTGAAGTTGAAACACATAGATATCAAGTATCATTGGATACGAGATGTGTTAGACAACAAACAAGTGTATCTTAAGAAGATTCATACGAATGATAATAGCTCAGACATAATGATAAAGATCTTGTAGAAAAAAAGCACGAATTTTGTAGATGTTCAGCAGAATTGGAGATACTTCATCATAAGTCAGGAAGGAGAGTTTGTGGCGTCCCTCCACTATGATAAGGGAGCCATTTCATTAGTTTCAAATGAAATTAATGAATTCAAAAGGAAAAAATTTCTTCTTCTGCATTCTTTCCTTACGGCGCCTACCTCTTTTTGAGGAAGGTGTCGGCTTGAGGTTCTATAAATAGAGGCTTCAAGCAGACAATCAATCCATCCAAAAATCTGAAAGAAAAAGAGAGAAGAGAAGAAATCTTCTCTGGAGAAGAGGGAGAGAATGCGAGTAAAAAATAAGTGTGATGCTTTTGTGCACATTGAGAGTTCTAAAAGTGATGATTTCTCTTAGTGAATATTTTCTAGAATATTTGATTTCTAGAAAAATATTGTAAATTCAATTTTTCATAGTGAGATCTTTCTAGATTCGGTTCCCGTGATTTTTCCCGATTTGAGTTTTCACGTAAAATTCTCGGTGTTCATTTTAGCCATTATTTCTCTTACTTCTTAGCCGTTATAATTTTACGACTTGAAAAAATATTCTTGGTATTTTTTGAATCGCATCTGCTATCATTTCTCGTACTGTTTATTTAGTGGTGTAATTGTACTGTGTAAGTAAGTTCTTTCTAAAGAGACTGAGTTTTAAATGAGACCGTTTGTGACCCGTCCAACCTTTCTTGGGAACTTACTTGGAAAAATAATTCTGTCTAGGAGATTGTCCAGTACAATCTTTTCGGGGAATTATTCAGATTAGTACTCTCCACGTCTTACAACAACAGTATTATTATTATTGTTCCTACCAATTTCGTTATTTCCCAATAGATTTTCATCAACTTTAACGGTTTAAGCAATTCAGGTTTAGTAGATTTTAGTAGAGGTGGAATCGGTGTGCTTCGATTCGGTTCGGTTCGACCCCCAATCGAAACCGAAATGATTGATACAGTTTCAATTTTTTTTGAAACCGAAACTAAAACTGAACAAATTGGTCTTCGAAACTGAAACTGAAACCGAAACTGATAGGCCTTTGGTTTTGCTCGGTTTGGTTTCGGTTCTCATTTTTTTTTTGTTTAAACTTAGTTTTGTCTAATTTAAACTCGATTTGGATCGATTTTGACCCGTTTGGGTCTATAATTTTTTGAATATATAAATTTAAAAAATTATATAAATATTATAAATTGAGTTCGGTTCTCTTTTGATTGGTTTTTGAAAGGAGTCGAGAACCGAACCGTGGTTCAATTAAGTTCTAAAATCGATTTTTGGTTAATTAAAACTTAATCGAACCAAGATTTTTAGTTCAGTTCAATTCAGTTTTCGATTTTAACCGAACCGATTTGCAGCCTCAGATTTTAGCGAGAAATCGCACTTTTTTTTTCCGCATTGGACGTTGGTTTCTCTCTTCTTTGGTGTTTGAATTTTAGAAATTTGGACGCACATTTTAATATTTTTTTGAACTAAATATATTTTCGTTGATCAGTGCTTTTGGGCAAGGCCCTTTTTCTTAGATTAGAAGCCAGTATGTAGGTTTTAAAATAATTAGGTTAGTTTTGCTTTTAAAATAATCGGTTACGAGAAAAAATAATAATTTTTTTAATAAATTAACTTGATTTATCAATTTAAATAGTTAACAACCTATGATACTTAAGTATTAAATTGCATAAACTTACAATAAAATTGAGAAACAGAAATAAAAAGATTGGGGAAAAATAAGTAATTAAATGTCATTATTAAAAAATTTAAAGGAATTAACTGAAAAATAAATATATTTCATAACAACCTCTACATATTTTTTTCATGAAAAATAAATGTATTTTTTTAAAAAAATATATTAAGGAAGCAAATCTCAAAATCAATATTTTCCAACTTGTCAAAATAACTATAACTTAAAAAAAAAATACTTCAGTTTTTTATCACCGAATACTTTATGATCCAAGGTAGGCTAGATAGGCAACGTGCGGGGTAATTTATGTAGTGTTGGTATCGATAAAGGTGGTAGAAGAGAAGGTAGCAGGAGATTCTTCTGGAATGGTGTATCTACATTTTGTTTAAAAAAAATTAAGTTTCCAATTTGATGGGGACGAAATTTGATCAGCAGTTTATTTTCCAATTTTAAAGGGATGGGCAGTTTAGAAGAGGCAATAGAAGCTGTGTATTTTTTTTTTTTTTTTTGTAATTTTTGATATTTAGTTAAAGAGTAAAATGGTGATTAAGAAGATGCGGGCGATGGATATTGAGAGAGCGAAAGAGAAAAAAGATGGAAATAGTGTCACGACTTATCCCAAATACCATTATTTTATTTAGACACAAATTATGAAAGATCAAGGTTAGTTACTTGATGCCTTAGTGTAGGTGGAACACTAGATGGGACACCAATTTATTTTCGTGATAACGGACAATGATAAAGTGCAGACAATATGAGGTTCGTAACGTAGTTCGGCAGTTGTCTACGTCTGCGGGCCACGTCCAGATTTAAAAACAATTCACGAGTTCTTAAAGTTACAATACAATCGAACTTATACAAATAAAGACTCCCTCTTACCTTTGTCGCTGCCTCTCACGAACTTCCATAGTAAATCTATTTTTGCGAGCTTCCCTCGACTTGTAATCGATTCCTCCCGGAATCTGAATGCAACAAGATCCCCTTGTTGATGGCGACTCCTCCCGGAATCTAAAGATGACAAGCTTCCCTTGTCGTTGATGACTCCTCCTGGAATCTGTGTATGGCAAGATCCCCTTGCCCACGATCAGAACTCCTCCCGAGTTCCAAGTAGACTCCTCCTGAGTCTGAGCTTCAATGAAAGAAACAGAATCGCACCAGAGACATCGTCTGTAACACCATAAATTGTCTTTGGTTGCATCAAACAAACACACTCTGAAGATAATAAGATCAGCTCACGAATAGAGTGTGAATACATTCAATCAATCGATCGAATGAATAATAACATACACCACACTAAACTGTGGGTGAAGAATAAATCGGCCGAATAAAAACTTTTTGCTCTCAAGAATAATGGCTTCAGCAAGCTTCACCTGTGCAGGAAGAATGCATAATATACTGTGCATCGAATATTGTGACAGCCCGAAATTGAACCCGATTGGGGTTCGGGATCGGAGCCATCACCCGGGACAGTTAACAGAAAACGGGGACTATTTTTTTTTTGAACATAGACAAAACAGGGAGCAGAACATCAGAGACAATCTGAACGTTTTCGAAACCTTAAAACTTCGCAGAGAGAGAGTGTCCTCTGGAGTAGAAATTTAAAACAGGTTTCATTAATGGATAACAGAACAGAAATTAGCATAAGGCTGGCGGAGGAGGGAATGAAATTCTTAAAACATATAAAATACTGTTGGGCGGAAGAGATAAATTGGCGGTGGATGTCGAATAAGACAAAACAGGTGAACAGTGTTCAGCGGAAGATGTAAACAGAAACTGTGAATAAACTGGGCGGAGGAGGTGATGACGTCAGCCGGAAGAATAGATGAACAGGTTTCATTAATTGATAACATAACATAAATTAGCATAAGGCTGGCGGAGGAGGGAATGAAATTCTTAAAACATATAAAATACTGTTGGGCGGAAGATTTATGCTGACGTCAACCGGAAGGCATGAATACACTGGGCGGATGACTAGATGACGTCGGCCAGAAGACATCGTTTTAAACTGGGCGGAAGATTTATGCTGACGTCAACCGGAAGGCATGAATACATTGGGCGGATGACTAGATGACGTCAGCCGGAAGACATACTTTTACAGAAGGAAACGGGCAGCGGTGGACTTGATCGGATGACATAGTTTCTAAGGCAAAACTTAGCAACTTTTAACAGAACGATGTACAGATAGAGAGCCTCAAAACAGAAGGCATAAAGGTTTTGGACCTTCAAATCCGATTCAAAATTTACAGATTTCCAAGAAGACAAACTACACGGATGACTTTAAAACCAGAAATCGTCCATGCACAGATTAACAGAAAGTATCCCAAACAATTCCAGAATACTTTAGAATATAACTGAACTGTCAAATACAGCGGTTTCAAAAAAAACTTAGACATCAGACCTATACATTGTTTTAAAATCTGAAAATCAGTACAGAACAGGACATATACTTGCAGAATTTCTTCAAAGAAAGAGTTTTACAACCAAACCAGGACTTCTAGAAGACTTTACAGATATAAACTTTTCAGAAAACTTAAACCTCAGATCAGTCATGTCTGGCTGCAGCAACCAACCCTCCATGAGTTCGAGCCATCAACTACATCAGATCATCATTTTGAGGCGCAAAGTCCTCGGTTTCAGGTTCAGTACCTACATCAGAGAGTTCACCTATGAGTCTAAAACTCAGTAAGGACATAATCAGAATGCAGTGGTGCATATGCAATGCATGAACTTTCAGAAATTCAGTGACAGAACAGAACATTACATTTCAGTGGCAGAAGAATTAAGTGGGGCTTATAGGGGAACTGGTTCAGTAAGTGCACTATCAGGCACGGCAGTTTTCAGATTCCCATGGAGGGATAAAACCAGAGGGTCCTTGCCAGGGACAGTATTTTCAGATTCCCAGGGAGGGAAAAAACCAGAGGGGCCAGTCCCCGTCCCACACTTAACCTGGTACATTTCAGTCGAATTTTATTCTTATTAATTTCAAACAGTGTACAGAAATCGGTTTGCATGAATTTTCAGGAAAACAGTGTATGCATGAACGGTGCCTGAACTTTAACTAGCAGATAACATTATAAAACAGTAGACAACAGAAGATAAATCAAAGCCAGACATTTCAGAACATAACTCTAACTCTTCTACCCAAAACAACCCGACAGAACAGTAAACCTAGTACCTCCTTGATGTAGGGCCTTAAGGGCCGGATCTAAACTTATGAACTTACCTGTTTTCTGCGGTGTCAGATGCTCGAATGTCCCTGGAACGCTCGGACCTGTAGTATGCATGAAGAGGTATTAAATAGATGCAAATACTAACTAATAAGTTAATAGAATCTGTTCCAAACTCATTCAAACCTTTAGAAAACAAACCGGTGTGTTTTCATCCAAAAACAGCGAGTTTTCATCAAATACCATAACCCTAAACCTTGGTAAAAACTCGCATTTAACTTGTCCAAACTTGTTAGAATTAAAAGATGCTTACCCCAGTGAAGAAACAGAGAGGAACCGAGGAGATCGAAGTAGCTTCAATGGTTGTTTTGTCGACTGGAAGAAAGAATGTAGAGAGGAATACAGAGAAGGAGAAATGTATATGAATGTTTACGTAGAAGGAAGGAGAATAGGTAGGTTTCTCAGCAAGTTATTGCAACTTGGCAATCATCCATTGGTTATCTCCCACCAACCTTAATTTCTTCCCAATTTACCCTTCCATCCATTACCAACTAACTTGTTTGTTTAGTTACACTTTTGTTTGGTTTTCATCTCATTATCCAATTCAATATAAACTCATTCGTTTTGATTTCCAACAAAACATACATTGTATTAATATTGAATTAATCCCACTTAATAATTCGGGAAATAATTACATGGCAAAAATGCCGGGTGTTACAAATATTCTCTCCAAACAGATCGCACAGAATAAGAGAAACCGAATCCCATGAAAATCGTATATGTGACATTGTGTGCGACATTTATGGAAAGCTCATGCAAACAAATCCGAAACGAATCCCAAAATATTAGGAACAAATTCTAACAATGGTGTGATCTCGTATCTAGCTTAACAGCACCATAATATTCAGATCGGCTTCTAAAAATATTATTTCCATCTTCAAATCAACTTTCCAAATACATAGGAATAAATCCCTTTGTTGCTGTTATCTTGAATCTTACTGTAATTCAGCTTAACAGAATCATAATCTTCAAATCATAGATCAAATCAGAATCGCACACACTAAGGAAACTGATTTTATCAATTCGGTTTGTGTGACATTCCGTGTGCTACTTTAGAAAAGTGCCGCCAATATAATCAAATCACATCCCAGTACTTTAGGAATATATTCCTTGTTTGTTGTGATCACTTATCTCGCCATAATCTATTCCATATTTAAAGCTACTTGATTTCCAAATAACTACTTTCTATATCTCTCAAACTTCCTAATCTTCAAAATCTCCAATCAATCACCATTTAAATATTATATAGATAATTTTTTGGATGGCAAGAAACAATCTTCCATAGATTTAAATCACACAATATATAAATTCCCTTGAAATATGTTTGCCAAAAAATATGTCAATACATAAAAATTTACAATCTCCCCCTTTGGCATGTTTTGGCAAAATCATAAACTTCCCTTGCATGTTGACAATTAACTAGAACTCCCCCTTAATCGGAAATCATTTGTAACATTGCAGATAACACCAACACCATAACACTTGCAAAATACTCCCCATTTTTACCATAAAAAGACAAAAGGGTGTAAAAATAACGTATTCACCATGTAGTCACCATACAGAAATATCAAGGTGTAACGCCCCAAGTTATCTGAACCCGGTCTGTTACTCAAGACTAAAAAAAATCTCATTCGTATATTTTAAAACTTCACTTTTGACATAAACTAAAATCTCAAAATAATTAAATCTTACAGCGGAAATCATTTTATTAGCAATGGAGTTAAAACAAAACTATAAATCATCGTTTGGAGGGTAAAAAGGCAATCGACAAATAGGGAATAAAGTTTCAAACTATGGGATACTGGAGAAGTCGCCGAAGTCAAACGCTTCTGCCAGTCGCCGAAGTCAAACGCTTCTGCCGATGGATAAAGTCAACAGAAGGAGCAGTAACATGCTTCTACCGATGACGTGTGCAAACAAGGACTCCACTCGGTAGACTGCATCTACCGATGACGTCGACACGACTCAATCTGCCGATGAAGTCAACACAACTTCATCTGCCGATGAGGTCAACACAAATAACGCGTCTCCATCTTCCGATAGACAAACACGCGACATCTACCGATAACAACAATACGACTCCTTCCGATAGAATTAAAATGTACACTAATCTGCCGATGGACTATATCTGCCAACAGAATGACAAAACACGCTACATCTGCCGATAGGCAGCATCTACCGGTAGATTCAAAGTAATCACCCTAAACAAGGAACATCACTGCTTACCGGAAGGACTCGTAAAATCGACTGAAAACCTTCAGACAACCAAATTTTCATGAAAACACTAATCAAATCAGCAAAACACAGTTAAACCATCAATTCGTCATTTCCAGTAAAATCTTAAGAAAATCATTTTTAACCAAACTCAAACCATAGTCACTAAAATACTCAGAAATTGCGAATCTGAAACCAGTATTCTCAACCTAACACATACAACCATTGATTAAACCGCCTCAACAGATTGCCCAACCGATGCATGGATGTGCTCCCCCAACCAGCCTAGTCTTCAAACTGTTCTGTAAACACACCTTCGGTAACTTCTTCACCTACATCACAAAACTCATCTATTAGCCTAATGCTAAGCAAGTAAAGCAATGGATGAAATAAATCGATGACACAATAATTTTCCCTAAACATGCAATTTCTACTTTCTCATCTCAGTTGCATTCAAATTTGTTCTCTGTTGATCCCTCTGTACGATGGGAAAGTGGATCGGTCATCCCCCAAAGCATACATCCTCTGATCTCAATTAAGGGGCGGATTAATTCCCTTAACAGTTAACTGATCTGATCCCCCTGTAGGATTGGGAAGTGGATCATTTTTCCCAAAACCTCAATCCTCTGTTCTCAGTTAAGGGGCGGATTAATCCCCCTTAACAGTTGTTCTGTTCATCCTGCTCACACATGCCATACCGTTTCATGAAAATACATTTTCGTAGTCTTTCGAAAACATGATGCATGACAACTGAAAATAAGCATACAAACATGCATAACACCTATTGTTTTGTGATGTAGGCCCGAAGGCACAAACAAACTTTACTTACCTGGATTCTTGGCGGGTGCTCGGCTAGGAGCTTCTTCGGGACCTTTCTCACCTAGAACATAAACAGAACATTAAGCCAGTCCTTTCCACACCTCATTCTACAGCATTCAAAGAAACCTAAGGGATAGTTGGGAGTTCTAATCGCTCGGCATTCATGGTTCTATGCTAAACTCGAAACCACTCACATTCAGAATAAAATACGAAATACACAACTACAATCCTCCACGCTATTGTCTTCAGATACTAAATCAGTAGAAATCGAGGTAGAAACTCACCTAGATCCGCGAATGGGATCGGAGAGAAATCGCTGGGAGAGCTCTGGTGACTTGAGCTAAAATCCGAGAGTGAGAGTGAGAGTGAATAGTGGCGGCTACTTCCATAAATTCTTCATTAAATAGGTTATCCACTAATAAATTCTAATTACCATATTACCCTTACTTACTCACTCATTAACCTAATAATCTTTCACTCAAACTCAACCACGAAATGCACTTAATTGATTGATCAGTCATTTGATTTAAATAAAGTCGGGTGCTACACAAGGTATATAACCACCATAGCAACATATTCATCAACAAAAAATAAAATAATAGAATATCCAGAAGCAAGAGAACATTTCAGAAGTTCATAAGAAATCTATCCTTAAGTAGAAATATCATCAGAAGTAAGACCAACCCGATTGTAGTTGTTGGCAACTGCTAACTAGCATCATTTTCCTTGGACAGATTCTCCTTCAATATTCAAAAAATTTCAGCTCATCTTCAAGTACCTTGATGAAATGAGATAACAATGCAGAATCAAAAGCATTGTCGGAATTAGAAACATTGTCAAGAACCGAAACACCTTCTAGAACATTAACCTTTCATTCGTGCGATCGACATAATTCACAATCAATTCCCAAAGAGCCACGCACGTCTGACACTACCAGTGACATCAATAATTATCTTGTTCAAAGAAGGAGAGAGCTCCTCATAATCAACCCAGTGACAGCTCAGATGTTTATTGATCACAATCGATGAGAATTTAAACAAATACTGAAAAGGAGAATAGTCGTTTGAGTTTATGGAAATAAACCATAAATCCTCAATACATTTGAGATTAGCTCCAAATTTCCATAAAAACCGCAGAAAGCTTCATCGAATCCCTTGTGTCATGCTGGAAGTTAAAGACCAAAAAAGCTCAAAAGAAATCACCTTAAACACGTGGCGAATTTTTTTTTTTTAAATATAAAAGCAAATAAAAAAAACTTACAACACAGAAGAACCTCTTCACATGACACAAAGGCCTAAGGCAGACCTCAATTCTTTAAATCTCACATCATCCAAAGCTTTGGTAAAAATATCAACAATTTGATTTTTGGTCATCATATGCTCCAAGGTGATAACTTTGTCTTCTACAAGGGATCTGATGAAATGATGTCGAATATTAATATATTTTGTCTGAGAATGCTGTACTGGATTCTTGGAGATATTAATAGCACTAAATTATCACAATATAACGTTATGACATCCTGTGTGACACCGTTGTCCTTGAGCATTTGTTTCATCCAAATAAGCTGAGGACAGCTACTACCAGCTGCAATATATTCTGCCTCGGCAGTAGACAGAGAAATAGAGTTCTGCTTCTTGCTAAACCATGACACTAAATTGTTTCCCAAATAAAAGCATCCATTGGAAGTACTTTTCCAATCACCTGAACTCCCAGCCCAATCAGCATCACAATAGCCAACTAGATTTGCATTTGTATCAAATGAATACCAAATTCCATAGTCAGTTGTCCCGCCAACATATTTGAGAATTTGTTTCACTGACACCAGGTGAAACTCTCGATGATTTGCTTGAAACCGAGTACATAATCCCACACTATAACAAATATCTGGCCGACTAGCAGTTAGATATAAGAGACTGTCAATCATACTTCTATATTACATCTATCTTAACTAAAAACATAGTTTACAGGGAGGTTTTTTGACATTTTCTCTGATGAAGATTTTTTTATATATAATAAGTGGTCACTCCAACATTCTTCAGATTTTTTTAAATATTTTTTATTAAATATATATAATTATTTTTTAATTTTCATTTTGCTTTACAATTATATCAAATTCTACTTCATATTCATTATTTTTCGTCCTCCCGGTACTTGATGAATTAAAATAGACATGTTTGTTTTGCCATCTTCATCAAACATCGTATCTGGAGATGCACTACAACCACGGTAGCCGATTGGCTGTAGTGAATGATAGTATGATTGATTTTGCAACTACCTCTACTATTGAAAACCAATCATAAGAAATATGTCACGACCCTAATACTGTTATCAATTTCCGTACTATTTTTTTTATCCCAATAATTACTTTAAATAAACTCTAAGCGGAAACTAAACCGAAATCGAAATCAAAATCGAAATCAGAATTTGAATCTAACCTTTAAAACACTTAAAACAATTAAAACTATTTAATTAAAACTATTTATAAAACAACTTAAAACAATTCTTTTTATCTATTCTTCTTTTATTTTTCTTTTATTTTTCATACGGGTACTATTCACGTGAATAGTAAGTTACTGTTCACGTGAACAAAACACTACTGTTCACCACTGTTCACGTGAACAGTGCACTTGGCATCAATCGCTGCACATTGCAGCGACTGATCGCTGCAATTGCAGCGATCACAGCGATCGATCGCTGCACATTGCAGCGATCGCTCGCTGCCATCGCTGCACATTGCAGCGATCGCTCGCTGCCATCGCTGCACAATGCAGCGATCGCTCGCTGCTAGCGATTGCTGAACACAGTGATCGCTCGCAGCCAGCGCCCAGTCGCCACCTTTCTTCCTTCTTCCCTTCACTTCTTTCTTTTATACAATTTTTATACAATTGCTCTCTGGAATCCGAATTCCAGATGGTATTTGAAAAGACAAAGTCGTTTTAAGCTACTTCTGCCGATGGTATTTGAAGCAACTCCTGCCGATGTTATTTTAAGCTACTTCTGCCGATGGTATTTGAAACAACTCCTACCGATGGTATTTGAAGAAACTCCTGCCGATGGTATTTCAAGCTACTCCTACCGATGGCATTTTGAAGTTGCATATACCGATAGCGGTTCAACTGGTTAAAGAAACTCATACCTATGGCAGTTCAACGCTAATGCTTATGCCGATGAAGTTTCAACGTGCTTCTGCCAATGAAGTTTCAACGTGCTTCTGCCGATGAAGTTTCAACGTGCTTCTGCCGATGGAGTTTCTACGTGCTTCTGCCGATAGCATTTCAAGATACATCTGCCGGTAGCATTTCAACGTGCTTCTGCCGATGACATTCAAAGCTTACATCTGCCGATAGAATTTCAAGGTGCTTCTCCGATAGTGTTATAAAGCTGTTTCAACCGGTGATCTTCCGCTAGAATTCAAAATAACCGCGAAGCTACAGTGACGTCGTTTTCAGCTTTAACTCCACAACATTAATGGCGACGACGAACAGTAATTTCATATGCAACGGATATCTGCTTGCGTACGGATGCTTCCCAACGGTAACATTTTTCCATTTGTAGAAAGAAGCATTAAATTCTGTGAAGCAGAAATCAGACAGAGTATTTAAGCCGAAGAAGAAGCTCGAAGAAATAACCTTCTGCGAATTTTATTCTTGAGCCCTAACCTGCGAATTTTGTTTTACTCTGAAAAATCTCATCTACTTCTCTCGAACATAAACTTGAGATTTAATCTTTGAGGGAGTTTAGATTGTGTTGATTTTTACAAACTCACAATTCTGTAAAGGCTGTAATTGACGCCCGTGAAGTTCAATTAAAGTGTAAAGGCAGTAGATCGACGCCCGGAAGTTCGATCTGGTTTTCTCGTGAGGAGAAGGTTAAGAATCTTCAAGGGGGAGCCTTGAAGCGTGGACGCAGGCAAGCTTAGCCGAACCACGATAAAAACTGTGGTGTCAATCTCTCTCTCTCTCTCTCTCTCTCTCTCTCTCTCTCTCTTTCATTGTTTGATTATTTGTTGTTTTCATATTGTTTGAACATAAGAGAGAAATTAATTAGTTTAGGAAATTAAGTTTTAAAAAGGCTAATTTACTCCCCCCCTCTTAGGAAATCTCGATCCTACAATGTTTCATTTCCACATACTTCTCCAAGCGATGTGGGATTGTGACGACCCCCTTTTTACGACTAGTCACCTTCCGATTTGCCCGCGCAGACGTACCGACATCCGGGTTCCGGTTCGTGCAGCCATCGTACACATACTTACACATCTAGGTCATCACAATCACTCGAGGACGTTGGGCCCCCGAGGGGGGGGGGTGATTGTGATGACCCAGATGTGTAAGTATGTGTACGATGGCTGCAAGAATCGGAACCCGGATGACGGTATGTCCGCGCGGGCAAACTGGAAAGTGACGGGTCGTAAAAAGGGGGTTGTCACAATCCCACATCGCTTGGGGAAGTATGTGGAAATGAAACATATGTAAAGAGACCCTCCCAAGATAGTAAGACGCGTTTTGGACCACAATTGACAACGGATCTCATAAGAACTCCGAAATTAAAAGTACTTCGGCGAGAGTAGTACCAGGTTGGGTGACCGACTGGGAAGTCCTCGCCAAACAAAGCCGTGAGGAGAGGATATTGGGCTACGGCCCAATCCCTAGAGCGGACAATATCTTGCTGGGAAAATGGGTCGTTACAAGAAATTTCTTCCTTCTGCATTCTCTTCTTACGGTGCGCCTACCTCTATTTGAGGAGGGTGTCTGCTTAGAGCTCAGAGGCTTCAAGAAGACGATCAATCCATCCAAAAATTTGAAAGAAAAAGAGAGAAGAGAAGAAATATTCTCTGGAGAAGAGGGAGATAAATAGCGAAAATTTTTTAGGGAGAGAAAAGAAAGAATGTGAGTGAAAAATAGGTGTGGTGCTTTTGTGCACATTGAGAGTTCTAAGAATGATGATTTCTCTTAGTGAATACTTTTTATAATATTTGATTTCTAGTAAAATATTGTAAATCCTATTTTTCATAGTAAGATCTTTTTGAACTCTGTTCCAGTGGTTTTTTCCCGATTTAAGTTTTCGCGTAAAATTCTCAGTGTTCATTTTAGCCATTATTTCTCTTACTTTTTAGCCGTTATAATTTTACGGCGTGAAAAAATATTCTTGGTATTTTTCGAATCACATTTGCTATCATTTCTTGTACTGTTTACCCTCTATCCTTTCCTGAAAACTTACTTGGAAATGTAATTCTGTCTAGGAGATTGTCCAATACAATCTTTCCTCGAAATTATTCTAATCAATACTCTTTACGTCTTACAACGACAGTATTATTATTATTATTATTATTCCCACCAATTTCGTTATTTCCCAATGAGTGGTATTTCACCTTCCCCTGCACACCAAACACTTCAACACATCTCCCATTTCATCCACAATTACCACTAAACGTACAATTTACACATACTTTAAACGCACTTAAACATGTGATAAAACTGTCTAAAAACGAACGGCGTGGATAGCACTAAAAACCGAGCATATCCGTACCAATCCTAAAACCATTCAAAACATTTCTATAACGTTAAATAAAAGCTTTAAACTAAAACATTTTCTATATACAATTTACCAAAACGTTTGAACCATTGAATAAACCTATAAACTACCAGTACCAAGCATCCTATAATGTCTATACAACCAACAGCCCAAAACGTCCCAAACCCTCAAAATCTATACATACTGTCCCCACGGGTCAGGTAAGCCTCGACTGCGCCAGCACACTACCGCTGCCATCCCTCATCAACTGGACTCATGCCTCAGGAGGAGGAATCTCATCCTCTCCTGTATCCTCGTAATCACCTACACCATACAATACACTATGAGATAAAAATCTCAGTAAGACTCGTAAATGCAAATGCTATGCTATGCTATGCAATGCTATGCTATGCACTGTAGGTGTCACTGAGATCCTATCCCTCTAACCGGAGAGAGCTCATCCAGCGGGCGGATTACTCTTTCCCGCTAGAGGCGGGGGGTACACGCTTACAACACGTACAGCCGTGCCTGAGCCCCACCTCGCGTGACCTATAAACTGTATGCCTTTTGGCCTGTATGCCTTTCGACTCATTTTAACTATATGCCTTACGGCCCATTTTAACTATATGCCTTACGGCCCATGTTAACTGTATGCCTTACGGCCCATTTTATTCTTTGCATTACCTTTAAAGCATTGTGCATATGCTTTTCTTTAAAATGCGTGATGCATGAACAGTTCTATATCATAAAGTAAACAAGCAATAACGTGTACCATCAAGACTATAATGCATAACCTATAACCTATGAAACCACTAAACCTGTCTACCCAACCAAAACAAATAAACATACGCATCTCCAAAACTCCTCGAGACGACATTCGACGTACGGTGTAGGCCAATCGGCCAGAGAAGATCACGAGAACTTACCTCGTGTCCAAAGCAGCTCAAGCTCCGTCCATGAGCGTTGTTTGTCTGAGGCAAAACATAACGGTCAATGTTAAAACAATTTAAGCTTCTAAACGTCCTAATTAACAAAACCTTAACTAAAGAATTTCTTAAAACGTCCAATTTAATTATTCGAAGCATATCGATAAACAATTTACGATTGATACCTCGAAACTACAATTTACGAGTTTTTCCCTAAAACCCGAAAATTCTCAAATTTTAACATACGTCCTAAATCAATCAAATTCGTCCAATAACGTTCAATACGTCCAATATATACTTTATTACGGCAAACCTATTAATTACAAACCCTAAATCTCGTTTTTAATCGAAAACCTAACGAAAATCCTAAACGTAAAACTCTACGAAACTTGAAGTTTAACGCTCTAAAACTTTAGAATCATACCTAGAGTTGCGAGAGGAGGAGGAAACGTGAAGAACCGGAGGAAGAACGGAGGAAAACGGAGGTCGGATCGTTGAATTTCGTCGTGAGGAGAAGGCTCTGTCGCCAGGAGAAAAAGATGAAGCAGAGAGGATTCGTGCAAGTGTCTGGGAAGAAGAAGGGTTATGTTATTTTAATATAATTTTACTTAACAAATTATCATTTTGCCCTTCTTTGATTTTTATATTGATTTCGTCATTTGTTTCGTTAATCGACTAGTGATTCGGGTTCTCCAAATTTCCTTATTTCACCAATATGTCCAACTTATTATTTGGGATTTAATAAAACTGTCCGTTCGCAAAACGGACCTCGTTTACTATTTTTACTAAAACGTCCTTGATATTACGAGAAACGTAATTTCTCGGAATATAGCACTATTACTCTGAAAAATCCCGTAAATTCCTTAAAATTCCTATTAATCGTTAGGATCCTAATGACGCTTTCTTTTCGTAAAACGGACCTGATTTGACATATTTACTAAAATGCCACTTTATATTAAAATAATAATATCCCATAAAGCGGGGTATTACAAAATATATATTTTTTCATAAATTATGTCTAATATATTGTCATATGTATATCTTGTCATTTACGTTATCGTGCCATGGCCTAGTTAATTAGAAATATCTTGAAGCTTTTGTAAAAAAAATATAACTTTAAATATTAATAGAATATGTCTAGATAGTTTGGGTAAATATGAACAATGAAATTAGAGGGTAAAGTATAAATGATATTCATATTACTAACCGTTATATTTGGAGATGAAAATGGGGTAAATGAAATGAGATATGAAGAAATTGAGTGATGAGAGTTAAATGAAAATGAAATACATGATTATATTATAAAGAGGGATTAAGATGCAAAGTAAGGTTGCACATAGAGTTAAGAGGTGCCTAAAGATTAAATGCACAAGATAATGAGAAAAAAGTTTAGTTAGACTATGATTATCTAAACCATATAACTAGACATTCACATAAATACACAATACATTTATTACATAAAGAGGTGTGACACTTAGTCAAATATTAATAAAAAAATGTTTAGAGAATCTTGATAAAACCTAAATCACGGGATGTGTGTTGAGTGGTGATCAATATTGAAGTAATGGCTGTGGGGGATTAATCATGTAGGATTTTAGTACATGATTAGATGTGATTTCAATTTATTTTGGTGAATGCATAGATTAGGATTCTTGTTAAGCTTTATAAAGATCACATAGTTATTTCCTTCAAATTTTCAAGAATAGGTGGTGGTAGCTCGCACTATAAAGGTAAATACAATGAATTAAAGAGTTCATAACAACATGCTCAATAGTGTTTTAGATTTTTATCTGTTGTTGTATTTAGTCTAGTATGACCTATTAATGTAAATTAAATTAGATAAAGTCTTGTCTATAATGAGACTTGACCATAGGTTGGTCTTTAATATTTTATGCGGCCTATTGCGTATGAATAGTAAATATCATGGTTTTCTGTCAATTGTACTAATAATTGTACATTCCCACCTCAAAAATCGGGGGTCAGGTCCTGATAAAAACTGTGTATGATCCACCCCATAACTCTAGACTTCATGGAGTCTCATTGCACAACCTTAACCACTGACCTCTGCTATCTTATGAAATTTTAAAATTTTACACCCAAAGAGAATATTTAGTTGATCTCATATCTGCTCCATGGATTCACATACTCCACACCTTGAAATAGTGATCAAGGTCAGGCGTAAACTGATCATGTGGAGTCCTCCGGTGCTCCCAGTACAATATTGTCTGATTTGAGACAAAGTCTGCACGACTTTGTTCATTGGGCTGTGCCCAAAACTCGCTGTACTAGGTAGGAAGAGGAACTTTACTCATAAACCATGCATTTTCACTCTCCCAAATAATGTGAGATTGTGTACCCCCACTACTATGGGCTAGGCTCCACCAGACCCTCATTGCCTTCACATGGTGGGCTGTCACAATCTCTCCCCCCACCACCCCTTCGAGACCTGACGTCCTCGTCGGCCACACTTCTGGTTGGGTAGTGGCTCTGATACCATTTGTGGAGTCTTTTGGTGATTTCAGTACAATATTGTCCACTTTAGGGGAGCCCGCACGACTTTGTTCTTGGGCTATGTCCAAAACGCATCGTACTAGGTAGAAAATAGAACTCTACTTATAAACTATGCATTTTCACTCTCCAAAGTAATGTGAGATAGTACACCCCACTGGTATGAGCTTGGCCTCACTGGACCCTCCTCGTCTTCACATGACGGGTTATCACAAATCACATACTTCTAGGTCTCATGTTGATGATATGTGTTTCATCATCACACAAATGCAGTGATATGCACTTAAAGGCCATATATGCAATACTTATCCATTCTACTATTAAATTAGTTCATTCACACAATAATTGAATAATGTGTCATATTGTACTAGTGTGACACTATAAAATATATCGAAAAAATAATGCATTTTAAAAATATTTTTAAAAACAAGACACTATAAAGAACGTCGAGGCATTACTCAAAAACACGTTGCATAAATAACATTAGTGATAGGATAGCCACCCAAAACGGCTACCTCAAAAACCCACAAAAACAACAAGTGCTCGGGTGAGATGTGTTGGCCGAGAAATGAATAAAAAATGGAGATGAAGACAAGTTTGAAATGGGATGCAATATGAAGATGAAATGAATGTGAGATAGTGATGAATAAAACCGTGGATGAAAGGATGAAAATGGTGGAGGAAATGGATGCAAAAACCGTGGGTGGAAGAACCCCTTAGAGGCCCCAAAAAGCTATCATATGTTATGTTTTTAGGTTGAGGTATTTTCCATGGGAAAACACCGTCACCTTGGGGAAGGTTTCACCTTCTTCAACCTATGGACTCTCCTAAGAGAGAGGCAGCCAAACACCTTCAAACTTGTTTAGCAATAGAGGGCTTTTTCCTCTACACGGTTAGAAAATCGTGGATGAACAATGAAATTTCTCCAAGTTCAAACAAAGATACTTCAATATTCAAAATTGGCAAAAAGTTGAAGCCATTATGTAACACCCGGTTCTTTTAAACCAATTTCTATACCATTATTTAATAGTAAGCATGTTGTGGAGAAAATTGAGGGAAATATTAATTAGGTTAATGAGTGACTATGTAAGGGCATAGTGGTAATTGAGAACTTTTAATGGATAACCTATTTAAGGAAAGAGGCTTTGTGATTAATGCACTGTAGCCGCCACTATTTCCCCTATTTGTTTTTCCTCGGCCTTCAGCTCAAGCAGCAGAGCCCTCTAGGCGATTCCCTCGCCCGATTTTTCCTTCAACCTAGGTACGTTTTCCTCATTTTTTTATGTTTTAGTAGTTAGATGACTGAGGAAGTGCAATGTGAGGATTTCTAGGTTGCTGCGAGTGAGAGTAGGTTCGGGTTATTGGTGATAAATGGGAATGCACGGGTAGCAGGGTTTCAAACTAGTTTCCTTAAATTTCTTGTTGATTTCTGGTTGAGCTTAGTGAGAGTTTGATTGATGTTCTGTTGTGACTCTAGATGTGTGAGCTTCTAAGACAACTTACAGTCGAGCGATTTCCTGGAGACTAGGTAAGTAGAGTATGCTTGTGCCTTCGGGCCTACATCACAAAACAGTAGGGTTATGTATGCTTGAATATGTTTGTATGTCATGCATCATATTTTGAAAATTTTGCGAAAATGAATTTACATGAAATGACATGGTAAGGAATGAACAGACTGTAACAATTGTTAAGGGAACTAATCCGCCCCTTAATCAAGAGAGAGGATGTATGACTTTGGGCGAAGTGATCCAAACCCCAATTTCACAGGGGGATCTGAACAGTTGTTAAGGGAACTAATCAGCCCCTTAATCAAGAGAGAGGATGTATGACTTTGGGAGAAGTGATCCAACTTCCAGTTTCATAGGCGGATCAGATTAGAAACGAATGCAAATGCAACTGAGATGAGAAAGTAGAAACAGCATGTTTAGGAATTTATGTTTCAGCATTTCATTTTATTATTGCTTTACTTGCTTAGCATTAGGCTAATAGATGAGTTTTGTGATGTAGATGAAGAAGCATCTGAAGGTGTGTTCTCTGAACATGTTGAGGGTTAGGCTGTTGGGGGACACTTCAATGCCACGAATTGGTGATTCTGATGAGGCAGTTTAGCTGGTGTCAGTAGATGAGAAGGTTTAGTGAACCATGATTCATTTTAAGTTTTGTTGAGTTTCTAATAACAGAAGTGGTTTTAATGTTTTTGAATACGTTGGTGAGACTTTTCTGATAATAGCACTCTGTTGGTTTTTAACGTTAGCTCTCACTGGATTTTTTGAGTAAATGTAAGGATTTGAGTTGGCTCTGAATGGTTTCAGTGAAGTAAGCAAATTCCTTTCTGTAGTTAGGGTTGTGTGATATAGCAAAAGAGTAGTTGAAATGTTGCTCTGTTCTCTATCGGTAGATGTTGTCTATCGATAGAAGTTGGCTGTTTTGTCCACCGGCGGATGTTGGAGGACTGAATCATCCGACTGATGTCACCGGAAGATGTCTTCAGTAGAAGTTTTGTCGTTTAGTGATCGATGGATGTCGGCTATTGAACCTATCGGATGATGTAGTAGAAGTTTTGTCGTTTAGTGATCGGTATACATAGTTTGTTCTTTCGGAAGACGTGAGTAAAAGATTTGTCGTCTTGTGATCGGCAGAGGCTGGATGAATGAATCATCCGGCTGACGTCTTCGGTAGATGCGAGTAGCAAAACTTGTCGTTTTGCGATCGCAGAGGTTGGATGAACGATTCATCCGGCTGACGTCATCGGTGGAAACCTTCGGTTTTATTTTTGCCCTTTTTGTTGACTTCGTTCAGCGGATGATGTGTTTGACTTTTATGAACTTTAAGTATTTCACACGTAAGCCTTCGCCTCTTCCGGCCGAATTCTTTTCTTAATATTTTTAACTGAATATTCGAATATTGTTTTATAGTTTTGCTTAACTTTGCTTTGCTCAAAGATTTTCCGCTGCAAGTTTTTATATTTTTAGCAAACGTTCAAATTTGACTTTCGAGAGAAGTTTTAAATTTGGTCCGAAATTTTCTAGTTATGTTCGGGTTTATGAGTAACGAACTGAGTTTAGAAAACTCGGGGCGTTACACATTACAATATGCATGCATTATATAGACCTAAGGTGGAGGCTAGGGTTTCCATAAGAGGGAATGGAGGAGGGTCGTGGGATGAAAAGAGGATGGATGACCGAGATGCATCCATGAGTGAGCAATCCAATGGCGGAGGAAAAGGCCACCCCAAAATGATCCAAGAGAAGGTGTTGCGCTATGTCATCAATCCATGAGGCCACTACTTGATGTCCTTGCAAAGTTGAAGCTTCAAACTTGGGCTTTTTTTGGGTTGGTTCTCAGAGGGCCGAGTGGTGATGGTATTGCCTCCAACATGTGGGCCGAGTAATGTGTCCAAGCATGAGCCAAGCTAAGCTTCCAAATGTGGGCCAAGTGTACCTCCAAATATGGACTAAGTAGTGGCTTCAAATGTGGGCCAAGTAGTGGGCCTAGATGAATCTCTATAATATGGCTAAGTAGTGGGCCAAGTAGTGAACCTCAAACCATGCCACCAACATGTGATTAAGTCTAAGTAACAAAACTAATGCATGGATGAAAAACTAATGGCTAAGAGTTTGCCATAAGAAAATAACGGAAAAAAATAAAATTACATGGATTTGTCCATCGGAAGACAAATTCCGGCTTCTGCTAGTCCAGCTGGTGCTCGAGGGTTTTCTTCATTATGTTCCGAGCTTTCCAAGTAGGTATCCCTTGTAACATCCACATAGCTAGGCGTCCATGTGCAATCCATATCTTTCAAGCCATGCTTCCATGCGGGGATCTCAATAGATCATCACCTACAAAAGAGAAACCATAATAAGTAAGGAAATTAAATAAAATTTTCATCTTTGTCAGTTTTCGAGTTAGTGGACCCTTTAGCATGCCATCCTTTCTGGGTGATTGAGGATTTGACCTAAAATCCATTGATTGGCTTTTTCGGAAGTAGACTTCATCATAATCAGGACTAGGATCCTTAATGGGTATAGGGACGTGATCCAATAGTGTGGAAGAAAGATTGAATCCATAAACTACTTCGAAGGGTGTTTGTTGGGTGGTGGAGTGAAATTTTCAAATGTAGTAGAATTCTAAATGTGGTAGCTCGATGTCCTCATTATACTTTTTTGACCAATGAGCCAATTCTTCAAAATTATCTATCAAGAAACCAAGATCAATATGACAACACAAACAATATCTACCTCAATCCATCTTAGAAAGCCAAGTAATCCCTTAGTCAGAGAGTAGATAACTTGACAATACTACATCTACCGATTCTTTTTCCTTAGTACGATGATAAAATTTGTAATATCCAAACGAAAAGGTTAATTGCTTGGCTAGTTTACCCTATTGTAGGTTAGGGAATTTGAGGGTCTCACTAAGTGAATTTATTCTAGAGTTTTTCCTAGGTCCATAATGGGTGCTATCGTTATTAATTATCGGATCGAGGGCTTAAATACTTTCTTCAAAAATTCTCGAGGAAGGATGGAAATCTCCAAAAATTGGTTTAACATCCAATTGGCCATAACATCAAATTGGATAGAATAAGATGGACCAATGATCATGTTATCAATCTCAAAGATACTCTCTTCACTTATTTCCTTCTTTTCTTGATGCCATATTGACACTTCTTTCAAATGGTAAGACATCTCTTTTTCATCCACCATCTCTTCCCAAAGTTCATTGATTTTAAGGAAGGGTATTATTGAGGGTTGTGGCGCGTGTACTTCGTCATAAAAGGGATTAAGATGCCACTTGATATGAAAGTGTTCTTGTGTTGAACCATCCAATTGGCATTCGATATCACGTATGGGTGGTAGCCCTTTGTAACACCTGGTTCTTTAGAACCAAGTCTAATTTCTTCCTAAATTAATGACACTTTATAAGGTGATAATAAATGTAGGGTTAATGGATGACTAGGCAGGGGCATAAGGGTAATTGGAAATTTTAAAGTGGATAACGTATTTAAGGAATAGGTTTTTGGATTTAATGCATTGTAGCCGCCACTGTTTTCCAATTCTTTTCGACTCTCAGCTCCTCAGCTCAGCAGAGTGCTCTAGGAGGCCCTCCCTTCGATTTCTCCAGCGATTCCTCCGACTTAGGTGAGTCCCCTCATTTTTCCTTATGACTTGACGGTTAGATAGCAGAGGGAGTACAATGTATGTGTTTTGGGAGTGTTGTGAATGAGTGTAGTTTCGGACTTAGTGCAGAATCGGGAATGCACGAAGATCTGAGCTTCCAATACTAATTTTCTTAGACTCCTGGATAGTTTAGAATGAAGTTCAACTAATACACTGTCTACGATTTTAGGTTTGAGCAAGATCCGAAGTGGTTAGCAACCAAACAATTCCCAGGGATCCAGGTAAGTAAAGTACGCATGTGCCTTCGGGCCTACATCACAAAACAGTAGGGTTATGCATTGTGTGAATGATTTTGTATGTCATGCATCAGGTTTTTGAAAGATTGCGAAAATGAATTTTCATGTAAGGATGGTAGGGCATGAACTGAATGTGACAGACAAACTATTAAGGGAACTAATCCACCCCTTAACTTATGAAGGGATTTATAACATTGGGAGGATTGATCCCACTCCCAAGGGAACAGAGGAATCAGATCAGCTATTAAGGAAATTCATCCGCCCCTTAATCGAGTAGAGGATGTATAACATTGGGAAAATTGATCCACTTCCCAAGAGAACCGAGGGATCAGATCAGCTTATGAATGAATGTGAATGCAACTGAGATGAGAAAGTAGAAATTGCATGTTTAGGAATTTATGTTTCAGCATTTCATTTCATTACTGCTTTACTTACTTAGCATTAGGCTAATAGATGAGTTTTGTGATGTAGGTGTTGAGGATACTGCAGATGATTTTCCTGAATGCACAAATGATTAGCCATGGTTGGAGGAGTACATCCATGTTTCGGCTTGGTAAACTGATGAGGCGGATTAACTGATGTCAGTAGTTGGAATGGTTTAGTTGACGGTGTTTCAATCTGCGTATGTTAGGTTTTCATGACAGTAATGGTTTTTAATATTTTGAATACGTTTTGAGATTTTCTGACAATAGTATTCGGTGGAGTTTTAAATGTTGTTTCTTACTGGATTTGAGTAATGCAATAATTTGAATTGTTTCTAAATGGTTTCAGTAAAGTGAGTAAATTCCTTTCTGTAGTTAGAGTTGTGTTGTATAGTAAGAAGTTGTTGGTATGTCGCTCTGCTTTCTATCGGTAGATGATGTCTATCGGTAGATGTTGAGTTATAGTTATGTTGTCTATCGGAAGATGTGAGTAGAAAATTTTTCGTTTGGTCATCGGTACATGAAGTTTATTCAACCGGATGATGTAGGTTTAATTCTATCGGAAGATGTTGATTTTGCACTATCGGTATGAGTAGGTATTATGCCTTGTCGTTTAGTAATCGGTGTATGCAGTTTATTCTATCGGAAGAAGGGAATGAGAGATTTTTGTCGTTTTTTTTCCATCGGTAGATGCGAGTCACAAAACTTGTCGTTTTGCGATCGGATTGATGTTGAATAATTGATTTATTCAGCTGACGTCATCGGTAGATGCAGTCCACCGAGAGATGTCCTTTGTTTCCAACTCTTCTAGTGGGCGTCATCGGTAGAAGCCTTCTATTTTCTGTTTCTGCTTCTTCCGTTGACTTTATTCATCGGCAGATGCGTTTGACTTCTGCGACTCCTCAAGTATCCCACGGTTTAAACTTTATTTCCTATTTGCCGATTGTTTCTTAACATTTCAAACAATGTTTTATAGTTTTGTTTAACTCTATTGTTGTTCAAATGATTTCCGCTGCAAGTTTTTAATGTTTTGAAGTTTTAGAAAAATGTCAAATTCAAACTTTCGAGTGAAATTTTAAATTTAGTCCAAAGTCTCTTAGTTATGTTCGAGCTATGTGTAACGAATCGGGTTTAGATAATTCGGGGCGTTACACCCTTGTGGCAATTACTCATTTTCTTGATCATCTTTTTCTCCTAGCAAAATTTCTTCCTCCGTTTGATTGTCCATTTCAAGAAGTGGACCTTCTTCGGGATGACAATCAACTTCTTCTAGTGTCTCTTCCTCCTCTTCACTTAAGCTAGGTGTTTCCTCTAAAATGTAACACCCGACATTTCGGCCAGGTGATTTTCTGACCATTTTCATTGTCACCCTCTTATTTAACCGTTATGATTTAAATTTAATGTTAAGACAAATTTATTACAAGTTGAGTAAAACTAGGTTGGGTGGCAGTTTAGTAATTAAAATCGATGAATTTAGTATAAATAGGAAATGGAAACCTTAAACCTCATTTATTATCACTGTAGCCGACATTCCCTCTCGGCGATTCCTTCTTTCCCAAGTTCTTGCTCTCGGCTACCAGAACATCCCTTTACCGACGGCTGGTTCGAGCTTGCTCTTCTCTACAAATCCACACCCGAGGTATGAAATGGACAATGTAGTCATTCATTAGTAAATAGAGCTCTGTTTTCAGCTCGGCACTGAGTTCGGATTTTTTTTAGCAGTGGCCGAGTAGTTTATGACTTTTAAAATCTGGGAGTAGAAATGTCATCCCGAATCGATTCTGAGCATTTTAAGTAACCAACTCGGATTTAATCAATGGTAAAACCTGTCCACCTAGTTTCGGATTTCAGACTGCAGTGTGTCAAACAGAGGAATCGGAATGACTTTAGCTATTAGATCCTAGGATGGTTTATGATTAGGACTATTAGGACTTTGTTTTAACTACTGTAATGTACATGTTTTAGGTGAAGAAGTTTAAAGGAAAGAAACTCGGATTGCTAAGGAATCCAGGTAAGTGAATGTATTAAGATTTCCGGCCACTAGGGCCCTACACCGCAAGGGTATTAGGAAATCACTGAGATGTTAGCTTATTGACTATGATTTGTTATTTCCACAATATGAAGAAGTTGAGTAAGTAAATGTAAAGTTACAGGATGTTTTACTTGTCCTTATGATATGACTTCTCTTTATGAACTTTATGTCTATGCACTGTGTCCCACGTCTATGATTAAGTAGAGAACATGAAATGTATATGTAACCATGATTAAGTGCAGAACGGGGAAAAGACTACGTTATGTATGACTCGCGAATTCTCCCACTGGTGGAGGCCGAGTTAATGATATGTGTGACTCGCGAAATCTCCCACTGGTGGAGGCCGAGTTAATGATATGTATGACTCGCGAAATCTCCCACTGGGGGAGGCCGAGTAATGATATGTATGGCTAGCGAATTCTCCCACTGGGGAGGCCGAGTGATGTATCATGATTGCCGCGATAGGCAAATGATTATGTACGACTGCCGCGATAGGCAAATGACTATGTACCCCCGTCTTCCTCCCTCGTTCCCTGCCTTAATACATGTTATGTAAATGATAAAGATGAACGTGAATGAAGAATGGTTTATGAATTATGTCTCTTTAAATTGTGTACTCATGTATATCTGTCAGCATGCATTCTTTACTAAGCATTAGGCTTATAGTTAAACCTTATGGTGTAGGTGAAGAAGGTTCAGGTGAGGATGTTATGTTCAAAGAGGATGCTTAAGGCTGGTTGCTGGAGGATGCTCAAGGTGACAGTGCGGGACTGGAGAGGCGATTTATGACCCCTGGTTAAGACTCTTATGTTACATTATGTTAAAGAATATGGTAGTTTAAGTAGGATGAGATTATTCTAAAACGTTGAGCTTTGAAACTGTCTAGTGGATCACTGAGTCAGGGAATGATTATATAGATTTATAAATGGTCTGTTGCTTAAGTCTTCCGCTATATGCATTTTGAATGAGTTGTGTTTTCTTTCTGTTGGAAGGAGTCATTTGATGATTTAGAGTTCTCTACCGTAAGACGGAAGCTGGAAGAGGTAGTCTTCCGGCTGACGTCATCGGCAGATGCCGAAGGAATAGTTGTTGATGGTTTAGTCTTCCGGTTGACGTCATCGGCAGATGCCGAGAGTTAATTGTTTGATGGTTTAGTCTTCCGGCTGACGTCATCGGCAGATGCCGAAGGGTAGTTGTTTGTTGGTTTAGTCTTCCGGCTGACGTCATCGGCAGATGCCGAAGGATAGTTGTATGATGGTTTAGTCTTCCGGATGACGTCCCGGGAAGATATAAAATGTGTTTTTGTCATTTATGACCGGATGGTGTTTTTATTTAGCACGCGAGGCCCACGTGCCCACCGGAAGATGTCTCCTTTTAGGTGATGTTAAGCGAGTCACGCGTAATGCACGTGATGACCGACGACTAAATTTTTGAGGTTAATTGTTTGATGGTTTAGTCTTCCGGCTGACGTCATCGGCAGATGCCGAGAGTTAATTGTTTGATGGTTTAGTCTTCCGGCTGACGTCATCGGCAGATGCCGAGAGTTAATTGTTTGATGGTTTAGTCTTCCGGCTGACGTCATCGGCAGATGCCGAGAGTTAATTGTTTGATGGTTTAGTCTTCCGGCTGACGTCATCGGCAGATGCCGAGAGTTAATTGTTTGATGGTTTAGTCTTCCGGCTGACGTCATCGGCAGATGCCGAGAGTTAATTGTTTGATGGTTTAGTCTTCCGGCTGACGTCATCGGCAGATGCCGAGAGTTAATTGTTTGATGGTTTAGTCTTCCGGCTGACGTCATCGGCAGATGCCGAGAGTTAATTGTTTGATGGTTTAGTCTTCCGGCTGACGTCATCGGCAGATGCCGAGAGTTAATTGTTTGATGGTTTAGTCTTCCGGCTGACGTCATCGGCAGATGCCGAGAGTTAATTGTTTGATGGTTGTCGCTTAGCGACCGGAAGATGTAAAATGTGTTTTGTCGTTTAGCGACCGGAAGATATAAAATGTGTTTTTGTCATTTAGTGACCGGATGGTGTTTTTATTTAGCACGCGAGGCCCACGTGCCCACCGGAAGATGTCTCCTTTTAGGTGATGTTAAGCGAGTCACGCGTAATGCACGTGATGACCGGACGACTAAATTTTTGAGGGTTGTCAACGCATGCAACCCATGCAAACCCAAGTGGTATTATGTTAAGAGGATTGAGGGCACCTCCTCTTTTCCCGAAATTGTCAAGAAGCCAATGACCGAGTCTAGTCGCTCGACTCTGTGAAAGTTGAGCCGATGAGGCATGGGAAGTCGGGCACGAGAGGATTCGTCCTCCTTAATGGTTCTGCGTTTCTATTACCAGTTAAAAAAAAAATATATGTTAAATGTGAAAGTCTGTTGAGAGATAGTAAGCGAATGTAATAATAGTAAAAGTCAAGCAAACGATTAATGAAAGAATATGAACACGTGACGGCTCCTGGCAGGGGTCGTTACATAAAATCTCTTGATCTTCAGTGTCACTTAAAGATTTTTCATTAAGTTCATTAAACTTTTGAGGCATAGAAGGTGATGGTCTAGGGATGGTTAGTGATTTTGCAAGTTTCATCAAAGGTGCTTTTATCTCACTTTCCAAAAATTGGGCAATATCTTCCCACTGGTGTTTAAACTCATCTAGTTGTTTTAAACTCTTTTCATCAGGTCGTTTGGAAGGTAGAATTGGTGGATGATTGACCCTAGTCCTTAACCTCACTTGATCTCTTAAGCTTTTTCCATAAGTGGCAGAATATTCATGACGATATCGATACTTAAAATCAAGAGAGTTAGGATAATACCTCAAGTGATTATCCTTAAACATTAGGGTGAGCAAGAACCGACCAGAACCGAGAACCAGACCAGAACCGAGCCTTTGGTTCGGTTCTGGTCGGTTTTGCCTTAAAAAATAATAGACCTAGATTTTTTTTTCAAGAACCGCAGTTATTGGTTCGGTTCTCGGGTTTGGTGACACAATTTTGTAGAACTGGCCCGGACCGTTAAGCTGGCTGCTGCCCACCCATGCCCTAAAAATCGAACTCAGTATCTTTGCTCGAGTCCTCGACAGACTTTGCCTTCCTTGTTTCTTCGCCTCGCCGTGTCTCTCGCAGTCGCCTCGCCGTGTCTCTCACGCCAGCCGCCAGTCACCCTTGACGTGCATAGTTGTATCTCTCTGTCTCTTCCAGTCGCTCTCGCCGACTCGCTGTTCGCACAACAGGTATTTTATGCTCTCACTTTCCATACCTATTGTGGTTTTACTCTCTCGATGCTCACTGTATCTCGATTTCTCGTGATTCTGTTATGGAATTTGGGGCACTCTCTTGACTTCACCGAGAGAGTGTTGACCCTATTAGATTGAAATTTAGTGAAGTAATGCTACAGGGTCTCTCGGGTGAGAGCCGAGTATCATTGCCAAAAAATTAAGTCTGTTAGTGACAAAAAATTAGTGATTATCATTGTTGATAATGCATCATAATTTAAGTCTGTTAGTGCCAAAAAATTAGTGATTATCATTGTTGATGATGCGTCATAATTTAAGTCTGTTAGTGCCAAAAAATTAGTGATTATCATTGCCAAAAAATTTAAGTCTGATAGTGCCACTTTTAGATTGCATTTTCTTTTTTTAGGTGAATCTTCGGAACTGTTGATCGAGAACACTTTTAGATTGTATTTTTTGTTTTTGGGAGACTTTTCGAAACTGTTGACTAAGAGCACTTTGTGTTTAATGTTCAAGGAAGTAGTGAGGAGAAAGAAGAGGCTTCCAATGATCAAGGAAGTGGTGAGGAGAAGGAAGAGGAGAATGGGAAAGAGGAAACTGTTGCCCCGGCGAGGAAGAGGTCTACTAGAAGGGAAACTTGAAGGGAAACTGGTAGGGTAGTTTAGTGAAAGAATGCTACTTACATTTTATGCAACGAGGTAAGGGTAGTTTCTTATTGGGTTTGCTCTCATTTTGCGTGTGCATCTGCCTGGATGTATTTGCTGTAATTTTCCCTCGTTTTCTTAGTAAGCTTAGGTTTTTCCTCTGTGTTTTTATGTTATACCCTCTTTATTTGTCTCTTTTGTGGACAATCTACTTGTATTCATCTTCATAGATAGCTTTTCTTCATATGGGTACAAATAGATCATTTTGTTTGCTCTGGCAATTTATTTTTAATATATTCACTTCTGCATTCATATTTACTCGCGAAAATGTTTGTTGTGTCTTTATAGTTATAGTGCAGCTGTTAAAAAAAAAAAAAAATCGGGAGGACCAGAACCAGACCAGAACCGAGACCAGAAATCTGGTCCAGTTTTGGGAAATTTTTTTTGCTTATTGGTGCAAAAAATTAAAAACCGAATTTAGTGATCTGGTCCTAAATTTTTCAAAAACCGAACTGAATTGGACCACGATCACCTCTATTAAACATTTTATCTCTTAATGATGGAACATTTCTTTTCTTTCTAGAATTGTTTAGTTGATAATTATTATCATAATGATGTATATATGATTTGATACGAATTTTGTTATCCCTATAATAACCTAAATATCTATGATTGAGTTCATCAAAAACAAATTCTTCACGGATAATTCTTCTAGGATTCATTATTTGAATGTTAGAAAGAGATAATTAATTTAAGAGTTGAAATTCTTAAAGTTTAGGATGAGAAATGTGTTAACTTTAAGTTTTAGGAATTTTTGGAGGGAAATTTGAAAATTTAAATTTTGAATTTAAATTTAAAGTTAAATTTAATTTAAATTTATTTATTTTTTAATTTATATTTGAATTTGATTAACTTAAAGGAGATTAGAAAAGTGATTAAAATTTTAGGAAAAATTAAAATAACCTAAATGCAATAAAATAAACTGGAAATAATAACACAAACTAGGTATAAAACTAAGTGAGACATTTTATCAGACATTTTATAAACTACTCAAATAAAAAGTTTTTGAAAAATTGATGACTTTAAGCAAGATTCAGGTCTTTTAACTTTAATGTTTGATTATGCATCAATCAAAAATCATTCAAAAACTTGGTAGATTTTAATGTTTGATTATGCATCAATTTGGTTCTCATTCACAAAAAAAAAAAAATAGTTTTTTTGATAAAGACTTTAGCTACCTCAAATCAATTTAATTTTCACCAAATTGATTACTTTTTGCATTAATTAGATGATATAACTTTAGTACAATGCAAAATGATTCAAATATAGCAAAGATATGCAATTAAGTTTATAGATTTAGGTGCTAAAAATGTGTAATCCTCGGAAATTCTAAAACAATTTTTTTTTTTGCAATTTAATGATCAACTTAATGCAATAAAAGTTCATTTAACTTAGCAAATAAGCTTGTAAACAAGATATAACATGCATATATTATGAATCTAAGGCGATGAATAATCAATTAAAACAGATTTACAAATAGTAAAATTCAAAAGTTTCAATAAAGCATTTTAACAAACATCTTGTAGGCTCTTTCATGCACATTAACAGTCGGCTTGCTTTATATACACTTAACACCCAAATTTTCGAAAACAAGAAGGCAACAATAGAACCTTAGATCAATATTAGAATGTATATACTTGCTGGAACAAAGATTAAACAAACATTAGAGCAAATATAACATCAAAACAGATCAATTCAAGTCGGAAAAATTTGGGTTTTAATGTTGTCCTTCTCGGTTTTGTACTAACCAACTAAAACAACAAAAATATCGATTCAACTCTTAAATATGCTTGTTATATTAATGTTTTGGAGTTAATATAAGGTTAATAACTTGCTGGAAATGTAAAAAACAGAATCGAAATAAGCAAATAAAATAGATTTAGAACAAAAATAAAAGTCGGAAAAGAAGAACACAAAACTCGTGACTAAAAGAAGTGTATTCCCGATTTCTTTAGTCGACTCTCATGGGATCTGCAAAAGAGATTTAATAGGTTAGTAGATATTAATATTCTGTGCTTAATGAACTAAAGAAAGCAACAAAAAGATGTTGAAAATCATTTGAAAATTGGGGAACACAGCAGTTACAAAGCAGATTTTATAGTGGAATAAAAAATAGTTTTGTCACCCGGTTTTTGCACAAAGTTAGCAGCCTTGTTTTTCAAAAAATAAGAACGACTTGTTTTTTTTTTGTTGAAAAATGCTCAGGAGAAGCCCCCAATCTCTGATACCACTTGATAGGATAGCCACCCAAAATGGCTACCTCAAAAACCCACAAAAACAACAAGTGCTCGGGTGAGATGTGTTGGCCGAGAAATGAAGAAAAATTGGAGATGAAGATGAGTTTGAAATGAGATGCAATATGAAGATGAAATGAATGTGAGATAGTGATGAATAAAACCGTGGATGAAAGGATGAAAATGGTGGAGGAAATGGATGCAAAAACCGTGGGTGGAAGAACCCATTGAAGGCCCTAGAAAGCTATCATATGTTATGCTTTTGGGTTGAGGTATTTTCCATGGAAAAACACCACTACCTTGGGGAAGGTTTCACCTTCTTCAACCTATGGACACTCCTAAGAGAGAGGAAGAAGAAGAGATAAGAACTAAACCACCTTTAAGCTTGTTTAGCAATAGAGGGCTTTTTCCTCTACACGGTAGAAAACTGTGGATGAATAATGGAATCTCTCCAAGTTCAAACAAAGATACTTCAATATTCAAAATTGACAAAAAGTTGAAGCCATTACAATATGCATGCATTATATAGACCTAAGGTGGAGGCTAGGGTTTCCATAAGAGGAAATGAAGGAGGGACGTGGGATGAAAAGAGGATGGATGACTGAGATGCATCCATGAGTGAGCAATCCAATAGTGGAGGAAAAGGCCACCCCAAAATGATCTAAGAAAAGGTGTTGCGCCATGTCATCAATCCATGAGGCCACTACTTAATGTCCTTGCAAAGTTGAAGCTTCAAACTTGGGCTTTTTTTGGGTTGGTTCTCAGTGGGCCGAGTGGTGATGGTATTGCCTCCAACATGTGGGCCGAGTAATGTGTCCAAGCATGAGCCAAGCTTCCAAATGCGGGCCAAGTGTACCTTCAAATATGGACTAAGTAGTGGCTCCAAATGTGGGCCAAGTAGTGTGTAACAACCCTTACCCGTACCCTAATTTTCTGTACAATTTTTTCATTTTATACGTACAAACTTTAAATCTGACTTTCGAGCGAAAATAAAACTTTTAAAATCGGGATTAAAATTGTTAACGGCGTTTGAAAACTATCTAAAATAAATTTAAAACCATTGGTTAAACAATTAAATATTAAAAGAAAACAATTAAATTAAAATATGTTTTTGTTTTTTTTTTATTATGTTCGGCCAAGAAGGCAGAACAGGGGCAATTGATCGCCCCAAATGGGCGATCAGTCACCCTTCGGCGATCGCTCATGGCGAGCGATCGCCTTAGGCGATCACACTTATCGCCTAGCGATCGCCAGTGGCGATCGCCAGGCAAGAAGGGGCGATTGATCGCCCCAAGAGGCGATCAATCGCCATGCTTTTTGGAATTTCTCCAGAGAGCACAGCTTCCCCTTAATTTTTTTTTTCCCTTCTTCCTTCGTTTCTTTCACGCCTGCACTGCACACACACACCTCACACATTTCTTTCATTTCTCCTTCTTTCATCACACACCATTACGTATCACAAAACACACTTCTACACACATACATTACACATACTATCACTCACCCATTCCCCGACTCAAATATAATCAATTTCATAAAAACGAATCGCGTGGTTCTGTTTAAAAGTTTAACATATCCTCCTGTTTTTAAATCACTAAAACATTACAGATGTAACATCCCTAAAACTGTACCTAATTTTACCCGTATATATATATTTTTTTTATCCCTATACTTTAAAGAAACTTTATGCGGAATGTAAACTGAAGTTGAAACCAGAACTGAAATCAGAATTAAAATCGGGTCCTTAAATCATTTAAAACAAAACATATAACAATTTATTAAATAAAACTTAAAACCTGAATAATTAATAAAAACTAAATCAGAAACTGGGAGGGCAGAATCGACATTTTGTGGAGGAAGGAGAGCAACGATTGACCGCTGCTCGCGCTGCATTGTGCAGCGACCAGTCGCTGCACAATGCAGCGCTTGATCGCTGCATTGTGCAACGATCAGTCGCTGCACTATGCAGCGCCTGATCGCTGCATAATGCAGCGGCCAGTCGCTGCATATTGCAGCGACCAGTCGCTGTATTGCAGCGACTAATCTCGCTCTCTGGAATCCGAGATTCCAGAGAGCTAACCAACATAGCCACCTCTCTGGAAATCGATTTTCAGAGAGCAATTTCCGAAATTTTCATCCTTTTATTACTCAACTTAGCACCCTAATTAAACGATCTAAACATACGTTAAACTTTCGTAAAAACGAACTGCATGGATACGTTTAAAAGTTGTCTAATCCTCCTGTTTCAAATTCCAAGCAATTCCAGTACAAAAATTATAAAAACACAGATTATAAACAGATTTCCAAAAACGTTTAAAACATCAAACATAACCCTGATATCTAACCAGATCCAACATGTTCATCTATACATTCGTTAAATCCCCCAAAATACTTACACAGACATCCCCACGGGTCAAAATGCACCGACTACTCAGCACACTCCCACGGGCCATTCTCCGTCAACTGCCTCATACGTCAGGAGGAGGAACGTCGTCCTCACCTTGCTCGACGTCACCTACAACGTCACCTACACCATACAGACATCTATGAGATAATGAAATCTCAGTAAGCTTCGTAAATGCAGATGCATGCGTGCGTATGCCTTTCAGAAAACATGCAGATTACAGATTCAGTTTCAGATACAGATACAGATACAGATACCGTTACAGATACAGATACAGATTCCTTTTTATTACGTCGCAGACAGATTGTTACCGAGATATCAGCCCTCTAAATGGAAAGAATACATTCCGCGGTCGAACTACCACTTTCCACCTAGAGGAGGGGGGTACATGCTCACAAACCCTATAGCCATGCCTGAGCCCCACCTCGCGTAACCAGATACAGATTTACGTAGATTAATTACAGAGGTTCGTTTCATTTCTTAAAACATGTGCGGAAATTCATTTTTCATGACTTTCGAAATACGTGAT
The DNA here is from genome assembly GCA_022432975.1 of Begonia masoniana. Lineage (NCBI taxonomy): Eukaryota > Viridiplantae > Streptophyta > Magnoliopsida > Cucurbitales > Begoniaceae > Begonia > Begonia masoniana. The sequence goes on from CM039502.1 coordinate 33,055,856, forward strand.
GCATGAACAGTTAATAGACATAAAGTAAACAACCAACATGCATACCATCAAGACCGAAATAGCATAACCTAACAATTATAAACCTATCTACCCAACCAAAGCAATAAAGCAAACAATCCACAAGATCCTCGACGCTAAATCGATGTACGGTGTAGACCAATCGGTCATAGTAAGTCACGAGAACTTACCTTGAGCGCGCGAAATCTCAAGCTTCGTCCACGGGAGTCGTGTGTCTGAGGTAAAACACGATATTCGTCGTTAAAACCAATTTAAGCTATTGACGTCCAAATTACAAACCTTAACTAAAGAATTTTCCTAAATTCTTAACTTAGCTAATCGAAACGTTTATAACGTCAATTAACGCTCGATAATCCAAAACCTCAATTAACGAGTTTTTCCTCAAAAACCCGAAAACTTACAAATTTTAACTTTTCACAAATTGATTTAACTTCGTCCAATAGCATCCAATACGTTCAATATATACTGAATCGAGGCTAACCTATTAATTACGAACCCTAATTCGCGTTTTTAACGAAAACTAATCAAAACCCTAATTGCCTAAAACACCGTAAACGTCGAAATAAGAGCTCTAAGATTGTAGGCTCATACCTAGGGTTGCGTAAGGAGGAGAAATCGCGAAGAAAACGGAACGAACGGAGGTCGGATCGTTGAGGAATCGCCGCGGCCGAGAGAAATCGCGAAGGAGGAAAGCTCTCTGTCGTTTTCGTGAAACAGAGAAGGAAAGAAAAAGTGAGGAGAAAAGAAGTTTAGGTTATTTTTATAAAATTTACTTTGCAAATTACCATTTTGCACTTAGCACATATTTCTATTTTGTTTCGTCCTTCGGTTCGTCAATCGTCCAACTATTCGGGTTCACCAAATTTTCTCATTTCACCAACAAGTCCAACTTATTATTTGGGATTTAATGAAACCGTCCGTTCACGAATCGGACTTCATTTACTATTTTTTACTAACACGTCCTTTACATTACGATAGAGGTTATTACTCGGAATATAGCGTTGTTACTCCGAAAATTCCCCAAAATTCTCTAAAATTCCTATTAATCGTTAAAGTCGTAATGACGCTTTCCGTTTGCGAAACTGATTTGATTTGATATATTTACGAAAATGCCATTATTTAATAAAATATGAATATAATATATATATAATCCAAAATCCGTACAAGCCGGGTATTACATTCCACCCACCTTATTTAGAATTTTGTCCACAAAATTAAATCATACAAATAGCTCAGGATATCTAGTCATTATATCCTGCTGTCGTTCCCACGTAACTTCCTCTACCTCGTGGTTCCGCCACAAAACCTTGACCAGTGGAATCTCTTTGTTGCGTAGGACTTTGATAGAAGACTCTAAAATGCGTACTGGTCTCTCCTCGTAGCTCAAGGTAGGCTGTACCTCAATCTCTGTAGCCTCAACGACATGCGATGGATCACGTAGACATCTCCGAAGCATAGATACGTGGAATACATCGTGGATACTCTCCATAGAAGCCGGAAGCTGTAGTCTATACGCCAACTTCCCGACCCTCTTCAGAATAGGAAAGGGCCCCACATAACGAGGGTTTAGCTTACCCCTCCTTCCAAATCTCGCAACGCCCTTGAACGGAGAAACCTTGAGATACACCTCATCTCCTTCTTCGAACTCTAGCTCTCTCCGTCGTGTGTCAGCATAGCTCTTATGCCTGCTCTGAGCTACCTTAATACGCTGTCGGATAATGGCAATCTTCTCTGCCGTTTGCTGTAGAATCTCAGGATCAACGATGCTGGCCTCGCCAACCTCGTCCTAGTATAACGGAGACCTACACTTCCGACCATACAACGCCTCATACAGAGCCATGCCAATAGTAGCCTGGAAGCTATTGTTGTACGAGAACTCAATCAAAGGTAAATATCGGCTCCACGAGCCCTGAAACTCCAGCACACATGCTCTGAGCATATCCTCCAAAATCTGATTCGTCCTCTCTGTCTGACCATCGGTCTAAGGATGAAATGTCGTGCTGAAATTAAGCTGAGTCCCCATAGCTTTATGCAGGCTCTTCCAGAACTTCGACGTGAATCTCAGATCTCTGTCGGAGACAATAGAAACTGGCACGCCGTGAAGTCTAACAACCTCCTGCACATATATCTCGGTGAGCTGATCCATAGACGATGTCATCTTCACAGATAAGAAGTGAGCCGACTTTGTCAATCGGTCCACGATAACCCATATGCCGTCATGGCCTCTCGTAGTCCTCGGGAGTCCCACAATGAAATCCATGGAGATCTGCTCCCATTTCCACTTTGGAATCGGCAGTGGCTGTAACGTTCCGGCCGGTCTCTGGTGCTCTGCCTTTACCTGTTGGCAGACTAGACAGGTCTCCACGTACTTGGCAACCTCCCTCTTCATGTTTGGCCACCAGAAATGTTGCTTCAAGTCCCGGTACATCTTAGTACTCCCCGGGTGCACAGAATATGCCGAAGAATGTGCCTCGGCCAATATCTCCTTCTTCAGATCCTCGTCGTTAGGCACGTACCACCTATGCCTGAACCGTAGAACACCATGGTCTGATAAGTGGAAATCTGACGAGTCTCCCAATGTCATGCTAGATCGTAGCTCCTCACACTCTGTATCACTCTGCTGAGCCTCCCGTATCCGATCCAGAATAGTCGGCCTGAGAGAAATGTTAGTGAGCATACTGGATAACTCTGCCACTATCTCCACATTGAATCTCTCAATCTCAGACCGCATCGTAACTGACATCGCTGCTAATGATGGCTGACTCGCAGAAGGTACTCTATTCAAAGTATCCGCAACCTTGTTCGCCTTTCCTGGATGGTACTTGATGTCAAAATCATAATCTTTGACGAACTCAAGCCATCGTCTCTGTCGCATGTTCAGCCCCTTCTGCGTAAATAAGTACTTCAGGCTCTTGTGGTCAGAAAATATCTCGCACTGCTGCTCATATAAATAATGTCTCCATATCTTCAGTGCGAAGACCACAGCTGCTAACTCAAGGTCGTGCGTAGGGTAATTCTGCTCGTACGGCTTCAACTGCCGAGAAGCATATGCAATAACTCTCCCCTCCTGCATCAATACACAACCGAGCCCCACTCCAGATGCATCACAATAAATACTGTATCTGACACCTTCAACAGGTAACGCCAGTACTGGAGCGGTGGTCAATCTCTGCTTTAACTCCATAAAACTATCATCACAAGCAGACGACCATATAAACCTCTCGTTCTTCCGAGTCAGACGCGAAAGAGGAACCGCTATCTTCGAGAATCCCTCTATAAATTTCCGGTAGTAACCAGCCAATCCGAGAAATCCACGCACCTCACGTACGTTCTTCGGCTGTGGCCAATCTCTGACCACCTGAACTTTGCTCGGATCCACAGAAACTCCATCCTGCGATATGACATGGCCAAGAAAACTGACCTGATCCAACCAAAATTTGCATTTAGAGAACTTCGGATACAACTGGTGCTGACATAGGGTCCTCAGAACAATCCTCAAGTGCTCCTCGTGTTCTTCCTTATCCAGATAAAAACCACCACAAACTTATCCAGATATTCCTTGAAGACACGGTTCATCAAATCCATGAACGCTGCAGGGGCATTAGTAAGTCCAAAAGACATGACAAGGAACTCATAATACCCATACCTCGTTCGGAAGGCCGTCTTCGGTATATCATCTTTCCGGACTTTCAGCTGGTTGTAACCTGAGCGCAGGTCGATCCTGGAAAATACTCGGGCACCCTGTAGCTGATCAAACAGATCGTCAATCCGGGGCAACAGATACTTATTCTTCACTGTGAGCTTATTCAGCTCCCTGTAATCAATGCACATCCTGAGGGTCCCGTCCTTCTTCTTGACAAACAGAACGGGCGCACCCCAAGGCGATACACTGGGTCGAATAAATCCCTTCTCTAACAACTCGTCAAGCTGAGTTCTCAACTCTCTCAACTCAGCTGGTGCCAATCGATACGGGTTTTTAAACCTCGGCGCGGAGTTCGGATAGACATCAATAGTGAACTTGATCTCCCGGTCTGGTGGTAACCCGGGAAGATAATCGAGGAATATACCAGAGAACTCTCTGACAATATGAATGTCACTCGGCCTTTCTCCGCTGAGCAACTGACAATCAAATATAGAGGCCAAATAAATAGAGCACGCACCTTTGAATTGCTCGTTGACCTACATAGAATAAGAAATAGGCGAGCTACTTAATCGGTTCATCGCCTGATATGAAAACTCGGCTTTACCCGGGGGTCGGAAGATCACAATCCCGGATCGACAATCGATGGTGGCATAGTGCTGTGATAGCCAATCCATCCCTAAGATAAGATCATAGTGCTCGATGCCCATAACAATAAGGCGAGCATAGAGGGTATTGTCTCCAACTGAAACAATATTCCCCTGAACAATCTGACTTGACTGCATACGCTCCCCTGAAGGTAGCATCACACTATACTCGCATTCTGCTAACTCAGGCACAAGCTTCAGTCTAGATACACAAGCCGTGGAAACAAAAGAGTGCGTAGCCCCAGTGTCTAACAAAGAAAATACAGTTACGCCCGTAATCAATATAGTACCTGCTATCATTGCAGGCTGATCCTCGTTGTCAACATCGCCGGGCTCTATGAATGCAAATATCCTCGGCATAACCTTCCTCTGATCGCCGCCTGGCAGATCTCGAGCCGGATGCGGGCAATCTCTTACAAAATGGCCGACTCCACCACATCTATAGCATTTATTAGTGCCAACACGGCACTCACCACTGTGCTCTCTCTGGCATATGGGACACCACGGTATCTGAGGAGCTCCCTGTACCTGTTTTCCCTTGCCCCTGTCATTACCTCCCTCAAGAGGTCTCTTCACACCCCTCTGCTGCGGCTGGGGCGGTGCTCTGGGCTGCCAACCTCGGTTCTGCGACTGAGGTCGTATCTCGCGGAAGAAGCCCTTAGCTGACTCCCTCGGTCTAATACAAGGGGCTCTGGCAGCCTCAATATCCAGAAATCTGGCTGTAATGTCAGAAAAAGGTACATCAATAATACCTAAAACCACAACGTGCATCCGTAACTCCGGATTAAGTCCCTCCATAAACTGGTGCACCTTCTCCTCGTTATCGCTGACAAGGCGCGGTGCAAATCGCGATAAAGCCTCAAACTTCCGTATGTACTCTGCAACTGAACCAGTCTGCTTCAGCTGCGTAAACTCATTTCTCTTCGCCACTCTCACAGCGCGGCTGAAATACTTATCAAAGAACACGGTCTTAAACCGCTCCCATGTCATAATAGATACGTCCGTCATCACCTTGATCGAATCCCACCAGAAACGGGCATCCATCGCTAAATGAAAGGTAGCATAAGCCACCTTACTCCCGTTCCCAACCTCGGCGTACCCTAGCATGTCCTCCATAACTCGGATCCACTCCTCCGCAACAGTCGGGTCCGACGATCGGCCATCGAACACCGGAGGTCGCAGACTTTGAAACTTCTGCATACCCTGATTGTTAGGAACTACTAGATCCTGAGTCCTCTGGTTCTCCCGATTCACTAAGTCCGCAATCTGTTGCGCTTGCCGGTCCATATGCTGAGACTGGCGATCTATCAACTCCGTAAATCGATCTAGCGCGTCATCTCTAGGATCTCTTCCTCGAGTCATAGTGTATAAAGCCTAAAACAAATTAAACAGGTAATCCTAAGAAACAAAATCAAATAAAGCTATAAACAGACTTACAGTTGATGAAGGATGTCCGCGTAGTGGCTGTGCAGTCGAGAAGTCTACAGAACCGATTTTAAAACCCGGGGGCTCTGATACCATAATTGTAACATCCCTAAAACTGTACCTAATTTTACCCGTATATATATATTTTTTTTATCCCTATACTTTAAAGAAACTTTACGCGGAATGTAAACTGAAGTTGAAACCAGAACTGAAATCGGAATTAAAATCGGGTCCTTAAATCATTTAAAACAAAACATATAACAATTTATTAAATAAAACTTAAAACCTGAATAATTAATAAAAACTAAATCAGAAACTGGGAGGGCAGAATCGACATTTTGTGGAGGAAGGAGAGCAGCGCTTGATCGCTGCATTGTGCAACGATCAGTCGCTGCATATTGCAGCGACCAGTCGCTGCATATTGCAGCGACCAGTCGCTGTATTGCAGCGACTAATCTCGCTCTCTGGAATCCGAGATTCCAGAGAGCTAACCAACATAGCCACCTCTCTGGAAATCGATTTTCAGAGAGCAATTTCCGAAATTTTCATCCTTTTATTACTCAACTTAGCACCCTAATTAAACGATCTAAACATACGTTAAACTTTCGTAAAAACGAACTGCATGGATACGTTTAAAAGTTGTCTAATCCTCCTGTTTCAAATTCCAAGCAGTTCCAGTACAAAAATTATAAAAACACAGATTATAAACAGATTTCCAAAAACGTTTAAAACATCAAACATAACCCTGACATCTAACAAGATCCAACATGTTCATCTATACATTCGTTAAATCCCCCAAAATACTTACACAGACATCCCCACGGGTCAAAATGCACCGACTGCTCAGCACACTCCCACGGGCCATTCTCCGTCAACTGCCTCATACGTCAGGAGGAGGAACGTCGTCCTCACCTGGCTCGACGTCACCTACAACGTCACCTACACCATACAGACATCTATGAGATAATGAAATCTCAGTAAGCTTTGTAAATGCAGATGCATGCGTGCGTATGCCTTTCAGAAAACATGCAGATTACAGATTCAGTTTCAGATACAGATACAGATACAGATACCGATACAGATACAGATACAGATACAGATACAGATACAGATACAGATACAGATACAGATACAGATACAGATACAGATACAGATACAGATACAGATACAGATACAGATACAGATACAGATACAGATACAGATACAGATACAGATACAGATACAGATACAGATACAGATACAGATACAGATACAGATACAGATACAGATACAGATACAGATACAGATACAGATACAGATACAGATACAGATACAGATACAGATACAGATACAGATACAGATACAGATACAGATACAGATACAGATACAGATACAGATACAGATACAGATACAGATACAGATACAGATACAGATACAGATACAGATACAGATACAGATACAGATACAGATACAGATACAGATACAGATACAGATACAGATACAGATACAGATACAGATACAGATACAGATACAGATACAGATACAGATACAGATACAGATACAGATACAGATACAGATACAGATACAGATACACAGATACAGATACAGATTCCTTTTTATTACGTCGCAGACAGATTGTTACCGAGATATCAGCCCTCTAAATGGAAATGATACATTCCGCGGTCGAACTACCACTTTCCACCTAGAGGAGGGGGTACATGCTCACAAACCCTACAGCCATGCCTGAGCCCCACCTCGCTTTACCAGATACAAATTTACGTAGATTAATTACAGAGGTTCGTTTCATTTCTTAAAACATGTGCAGAAATTCATTTTTCATGACTTTCGAAATACGTGATGCATGAACATTTAATAGACATAAAGTAAACAACCAACATGCATACCATCAAGACCGAAATAGCATAACCTAACAATTATAAACCTATCTACCCAACCAAAGCAATAAAGCAAACAATCCACAAGATCCTCGACGCTAAATCGATGTACGGTGTAGACCAATCGGTCAGAGTAAGTCACGAGAACTTACCTTGAGCGCGCGAAATCTCAAGCTTCGTCCACGGGAGTCGTGTGTCTGAGGTAAAACACGATATTCGTCGTTAAAACCAATTTAAGCTATTGACGTCCAAATTACAAACCTTAACTAAAGAATTTTCCTAAATTCTTAACTTAGCTAATCGAAACGTTTATAACGTCAATTAACGCTCGATAATCCAAAACCTCAATTAACGAGTTTTTCCTCAAAAACCCGAAAACTTACAAATTTTAACTTTTTCACAAATTGATTTAACTTCGTCCAATAGCGTCCAATACGTTCAATATATATTGAATCACGGCTAACCTATTAATTACGAACCCTAATTCGCGTTTTTAACGAAAACTAATCAAAACCCTAATTGCCTAAAACACCGTAAACGTCGAAATAAGAGCTCTAAGATTGTAGGCTCATACCTAGGGTTGCGAAAGGAGGAGAAATCGCGAAGAAAACAGAACGAACGGAGGTCGGATCGTTGAGGAATCGCCGCGGCCAAGAGAAATCGCGAAGGAGGAAAGCTCTCTGTCGTTTTCGTGAAACAGAGAAGGAAAGAAAAAGTGAGGAGAAAAGAAGTTTAGGTTATTTTTATAAAATTTACTTTGCAAATTACCATTTTGCACTTAGCACATATTTCTATTTTGTTTCGTCCTTCGGTTCGTCAATCGTCCAACTATTCGGGTTCACCAAATTTCCTCATTTCACCAACAAGTCCAACTTATTATTTGGGATTTAATGAAACCGTCCGTTCACGAATCGGACTTCATTTACTATTTTTTACTAACACGTCCTTTACATTACGATAGAGGTTATTACTCGGAATATAGCGTTGTTACTCCGAAAATTCCCCAAAATTTCCTAAAATTTCTATTAATCGTTAAAGTCGTAATGACGCTTTCCGTTTGCGAAACTGATTTGATTTTATATATTTACGAAAATGCCATTATTTAATAAAATATGAATATAATATATATAAAATCCAAAATTCGTACAAGCCGGGTATTACAACAGAATACTTTTAATTTCCCAAAAACACTTTCTATTAACTATCTAGATCCCAACATCCTATAATGTTCTAACAATTTCTATCCAAAATACCTATGTACGTCCCCACGGGTCAAAATCACGCACCGACTGCCAGCGCACTCCCACGGGCCATCCTCCTTCAACGTGCTCATACTTCAGGCGGAGGGACGTCTTCCTCACCTTTCTCAAAATCACCTACACCACAGAATTAAACACGTGAGCTAGAGGCTCAGTAAATCTAAGTGAATGCACGTGAATGCTATGCTATGCATGTACAGTTCAAAATCATGCATCCTACCTTTTCACTATACATTTCATATACGTCACCGGGGCTTCTCTCTCATTAGATAGGAGCGGCACATCCGGCGATTGGATAGCCCCTCGTATCTAACCGGGGGGAAGACATGCTTCATCTGACAGCCATGTCTGAACCACCGCCACCGACGTAACCATCATTTCGTTCATTACCTTTTCGTTATCATTTTCCTTTTCATGACAATATGCATAGAAACTCATTTTCATGCCGGTCAAAAACTATGATGCGTGAACAAATATCATGCTATGAACGAGATAAAATAGGTAGAAACATATAATAATAAACTAACAATCAACGACTTAACAAAACATAATTCTAGCTACCCGTTCTAAACTACCCAAACACAACATATCTCAAATTTCCTCGATCGACTCAATTCATAGGATGTAGGCCAAGACGGCCAAACAAGTCACAGAGACTTACCTCGCGTTGTTGCACACCGAGCTTCATCCACGAGCGTTTGTTCACCTATACATTTCAAAATATACGACATTAAATCGAGTTTAAATCTTCAAACTCCAAAAATTACTAACTCCTAACTAAAGAAAATTCCCTAAAACTCTAAAGCACCTCATTGAGGCATTTCATCGAGCAATTCGCGCTCGTGACTTTCCTAACCCCCATCAATGGGGTTTTTAATTTCTCCAACCACCAAAACCTCAATAACTTTCATTTAATTCCAACAACTTCAACCAATAACCATAAATACGCCCCCTTAGAGCCATAAATACGCTAACCCATCGATCTTTAAACTCTATTTCGCGTTTCGAACTAAAACCCTAATGAACCCTAATCGTTTTAAACCTTAGAAACCGAAATCTATCGTTCCAAAAGCTTAGAGTCTTACCTAAAGAGCGAAGACGACCAAGAAATGTGAAGGCTCAAGTTGCCGGAGAAGAAGAATCGTCGCCGGAGAATAGGGTCGCACGAGGGAGAAGAATCGCCTAGGGGAGGAAAGAAGGGATTTTCGTTGAAGTGTTTAAAGAAATGAAGGAGTTTGTGATATTTAATAAAAAAATTGGTTTGGCAATTACCTTTTTGCCCTTCATTTTTATTTCTATTATTTCGTTACTTATTTTGTTATTTAAATAACGATTCGTTTTTCCCCAAATCTTCATATTTCACCCAAAATTTCAATTTATTATTACGGCTTCGTTAAAACTTTCCGTTCGGAAAACAAGCTTAATCTGATATAATTACAAAAGTGCCGTTTATATTGGAATAAATTAAATCCCGTAAAGCCGGGTGTTACATAGTGGGCCTAGATGAATCTCCATAATATGGCTAAGTAGTGGGCCAAGTAGTGGGCCTCAAACCATGTCACCAACATGTGACTAAGTCTAAGTAACAAAACTAATGCATGGATGAAAAACTAATGGCTAAGAGTTTGCCATAAGAAAATAACGAAAAAAAATAAAATTACATGGATTTGTCCACTGGAAGACAATTTCGGCTTCTGCTAGCCTAGCTGGTGCTCGAGGATTTTTTTCATTATGTTCCGAGCTTTTCAAGAGGGCATCCCTTGTAACATCCACATAGCTAGGCGTCCATGTGCAATCCATATCCTTCAAGCCATTCTTCCATGCGCGGATCTCAATAGATCATCACTTATAAAAGAGAAAACATAATAAGTAAGGAAATTAAATAAAATTTTCACTTTTGTGGGTTTTTGGGTTGCTGGACCCTTGGCATGTCAATTAGAGATCCTTTCAGAATGCCATGCAATTGCATCTCGAAATGTTGTGGCATTTCTACGTGAAAATATCGGGCTGGTCAACACGCCGAGGCATTATGTTCTTCATAATTTTGGGACATTCTTCCTCGGAACATCGTGCCTTCCACATGTCAACTTCACATTCGATGTGTTCTATTGCCCTAACACCGTGCCATAATCTGGAATGTCGAGGTCTTAATTGTATTTCTTGAATCCCTCTCCTCGACCATTGTTTTCCGTTTGAATTCTGACCAAAACATGTTTTTTCAAAAAAAAATTGGTACAAATTTTATCAACCAAAACACCTCCTAATGCAAATTCATAGTATATGCATTCAAATCTAAAGAGTTCTGATTATTTGTACTAAATTTGTATTTTTGCCGCACGAATTCTATAACAATCTACCTGTCTCTGCTCAATGGATGTTTTTCTTGTTAAAAACAACTTAAAACGATCACTGAAACTCAACTTTATGATCTTGAACGATCGTGTTCTCTCTCTCTTCCTGAGAGTTTTTTTCTTTTTCCTTTAATGTTCTTTTATTTTAGTTTCATAAAAACAATGAAATTAACTAAGCTTAATTATAACATTATTAACTTTTTACTTTGCTTTAACCAATAACTAAATTATCTTCACACGAGCCATTTTGACTTGTTTTACACTCCTCAATTAGTGTCCTAAAGTCATTCAATGATTTATCGAAGTTATGACTTTATTTTAATTATTCCTTAAGCAAATCATAAACTTAGTGCTTGCATAACTTTTCCATCCTGAACTCAATTCACTTAATTTTACTGCCGCTGAGTTAATTACTTTTTCATCTTTCATCCCCTTACTATTGGAATGAAAAATTGAGCATGATCTCCATTGTTCAGTAGATATCTCTCAAAATCAGAAACAATTATTATAATTTCAATATTTAAGTCATAATATCCAATTCAGATATCATAAAATAATAACAATAATCATTTAAATTTGCTCTCATTATAATTAACACATTAATTACAAGTTAATTATACTAACTACAAGTCAAAGTATTACATTATACTCTCTTTAAAAGAAATTTCATTGTGAAATTTAAAATACCATCTTAATCTCAAAACAACTAAGGATATTTCACCTGGGGCTCTCTAATTTAAGTTCACAGATAGTTTCTTCTATTCCTCGTCACCTCCACAACACCAATGATGAGAATCACTTTGTTGCAAAAAAATGTTATCTTGTTCATCCAATATTCTAACAAGTTCTTCCACTATACTCATATCGGGTTGAATTTTCAATTCTTTCCAATCCAAAATATGAGATGGATCATATTGATATTTTCTCAAGATAGGTATCGATTGATATTTTCTCAACATGGATATAAGAAACACAATATGAACACTTGTTAATTGTAGAGATAAACCTAACTTAAACCTAACTTAAACCTAACTTAAACCTAACTTAAACCTAACTTAAACCTAACTTAAACCTAACTTAAACCTAACTTAAACCTAACTTAAACCTAACTTAAACCTAACTTAAACCTAACTTAAACCTAACTTAAACCTAACTTAAACCTAACTTAAACCTAACTTAAACCTAACTTAAACCTAACTTAAACCTAACTTAAACCTAACTTAAACCTAACTTAAACCTAACTTAAACCTAACTTAAACCTAACTTAAACCTAACTTAAACCTAACTTAAACCTAACTTAAACCTAACTTAAACCTAACTTAAACCTAACTTAAACCTAACTTAAACCTAACTTAAACCTAACTTAAACCTAACTTAAACCTAACTTAAACCTAACTTAAACCTAACTTAAACCTAACTTAAACCTAACTTAAACCTAACTTAAACCTAACTTAAACCTAACTTAAACCTAACTTAAACCTAACTTAAACCTAACTTAAACCTAACTTAAACCTAACTTAAACCTAACTGATATGCAACATGTCCAATTCATTGTAAAATATCGAAATGTCCTACAAATATAGGTATCACTTTATCACATTTTTCCCAATTTATGTATTCCTTCTCCAATTTGATTCTTACAAAAACATGATCTTCTTCATTAAATTCTAACGGCCCTTGTCATATATGAGTCCTGATTGGCATCAAACACTAGCAGCCTACACTTCCTGAACCTAGGTAGGATCAATGTCTTGGACGGTTGTCTCTTTCACCACCCCTCTGAGCAAATCCTCTAGCTATAGAATCAAATAGATTTCTCCCAGCTTCTTGCATTTTGGCCATTTCATTGTGACATGAAGATTGACAAATTCTATCATTGCATCTACTCGTCTATATCCTACAGATAAAAATGCAAATTAGTACACTTTACAACCAAAGTCAAAGGCAATGAGATGCATAATACGACATACAAACTCGTTTTCCCACTATTTCTCATTGTCAAAACACTAAATTATGTTATGACACATGTTGTCATGAGACGTCATAAATACCACCATTTAGACACAAATTATAACTTATGGATTCTCAAATTTACCTCAATCACTAACAATCAACATTTGTATAATATCATCAACTATCATTAAACTCAGTATTTCAAGATGAGATTTCAAATTTAATATGAGTTGATCAATGTATTACTATATAGAAATTGGTGTACATTTTTTTGCCTATTTAGCATTGGCTACATGAATGAGAAGAGACATCATGTAGTCACATGTAAGCCTATGTAATATAATGTACAACATACTATTTTATGTGAAATGTACAGACCATAAGGCTATGTATAGACTTGGACTCTAAACAACATAAACACATAGTGGAAACTCCCTAATGAGAGTGCCGTCAACTATGCCTTAGGTCTTTTCCATGTACTCTGCCTTCGACTTTCCCATATACATCTAATTGTTTTCTCATGTATCTACAAAAGAGAGAATTTTGTACCACGTGAGCTTAGACGAAGTGCAATAAGAGAATCTAAACTTGTAGAAATTTAAAAATATACATGAACTTACGTGTGCCTGACACATCTAGAAAATAGTAGTCATGTCACAACCAAGAGATTGGTCTAGACAAAAATGTTACATCAAATGACCTGATTCTCAAAGAGAATCTGATCACCCACTGTAAGAGTTGGTTTACAACATAAGACTTAAACATTAATGGAGCCCTAGCCCACTAGAGATTGCCAAAATTCACATTGTGATCACGAAATAGTAAGATAGTGCACTAAATAAAATCCAAATAGTACTCCGCAAAGAAATAACATGTCTAACACAAAATAATTTGACAAAGCAAAATAAGGGAATCTTTACCAAGGAAAGAAATAAATCACTCAAGAAGAAGGGAAGAAAACAAACAGAAACTCTTCCACACAGATTACACCCAACCTTAATAATATCACTGGGAGAAATGGAAGTCTTTTAGGGTGAGCGGCTGACTCAATAAAAAAGTCCTATACTCTATTTTGATGCAAAAGAAAACTTGTTTTATCGTTTCATTCCAAAGCCATGAGAAGTAACACAAGTGAAACAAAGTCACTCATACCTTTACACATCGAGTGCCTACAAGGCGCGTAAAGAATGATGATTCAAATATCCAATCTGTCACATGAGTTAGAAAGAAAGGACAATCCGGAGACCAGCCAAACACATATCAATCGTATCAACAAAACACTCTGGCCAAGTTTAGGGATTCGAAACCTAAGGTCACAGTCAATCACTTTCTTCTTAACAATTTTGCATGTGCAAACATACATCAGGTTGCTTTGGCTCCAACACTGATGAAAGCAACTAGAGGCTTGTTCAACGTACAAATATACAACGATGAAATGAAATACCATGTACATGTAAGTAAACGCGTAAAACTATTGTACGTATAATATGAAAACAGACATGTTGTCGTACAGACCAAGTTGATTTTTACATGTGATTCTCATAAAATATGGGTTTTCAAAATCATGATGTGATGTAGAAAAATATAGAAATCTCTATCTCAATAACGACAACAGCTTTATCGATCCATCCGAATGCGTTGTCGGGAACAAACATCGAATTTCATAAAATAGTCGAAACCTAAAACAAATTCGACATCAAAATCTCAACCAAAACATTAGTAGTAATAAATAGATCTTAAATTGGGAAAATGAATCCAACCAGAAGAAAAAAGACAAATGACCTCGAACTTCGGTGTATGTTCATCGATGACAAAGCTTAAAAGTTTCAAACTTATACGTTTGAATTTCGAAACTTCCTAAATATACTAGAAATTTAGGATTCATCTAATGTCAAACAATTATTACCCCAATTTAAAAGTTTCTAACTTAGATACCCAAAAAAGAAAGTTATCGACATCACTTCGATTTATGTGCTAAATGATCAAGATGAAATTTCAGTGAACATAAAACTTAAGTTATGAAAATTCGAGTAAATATGAGTAATATTGGCTTCGAAATACATGAAAAAATTACTCAAAATTTTTATTAATTTAAAAGAATTACAGGTTTTACAAACCGTGTGCCTAACACCTGTAATCTCCTTTATAAACACTCTATAGAGGATTAGTGTTATGCATATAAACCTAGTACTCTAATGCAACACGTTGTGGTTTGTATTGTGCAAAATGATGATGTATTACTAATTACAATTTTTATTGCTCATATTGACATTCAAGTGTATATCCCAATATGACTAATGTCTATATATATATATATCATCAAAAACAATATGCGATCTACCACATAACGCTAAACTTCATGGAGTCTCCTTGCACAACATTAATCGCTGACTTTTGTTATCTCATGAGATTTTAGGGTTGCATATTCAAGGAGGACATTGAGTTGATTTGCTATCTGCTCGATGGATTCGCATACTTTACACCTCAAAAAATAGTGATCAAGGTCTTGTGTTAAGTTGTGACGACCCGAGAGGGGGTTGGACGCAATCCTACATCGCTTGAGGGGAAGATAGAAATGTTCCATATGTAAAGGATTTATCTTAAAGATAGTAAGAAGTGTTTTGGAACACAATTGCACTAGATCCCATCAGGACTTCGAAGTTAAGAGTGCTCCGGTGAGAGTAGTACAAAATTGGGTGACCACTTGAGAAATCTTCGTTGAAAAAAACAATTTCGTGAGGGCCGAAGTTCACCCAAAGTGGACAATGTAATACCCGAAGGTACGGAATCCTATTTATTTAATTATTTAATATATTTAAATTGGCATTTTCGTAAATGTGTCAAACTAGGTCCGTTTTTACAAAAAGGGGGCATCATTAGAATCCTAACGAGTAATAGGAATTTTAAGGAAATTATGGGAATTTTCGGAATAGTAATGCTATATTCCGAATATTTATGTTTCTCGTAAAACGGATGGGGTTTTAATAAAAATAGCAAACGAAGTCCAAATTGCGAACGGATAGTTTTGTTAATTCCCAAATATTAAGTTGGACTTATTGGCGAAATACGGAAATTTGGGAAAGTCGAATGGCTGGACGATTAACAAACCGAATGACGAAAAGTATATAAAAACTATAGAAGGGCATTTTAGTAATTTGACAAATAAATTTTATAAAATCACTTAAACCTATTTTCATTTCACTTCTTCTTCATTTTGATTTCCAGAGAACGACTTTCTCTGTTTTCCTCCCTGGCCGCGCGAGGGTTTCTCCAATCCGTTGGCTTCCGACTCCGATTTCTCCTCCGTTCGTCCCGATTTCTTCGTGGTTTCTCCTCCATTCGACATTCTCGGTAAGTCTCTATAGTTTTAGAGCGTTGAAATTCGAGTTTCGTAAAGTTTTAAACGTTTAGGTTCGATTAGGTTTTCGATAAAAACTGAGATTTAGAGCTTGTAATCGATAGGTCGTCGATGATTTAGTATATATTGAACGTATTGGGCGTATTTGGACGAATCTAATCGATTTAGGAAAAATGTTAGAATTTACGAAATTTCGAGATTTTAGGATAAACTCGTAAATTGAGAAATTAGGTGCCGAGTGTAAATTTCTCGATAATCTAGTGCAACGAATCGAATTAGAGCTTTAAGAAATCTCTTAGTTAAGGTTTTGACAATTTGAACGTTTAGAAGTTTAAATTCGTTTTAACGATAAACGTTCTAAATTTCTTAGGTAAACAGTGCTCGTGGGCGAAGCTTGGATTGCAGCGTGCACGAGGTAAGTTCTCGTGACTCCTTTCCGGCCGATTGGCCTACACCGTGCTTCGAAGTCGTTTTCGAGGATTTTGATGACGCGCTAGTTTATATTGCTTCGGTTGGGTAGTTAGGTTTAATTGTTTCGTAGGTTAGGTTTCCTTTTACAGTCTTGATGGTACGTATGCTGAGTATTTAAATTATGTTATGAACTGTTCATGCGTCACGTGTTTTAAAAGAAAAGCATGAAAATGAATTTCCGCACGATGTTTTTTAACTTGGCGATGTGGCCTGGAGAGGGGCAGGACCTACTGTGGAGGCCGATTACGGGCTGGTCACAGTACCACATCTATTATGTACTCACAATGTGGCCTGGAGAGGGGCGGGACCTACTATGGAGGCCGACTACGGGCTGGTCACAGTACCACATTTATTATGCACTCATACGATGGTTATGCGAGGTGGGGCTCAGGCACGGCTGTACGTGTTGTAAGCGTGTACCCCCCTCTTCTAACTGGAAAAGAGTAGTCCGCCCGCTGGATGTGCTCTCTCTAGTTAGGAGGATTAGATCTCGGTGATCCCTAATGAATAAGTAAAGAAAATGCTGCATGATTTCTGAACTCACACGCATAGCATAGCATGTAGTTGCATTTACTAGAGTTTACTGAGATTTTTATCTCATAGTGTGTTATGTATGGTGTAGGTGACTTAGACATCGAGGTACCAGGTGAGGACGATGTCCCTCCACCTGAGGCATGAGTTCAGTTGATCGAGGGTGGCTGCGGTGGTGTGCTGGCGCAGTCGAGGCTCACTTGACCCGTGGGGACGTATGTATAGCTTTTGAGGGCCCCGTTTTGGGACATTTTGGGTTTGAGTACTGTATAGATATTTTAGGATGATTATCGTTTTGAAGTTCTGGAACTGTTTGGTTTTAAATTGTATTTAAAACGTTTTGGTTTAAAGCTTTTATTTGATCGTTTTGAAATGTTTTAGGTTGTTACGGATAGCTCAGTTTTAGAACTATCCATGCAGTTGGATTTCGCAAAGTCCGCTGTAAGTCGTACGATGTTATGTTATAAGTTATCGCGTTTATAGAGGAGAAATTGGTGTATAGCATTTGATGATTAGCCCTCTGGAATCGATTCCAGAGAGCTCATGGATGTGGTTTCTGTTAAGTGTGAATTTCTTGGTTTGGATTTGTTGAAGTGTTCTGTTCTCTGGAATTTAGATTCTAGAGAGTGATTTGGGAAGGAAAAGCTGAAAGAAAAGCGTGGGATCGCTGCAAGGGAGTGCAGCGATCGATCTCTGCCAAAATGCAGAGATCGATCGCTGGCAGCTGAGGGGCTGCCAGCGATCGAGCGCTGGCAGCAGCCAGCGACCGAGCGCTGGGCAGCCTAAGCTGCTCAGCGATCGGGCGCTGAGACTGGTCGCTAGTCAGCGACCAGTCGTTGCTTCTTCTCCCCTGGCGGAAAGGCCAGAATTGCCCTCCCACTTTTATTAAATGTTTTATATATTTTACTTAATGTTTTATTTAAATTGTTATATGTTTATTTTAAAATGAGTTTTAAGTTAGATTTTAATTCCGATTTCGATTCCGGTTTTGATTTCGGTTTAGTTTCCGCCTAGAGTTTAATTAAAGATATTAGGATAAAATGAAAAATTTGTACGGTAATTAAGGGAAATACGGGTACAATATTAGGGTCGTTACAGACAATATCTTACTGGGGGGAAGGAGTTCGTTACAAATAGTATCAGAGCCTCTACCTAGTCAGAAATGTGGTTGACGAGGACGTCGAGCCCCCGAAAAGAGAGAGGGGGAGGGGGAGTGTCACTACCCTAATACTGTACCCAATTTCTCGTACATACCTTTTTTCTTTTTATCCCTATATACTTTAAACTTTATTTCTAACTTTAAGCGGAAATTAAATCGAAATTAGAATCGAAGTCCGTTTAGAAAAATTGTTTGAAACAAACCTTCAAATCAACTAGATAATACTTAAAACATTAAATTAAAAATAGACAATAAAAATTAAATAAACATAATCGGCCAAAGGGGGCAAAAGGGGCAATCGCCCCATTTATGCAGGGGCGATCAGTCGCCCATAAATGGGGCGACTGATCGCCATCGGCGATTCGCAACAGGCGAATGGTCGCCTGTTGCGAAACGCCTGTGGCGATTGATCGCCACACCCTCTGGATTTCTCCAGAGGGAGGCGATTTGATCGCCGCGCTTGGCGACTATTCGCCAAGCGCTCTGTTTTCCTTCTCCCATTCTCTTCCTCCTTCCCTTTTCTTTCTCTCTTTTTCTCCTGCGCAAATTACACAAATGCAACTCACGCACACCCTAACCAACACAACAATATCAAATAAAACTCACTCATACCCACATTCTTTTCACACTTCACCGTTCACCCAATAAACGACTCGAAATACATTTAAACTAAGTACATTTTCATGAAAATAAACTGCATGGATATGTTTAAAACCTAAACGAATCCTCCTGTTTTAAAATCAACAAAAGATTATAAATTCATTTCCAATACATTTCAAAACATCGATACGTAAACCTATCAACTACAAGTTCTCAAACATCCTAAAATGTCTATACAATCATCAATCCAAAATATCCCAAAAAATCCCAAAATCTATACATACGTCCCCACGGGTCAGGTAAGCGTCGACTGCGCCAGCACACCACCGCAGCCATCCTTCGTCAACTGGACTCATGCCTCAGGAGGAGGAATCTCATCCTCACCTGTTTCCTCGTAATCACCTACACCATACAGACATCTATGAGATAAAAAAATCTCAGTAAACTCTAGTAAATGTACATGCATGCTATGCGTATGAGTTCAGAAATCATGCAGCATTTTCTTTATCTTTACTCTGTGGTGTCACCGAGATCTCAGCTTCCTAACCGGAGAGAGCCCATCCTGCGGTCGGACTACTCTTTCCGGCTAGACGGGGGGCAGGGGGGTACACGCTTACAACACGTACAGCCGTGCCTGAGCCCCATCTCGCGTGACCTATAAACTGTATGCCTTTCGGCCTGTATGAGTATGCAATAGATGTGGTATTGTGACAAACCCGTAATCAGTCTCCACAATAGGTCGTGCCCCTCTCCAGGCCATATCGCCTTTCTCTTTAAAACATCATGTAGAAATTCATTTTCTATGTTCTTTTAAAACACGTGATGCGTGAATAGTTCAATATGACAGAAAGTAAACATACGTACAGAGCATACCATCAAAACACAAAAATCAACCTAGAAGACAATCAAACCCTAACTACCCAACCAAAGCGAGTAAATAAACGCGTCACCAAAATCCTCGAGACGACCTCGACGTACGGTGTAGGATAATCGGCCAGAGAAGATCACGAGAACTTACCTCGTGTCCAAAGCAGCTCAAGCTCCGTCCACGAGCGTTGTTTGTCTAAGGTAAAACACAATATCGACGTTAAAACTAATTTAAGCTATCGATCGTCCAAATTTACAAAACCTTAACTAAGGAACTTCCTAAAGTTCTAATTCAATTTATTGAGCTATTTATTCGAGCAAATTACGCTCGGCACCACAATTCCTAATTTACGAGTTTTCCCTAAAATCTCGAAATTTCACAAATTATAACATTTTTCCTAAATCAAATAGATTAGTCCAATAACGTCCAATATATCCTTTATATCCTTAAACACGATAAACTTATCAATTACGAACCCTAAATCGACATTTTTATCGAAACCCTAAACGAAAACCCTAACGATAAACTCTACGAAACTCAGAATTTAACGCTCTAAAACTATAGAATCATACCTAGAGCGTTGATTGGAGGAGAAAACGCGAAGAAAACGGATCGAACAGAGGAAGAACGGAGGTCGGATTGTTGAGAATCGCCAACGGCCGAGAGAAATGGAAAAATTGCAGGGAGGGAGAGGGTTCTACGTGAAGTGGAGAAGAAGAAAGGCTATTGCCTTTTCCTTGATATAATTTGATTGGTCAAATGACCATATCGCCCTTAGTACTTAATCCTATTTGTTTCGTCCTTCGTTTCGTTAATTGACCAACTATTCGGTTTCACCAAATCTCCTTATTGCTCCAATAGGTCCAACTTATTATTTAGGATTTATTAAAATCGTCCGTTCGCAATTCGGACCACGTTTACTATTTTTACTAAAACGTCCTTTGTATTACGAGAAACTTAATTACTCCGGAATATAGTGTTATTTTTCCTAAATCAAATAGATTAGTCCAATAACGTCCAATATATCCTTTATATCCTTAAACACGATAAACTTATCAATTACGAACCCTAAATCGACATTTTTATCGAAACCCTAAACGAAAACCCTAACGATAAACTCTACGAAACTCAGAATTTAACGCTCTAAAACTATAGAATCATACCTAGAGCGTTGATTGGAGGAGAAAACGCGAAGAAAACGGATCGAACAGAGGAAGAACGGAGGTCGGATTGTTGAGAATCGCCAACGGCCGAGAGAAATGGAAAAATTGCAGGGAGGGAGAGGGTTCTACGTGAAGTGGAGAAGAAGAAAGTCTATTGCCTTTTCCTTGATATAATTTGATTGGTCAAATGACCATATCGCCCTTAGTACTTAATCCTATTTGTTTCGTCCTTCGTTTCGTTAATTGACCAACTATTCGGTTTCACCAAATCTCCTTATTGCTCCAATAGGTCCAACTTATTATTTAGGATTTATTAAAACCGTCCGTTCGCAATTCGGACCACGTTTACTATTTTTACTAAAACGTCTTTTGTATTACGAGAAACTTAATTACTCGGAATATAGTGTTATTACTCCGAAAAATCCTGTAAATTCCTTAAAATTCCTATTAATCGTTAGGATGGAAATGGCGCTTTCTTTTTGTAAAACGGGCTTGATTTGACATATTTAAAAAAATGCCAATATATATTATAATATGAAATTCCGTACAAGCCGGATATTACAGGGAGGGGGAGGGGGTGATTGTGACGACCAGAGAGGGGATGAGGCGCAATCACACATCGCGTGGGAGGAAGATGGAAATGTTCAATATGTAAAAAATTCTTCCTAAAGATAGTAAAATACGTTTTGGAGCACAATTTCACCGGATCCTATCAAAACTCTGAAGTGAAGAGTACTCCGGCGAGAGTAGTACCAAGTTGGGTGATTACTTGAGAAATCCTCGTTGAAAAAAAACAAAATCGTGAGAGCCGAAATTCACCCAAAGCGGACAATATCTTACTGAGAGGAAGAAGTTCGTTACAAAAATAATCACATGCTACCTGGTCTTAGACAAATTATACGTGTTACATACAATGATATGCATTTGATGTCACATATGCAATTCTTCATCCGTTTTACTATTCAATTACTTTATTCACACAATAATAGAATGATGTGCCATAGTGTACTAGTGCGACCCTATAAAATATATGGAGAAAATAATGCATTTTAATAGTAGTTTTAAAAACAAAAGTCTACAAAGAATGTCGTGGCATTACCCAACAAATGTTGTGGCATAAATAACGTTGGTGCACCCCCACAAGATGTCGTGGTATAGCATAACGCTGTGACATTCCTATCCAAGAACGTCATGATATATTTCCACGAGAAAACGTTGGGGTGTGAACTCCACATGCCGAGGCATTTTGTTCTTCAAAATGCCGAGGCATTCTTTCCTTAATGTTGTGGCTTCCACATGTCAACTTCTCATTGGTCATATTCTACCAACCTGACGTAGTGGCATAATTCGGATTGCCAAGGCCTTGACTGCATTTTGCGAAGTCCTTCGCTCTGCCACTGCTTTCTTGCCAAATTTCAACCAAAACATTTTTTTTTGTACAAAATAAATTATATTAATGTATTGAGAATAAAAAACTCTTTCATTAGGGGTAGCAATTTTATCGACCAAAACATATCTTTAAGTAGATTCGAAATATATGTTCAAACCTAAAGAATTTCGATTATCTATATCATACTCATCTCAACTCAACACATGTTTTCCTTGGTGAAATTAGCTTTAAACGATCACCGAAATTCAACCTTTGATCTCTCTCTCTCTCTCTCTCTCTCTTCCTCTTCGGGAGCGTTTTTCTATTTTTCCTTGTTATTTAATTTTTCTTTATTTAAATTTTAGCATAATTGATAGTTTCTAAATATATTTGATTTTTCCTCGAGAAAATTACCAATTTAACTTCTAATCTCGTAAAAGCTACAAAATTACGAAGCTTAAATATATTAACCATTATCAACATTTTAATTAAGCAGTTGACACATGTCAACTATTGTTCCATTGTTTTCTTTCTGCCAATGGCTAATTATCTTCGAACCAGTACTCTGGCCTCCTCTATATAGCCTCCTAAAGTCATTTAATGACTTACCAAGTTATGACTTCACCTTAATTTACTTAATTCCACCGTAATTGATTTCTTCATTTTTTTGTTCTTCTATCCCTTACCATTGGAATAAAAATTTGAACATCGTCTCTACTATTTATTCGATGTCCTCCAAAATCAGAAACAATTATTATAATTTTAGTACAAAGGTCAAAATATCTAATTTAAACAACATAGAATAATAAAATGACCATCTGTATGCTCACATCATGATTAACACATTAATTACAAAAAGCTTTTTTCTTTTTATTTTAATGCTGGGGTAGGATTTCACATATAGTAGGTGACAACAAGTGTAATGTGTTAGGATTAGACGCCCTAATCCACTTGTAACGAACGATTCAGAAAACCGAAAAAGAAAATACGAGAAAATAATGGACACCGAATTTTACGTGGAAACCCTAGAAAGGGAAAAAACCACGGGCAGAGGAGAGAATCACTAATATCAATTCGGTACAATGAGTTTTGCGACTCAAGCATCAATATATAGAGAAAAACGTAAAACTCTAATATTGATAACGGGCCCGACCCGGCCCACTAGAATTCGGGTCACACCAAATTCTAACAAACTCCACCTTGACACGAATTCCACAAGAGAGATCCAACGGGCTACTCGGCCCAACAAAACCGAATCCAGAACACTGAACTCTGACAATCTCCACCTTCAACGAAATTCCAGTGCAAGGAAACAAATATGCAAAACTTCATTAAAAAGCTCCTCTACCACAAAGGCCCCAGATGGGCCAACTCAGCATCCGATACCGATCAAGTTTAAGCCCCGCTTAAACTTGAGAGATTTACCTGAGAAGAAATCGCATCTCCTCCTCCTCCATGGTATCACTGAACTATCAAAGTTGCTGCAACGAACTCCATCTGAACATGTCGAAAACTCCACACAGGAATCGTTACCCTCGAACACATTCAATGCATAATCCACAGTTTCATCATATCGTCCCGAAGTTTTAACCTTCTGCATTGTTCTGCCTTTGACGATACCACTCTGACGTGAAACTGAACCTGATGACTGAACATCTGTAATAGGCTGACTCACCGGCTCTGATGTACCCTTAGATCCCAACCTGAACTTCACCCGAGAACCTGACTTCTTCCGAGTCTTCTTAACCTTTATCTTAGAAGGTGAATTCACAAATTTTGCAGCCTTATTACCCATCACATTGATTGTGGAATCCGTGATCCTCGCGTGCATCACATATAACGAGGAGCATTTTTCTCCTCTCGCCACAATCAATGAACCTCTGGTAAGCTTCCATTTTCCATCACGAAAGGTGTTGCCAAAACCTTCGTCGTCAAGCTTTCCAGTCGAGACCAAATTCTTGCGGATATCCGGGATGTGCTTCACACCTCTCAAAACCAAGGTGTTGCCGATGTTGGTCTCCAAACACACATCTCCCATACCAATGGCTTTTGCAATGCCACCATTTCCCATCTTTACACTTCCAAAGTCACCCGAAGTGTAGGATGTAAAGAAATCTCTCCGCGAAGTGGCATGTATTGAAGCGCCACTATCAATCACCCAACTCGTATCTTGGCAATCAGAATTTACAACATCCTCGTTGTACACACTAAAGGACTCCTCGGTGGCTGTGTCTGCCTCCTCGTCTATGTCACCCTCTTCGAACATCTTTTCCTTTCCTTTGGCAACCAGATTCTCCCGAAGAAACATGTGACAAAATCTCTTTATGTGTCCTTTCTTACCACAATGATAACACTCAAAGTTGGTGTGTTTTCCAGACTTCCTCTTATTTCGATTTCTGTTGCCCAAACCTTTTCTTTGACTTCTGCCTCTACTTTCAACATTCAGAGCTGAACCTATCGATGTTACACCAGAATCAATCTTACGAACCTCCTCGGCAAGAATACGATCCCTCACATCGGTGAATACCAGCTTAGCATTTCCAACTGAGTTACTAACTGCAGCTCTCATAGGCTCCCAGCTATTCGGTAGAGACGCCAACAAAATTAGGGCACGAACCTCATCCTCAAAATCAATATCCACAGATAGCAATTGATTGATAATCGTATTGAACTCATTCAGATGCGTTGCGACAGAAGCACCATCAATCATCTTCAGATTAAAAAGCTTCTTCATAATAAATACCTTATTATTCGCAGATGGTTTCTCGTACATATCAGACAGAGCCTTCATCAGACTCGCGGTGGTCTTCTCCTTCGCCACGTTGTGAGCAACGCTTTTGGCTAGCGTCAATCGGACGACTCCCAAAACTTTTCTATCAAGGAGATTCCATTCACCGTCTTCCATTTTCTCTGGCTTCGCACTCAAAGGAAGATGAAGATCTTTCCCGTACAAGTAATCTTCAATTTGCATTCTCCAGAATGCGAAATCTGTCCCATCGAATTTTTCAATACTGGGTCCTGTGCTATCCTCACCTGCCATCAATGCTCAAAAACTGATATTTCCAAATCAATTATTCAATCGCAATAATCAATCTCCACAATATCAATAAATCTGCCAAATAAATTATCTGAGCCTGAAAATATCTGAATTAATAACCTTGTCCAAATATTTTTCCAAAAATTGCTCCCTTTTGAAATCAGAATAAATCCTGCAGAATATTCTGAACCAATAAAATCGCCCAACAAACAGATAATTTTCCGATTAATTATTCAACCCAATAATTAATCCCAACTGAAAAATTCTCCAAAATTTATCTCAAATCTGTCAACCCAATAATCGATAATATTAGCACAAAAAATAATCACAATTTGCTGTTGACGAAGAAATCCAGTTGAATCACGCAGATCAAACCAAGCACAAACCAGAGAGAATATTTTTCTTCTCCCTGTCAAACCGAAGAAAAATTCCTCTTCTCTCTGTCGAACGGCGATGTACGACGGTGGTCGGTTTCCAGCCTAGAGACTTCGCTCTCTGCGCGTGCGATGGCGGCTAGGGCACGCGTGCGAGAACAGAGAGGTTCTCTGTTTGCGCGGGTGGCTTCGCGGCTCGGGAATCAGGCGGGTGCTCGGGTCTGCGTCGGAGCTGCTCCGATCTGCGTCGGCGGTTTCTATTCGGCGCTCGGAGGTCGACGACGGCGCGGTCTGGCGCGGTCGGGGGCGGCAGCGATGCTCGGCGTTCTTTGGCGCGGCGTGGTTCTGTTAACAGGGGAATAATGCTCACCTCTCTCGGCGTCTTCTGTGTGTGACGCGCGGCGGCTAGGGCTCGGAGAGACGGCGGTGGGATTCTCCTCTGCTCTTCAGAGGAGTGATTCTTCTCGGCACTCTTCTCTGTCGAAGAAGAACAACTGAACCAAAAAGAAAATATTTTCTTTTCCTTTTTTTTTTGTTTTTCTTATTTCCTCCAAATTTGTTCTTCCCACAAATCTTTTCTATTTTCTTTTTCCAAAATTGCAAATTTTACCAACCGAAAATTGCAAACCTGAAATCGATCGATACCCTTCGAATAATCAAACCCTGATTTTCGAAAACCACTTCAACCTCGAAGCTCTGATACCAGTTGTTAGGATTAGACGCCCTAATCCACTTGTAACGAACGATTCAGAAAACCGAAAAAGAAAATACGAGAAAATAATGGACACCGAATTTTACGTGGAAACCCTAGAAAGGGAAAAAACCACGGGCAGAGGAGAGAATCACTAATATCAATTCGGTACAATGAGTTTTGCGACTCAAGCATCAATATATAGAGAAAAACGTAAAACTCTAATATTGATAACGGGCCCGACCCGGCCCACTAGAATTCGGGTCACACCAAATTCTAACATAATGAACATGCGCTCAAATATTAGATGCATATATTAGATATTATGCGTTGTTGTTTATTATCTGCATTTTGTATATTAAAGTTATAAATAAGAAAGGAAAAGTCATGTAAGATGGAGAACACTAATGAATTATTGTATACCAAAAGTGATATTTGCATGTCTTTAATTATTAGACTCTTTTGTGTACAAAAAATACAAATCATGTGTGAAAAATGTGATTCATAGTGATGCCTATTGAACAATAAGTGAGTTAAAAACTATCAAAATGCACATATAAATAAAAAATAGTACAATTCAAATAGATTGCAAAATGAGCGATCTTGAAACATTATATTCCCCCTCGTTGTCCTGCTATGTTAAATGAGTGAGTTTTAGATGTCGATTTGATAGTCTTGTTTCTGCAAATGCAAATAAGAAATTATTTTTTTATTCTTATTGTATACGAAATCTCAATTATGGTATGATATGTTCCATATTATATGAAGGAAAAAAAATCAGTCATAGAAAATAATCGTGCATAATTTTTTAGGCCGAATGTGTTGGAAAATTAAATTTAAATTGGCACAATACCTAAGTTAGCTAGATTTGGTGCAATATCAAAGATTTCTTTATAAACTAGGTATTTTTGTGATAGGAAAGGGAATGTTATTATTTATGACTAGTTTACTTAACACCTTCACTGAAGAGAAGGTTTTGCTGTGCAAAAATGTACATGAAACTACATCAGAAAACATTGGTTTTGTTAAACAAACACCGACAAGTTTTTGGAAAGAATTTGGTTAGGAAATAGCAACCGAGCGATGGAGGTCGTGAAATGCATTTTTGAAAGAATGCGGCAACATTATGATGTTCAAGAGTTGAATGCCCCAACGTTCTAAGGATTAGAATACCACAACATTTTGGTGTAATGCCACAAAAGTTTTACATGGGAAATATGCCACAACATAGTTGTCATAGCGCTATTCATGCCACAATGTTTTTCACAGTTTAGTGTTTCTAAATAAATTTCAAAATTATACTATTTTCTTAGTATATTATGAAAGATCAAGATTAGTTACGCGATATTGTACAGAGTGTTTCGTGTGACACTGATAATAAATGCAATGATGAACAATTATAAAAATGCCGAAAGTAAAGAGATAGGAGATTGGTAACGCAGTTCGATATTTTGCCTACGTCTGTGGGATCATGCCAGTTATAAAAACATTTCACGAGTTTACAACAAACGGATTTAAACAAATAAAGACTCCATTTTATATTTGTCGCTGCCACTTCCTAACTTCCCAATGAAACTGTTTTTGCGAGCTCCCCTCGACTTAAAATCGATCCCTCCCGAGATCTAAATACAACAAGATCCCCTTGTTGTTGATGATTCCTCTTGGAATTTGTGTATGACAAGATCCCCTTTCTCACGATCAAATGACAAGCTCCCCTTATCGATAAACAGAACTCCTTTCGCGTTCTAATGCAGCCTTCTCCCGAGATTGAACTTCAATGAAGAATAAAAAAGATTGCTTCCTATAACACCGTCTGTAACACCAGGTCGTTGTCTTCAAACGCAATAAATCAACACACTCAAATAATCGATGAATTCCAAAGCATGAACAGAGTGTGTAAAATAATCATTCAAGAACTGAATGATTAATCACAAACCCATACGCAGAAGCGTGAGGGAGAGAAAGAACGGTGACGGCTTGCCAATCAATAAATCTCCTTCTAAGAATAATAAAAAATCCGTCAACGCTTCCTTAGGAACGTAAGCTTAAATATGATTGGTAACTGCCTTATCTGAGGTTTAATTCAAATTCTAAATTGAAATTTAAAGCCGCAAAGAATAAAGAAACCAAATCTTACTAAATCGATTTAGAGACACTTCGTGTGATATTTTAGGAAAGTACCGTCAATTACTTGGATATGGATCCCGAAGACTTAGGAAAGTATCCCATAATTAATGTGATCTCAAGGCTTGATATAATCCATTAAATATCTTTCAAATCGACTTTCCAAAACAAAGTTTTCCAAAAAGCTAAAGCCTTTAGATTTTCAACTACTTTCATTGATCCTTATGTTTCCTTATTTTAACTTTCATCAATATCTTATTGATTTCCAATATCCATCTATTCAATAATTTGAATAGATTATTTCTTGATTTCCCAAAAACAAACTACCAACTTTGAAATCAATGAAATAAAATATTATTTCCATAAATGTTTATTTGCCAAAAAATTAATATCAACATATTTGTAATATATTTGCATTTACACATTATATAGTGTTGCACTATTGCATTGCGACACAACATTCTATTATTTTGTGAATAAATTAATTAAATAGTGGAATGAATATACGTCACATATTAACATTAAATGTATTACCACGACCATGATACATGCATCATTTGTATGAGATCAAAAAATATGTGATTGGTGAACATTGGACACTAATCGCTATTTTTCAAGGTATGGAGGGTGTTGATTCATAGAGCAGATACATGATAAACTAAATGTCCTCATTGAATGCGAAAACCTAATATATCAGAGATAGCAAAGGTCGGTGGTTAGGGTCTTGCAATGTAACTCTTTGAAGCCTAGAGTTGTGGTGGATCACATACTAGTGTAATGACATATTTTATATCAAGTTGTGCATATTAAAATAGATATAAGAATGAAAATATGAGTAATAAATGATAATTAATATTATAATATTATTTGCATAACATGACATAGTGTGATGAATTAGAGTGCTATGATCATATTCATTGCACTTGTCAACTATAAGGTGTTTATAATGGAGGTTACGTGTGGCTCACAATCACTATTTTTTGATGTGCCACACACGTAGATTCTGATATATTGATATAAACCTGACGAATTTAGATTCTTTGACTGGGCATTATGAAAGCTCACATGGTGGAAATCTTTTTTTATTTTTATTTTTATACAGATACACGAGATAATGACAAAGACAGAAGGGGAACTCAAATGCTGAGTGAAGGATCAATCACATAGACATATATGACAAGGCAGATCACTAGTTCCTACCTAGGCCTTCTCACTTTCACTGTGAGTTTCCGTTGTGTGTGAGTCTAGTGTCGTATGTTTGTACATAGGCTTACATGTGATCTGTACATTTCATTCACTATAGTGTAGATGTTGTATATTGTGGTCTGTTTGTCTATGCTTATGTAGGTTCACATGTGATTGCCTGTAGCGTTGTTTTCATTCACATAATAAATGATAAATAGCAAAAATTTACACCAATTTATGTATGACTATATATGATTTAGTTCATATTAGTTAAAATCTCACTATGAGATGCCATATTTAATATAAATTGATAATATTATATATAGGTTGATAGTAAGTAAATGAACTAAATCTTTTCAATTGGAGAATTCGAGTCAAAAATTGGCACCAGGGCCAACAACAATACATGTTGACGCAATAGAGGAGGAAGCGTACTCTGCCACAAGCCATTAAAAATGACATGACCCAACGAGAGAGGCTTCAGAGAAATTTCATTAATTACAGAGCCAACAATGATTTTTACATAATGCATATTTGATTATCTATTACGAAGAAGATGGAAAATGAAGAAGACTTCTTTTGTCTATCATGTTAATGCTCTATATTCTGCTTCGGCCAGAACGCGATACAATTTTTTATTTTTTGACTTCCAAAAAATCAAACAATCACCAAGAAATATACAAAATCCTGAACCGATCGCCGAGTATCCAAACAAGCAGCCCAGTTGGAATAAAAACAAAAAGCTTCCAGCTGTAAAGAGGAATTAGAATGATAAAACAATCCTTGGCCTACAGTTTCCTCGAGATATTTGAGAATTCGATGAGCATCCAGAAGATGATCATGTCTTTGCTTTTCAAGATATTGACTTACTACGGTAACCACAAAGGAAATATCAAGTCTGGTGATTGTGAGATTCACCAAACAATCAATCAATTGACAATAAACCTTTGGATATTTAAGTAATGCACTTTTCTTATAAGATAATTTATGAGCAGGATTCAATGGAGAATAGGCAGGCTTACAATTAAGATATCTTATGTCAGGACCGATTCAACCAACCAGACCCCGACGGCTAGAGGATTCTCAAAGTAAGAAGGAGTCGAACGTCGAAGGAATGCTCTTATTGAGACTCAACTCTTACATGCATAGATCGTTATGAATTAATGGAACATACTTCTTTAACTTGGTATCCTAAATTAGGATGCTCCGTTTAAAATAATTTTTTTATAAAAATATTTAAAATATAAAACATATAAAATGTGTACCATTGCATGAAGAAAATCAACATACATTTTATTCATTGAAAATTTACATGAAAATCAGAGTACTAACACGGAAGCTACTACAAAAGTAGGTCACTATATGTGATCTTTCAAAAAGATTTATACAAATGAAAACCAAACATCCTACCCAAACAAAAAAACCATCTACCTTGATGGTTTCATCATGCCTCTTTGCAAATTTTATATTGCCTTATGTTTTTCCCTCTAGGTGAGCGTTCTCGATATCTGAAAAATATAAATTATCCACATAATGAGTTTTTAGCCAAGTAAATAAATCTAACATATAGAATAACTAATTCAAACTCTATTAACACCATATAGAATCAATCACCATCTTCCACTACAACGATTCTTTCAAAATCATATAAATCATGTTTTTGAAAGCCATGCAATTGCTATAAAAATATACATGCTCGAAATCAATCTTTTGAAATCATTCAACCATTGTTTGAAATCATTTTCATTAAATAAATCCAATGCAAATAGAATGGACTTTGCATTATTAAAACCATCTTTTTAAGAAAACTCCAATTCATCTTTTAACAACCAAATGTTTATGTTAAAAATACAATACACTCTAATTCTAACATGTATAACCATCACAATATTCTACACGCTCCCAAGCTTTCTTCAACAGGACTATAGGACCCTATACATTGCTTCCTCTCGAGGTTTAGGGATTTTCAACCCAATAAGAACATTAAGTTGATCTCCTTCTCATTTCCATAGTCATACATATCGCACACGAAGAGGCAAGTCCAATCATTGGGTTTATGTGTTACCAAGATTGTCAACTTCCTCTTTTCCTCAAATGCATGCTTTAACACATTTTATAAAGCTAATGTCATATACATTAAAACCATGTAACTCACCCATGCAATTCATTTTAAAAACCAGCATATCACATTGATTTAAAATAATATTTTCAAAACATTCCTTTTTAACATCACAATACAAATTGAAAACATAATTTTTTTTTAAGAAAACACCATTCATTTCACATCAAAACAACATCCATTTAATCACCTCAATCCACAATAAAAATTCTAAGCCAAACCAGAACTAAGGACATAATTTAAATCTATCACCACCTAAATAATATAATAAATGTTGAATTAACTATTTTAAATGTGGGAATTACTTACCCATTGAAGGTTCCTCCTCTCCCACGAAATTTTCAGCTAATAAACTTATTTTTAGTCCTATAGAATCATCTTATCAAGTTGAGTAATTTTCCTTTAAGGAGCAAATCCAAAATCCCACTTGTTCTCCCTTTTTTTCTCTCTTATTTCTCTTTTTTCTCTCTTCTCAATGTGAATCTCACAAAAATGGCTGTCTTTTCAGCCTTTATCCCTCATATCTAGATGGTTCTTGGATAAACTTCCCTTTTTAACCAAACATTTTCATGTCTTTTGTACAAAATTGCACTTCCTTCTATGGATATTCTCAAAAATACCATGATTACTTATGTTTAAGTATACTTCTAGAGAGCTTCAAGTGTCGACCAGACAGTGTTAGTGTCGACCGCATAAACAAATGCAAAAATTCCAGAGAGCTTCAAGTGTCGACTAGACAATTCTAGTGTCGACCGTCGGATCAAATACAAATATCCAGGAGCCTTAAAGTGTCGACCAAGAGCCAAACGGCTTTTAAAATAACACATAACGTCAACAAAGTGTCGACCGATCAAGAGGCAGTGTCCACCACACGAGCTGTTTTCATAAGATACTTATAAATAAAGAATGAAGGATCATGCAATACTCACTAAATCTGAAAATTACAACGAAGTGCTGCCGAATCAAAACTTGAGAGAATCCCTTCCTCCAACTGATCTCTTACTTCTCCTAGTTCATCAACTTGCGATTGTATACATTGAAGTGTATGAGATTTGTATTCATCGATATTTTGATCTCATTATTATTTGTGAACGTGTAAAGGGTGATGCCTTGAAGAATAGTCTTGTAAGGCATTTATTGACGCCTAAAAGATTAATCGAGTAACTCAAGAAGTTGAGATTGGAAGAAATCTTAAAAAGGAGCCTTGAAGCGTGGACGTAGGCAAGATTGACCAAACTGCGTTAACAACTCGGTTGCATCTCTTCTCTCTAAACTACTTAGATTTTACTCACTATAGGTTTTAACACTGAAAAACTAATCTTGTTGCTTGAGAATATTACTAATTTGAACTTGTGCAAATTAGGAAGCTAATAACGTAAAAGTTGTTAATAACCTAATTCACCCTCTCTTAGGTTATCTGCGATCCTACAATTGGTATCAGAGCTAAGTTTAAGACTTTTTATTGTGATTTATTATTGCTTTGTTGTGATCTTGCATAATGACATTCAATTTTAACTCTTCGAATGTAGAGGTGCAATCTATTTTTAGACCTTCATTTTTTGATAGAAATGACTATGTATATTGGAAAACTATGATAAAAATCTTTATTCAAGCTATGAATTATAATTTATGGAATGTCATTGAAAACGGACCATATATTCCTATCAAAGTGTAAAATGGAGTTAATGTTCCTAAATTGTCAATTGAGTTAGATGATTTTGATAAGAAAAATTTAAGTTTGAATGTTAAAGCTATGAATACGTTATATTGTGCTCTTAATAGACATGAGTTTAATAGAGTACAAGGATGTGACAATGCTTTTAAAAGCATTTAGATAAACTCAAACAGAAATATATTTTTTATTAGATATAAGAATGGAAATGTATATACTATTGATTTGGACAATGTTTCTTGTTTTGATAAAAAGTGTTTTACAGCAAATTCATCTATTGATAGTTGGTCTTTGAATAGGAGATTAAGTAATGTTAGTATGGATACCTTGACTAAAATCTCTAGAAACAATCTAGTTAGTGACATTCCCAAGATATCCTTTGAGAATGATAGAATATGTGATGCTTGTCAAATGGGAAAGCAATAAAAGGGTTCATTTGTCTCAAAAGGTGTTGTCTCTTCTTCCAAGCCTCTCTAACTTCTTCACATGGAACTTT
This sequence comes from Begonia masoniana, assembly GCA_022432975.1. NCBI lineage: Eukaryota > Viridiplantae > Streptophyta > Magnoliopsida > Cucurbitales > Begoniaceae > Begonia > Begonia masoniana. The sequence goes on from CM039502.1 coordinate 33,090,240, forward strand.
TTGGTCATTCAAAAATTACTAGCTTAGGACGTAAGCATTATGCCTTTGTGATTGTTGATGACTTCTCTAGGTTCAATTGAGTTTTCTTTCTAAAGTCAAAAGATGAAACATTTGACACATTTTCTAGCTTTAGGAAGAAAATTCAAAACGAAAAGGATCACTTTATTGTTGTTATTCGTAGTGATCATGATGGAGAATTTGAAAATGAGAAGTTTGAGTGTTCATGTCTTAAATATCACATTGAACATAATTTTTCTTCGCCTAAGACCCTCAACAAAGTAAGGTTGTTGAGAGGTAAAAATAGGTATTTCCAAGAGCTAGCTAGAACTATAGTCAATGAGAATTATCTTCCCAAATTATTTTGTGCAGAAGCCATTGTCATGGCTTGCTATGTTCTTAATCGGGTTTCCATCCATCCTATTTTAGAGAAAACTCCCTATGAATTTTGGAATGGTAGAACAACAAGCGTAAAATATTTTAGAGTCTTTGATTGCAAATGCTTCATTCTCAATACAAAGGATAATTTGAGTAAATTTGACTTCAAGATGGATTTTGGGATTTTTTTAGCTTATTCCTCAACTAGTAAAGCCTATAGAATTTTTAATAAAATAACTCTAGTTGTGGAATAATCCATGTATGTCATCTTTGATGAAATATCACAATCGATAAACAATGTGGAGTTAAATGATGATTTAGAAAGAGATATGGACTCTCTCATTATATAGGTGAGAATAATAGTCCAATTTATGAGAGCACCTTCTAGAACTTCCTTCTAATGCATTAGAAATCATTCCAATCAATAATATTAATGATGAAATTTTTAAGGATTGGAGATATGCCAAAAGTCACCCGATAAATGATATTCTAGGTGATTCTACCTTATGAGTCAAAAATAGAACCTCCCTTAGGAACTTTTGTGCGAATATAGCTTTCATCTCTCAAATTGAACTTAAAAAGTTTGATAAAGTTGAATTAGATGAGAATTGGATTATGGCTATGCAAGAAGAGCTAAATCAATTTGAGAAGAACGATGTTTGAGAACTAGTTCCAAGGCTTAAATTAAAGATTACTCCATTATAGGAACAAAATGGGTATATAAGAACAAATTTGATGAAAATGGAGGTGATATAAGAAATAAGGTTAGATTGGTTGCTAAAAGTTATAATCAAGAAGAATGTATAGATTTTGAGGAAACCTTTGCTCCGGTAGCTAAATTAGAATCCATTCGTATGCTTTTAGCCTTTGATTGTTTTAAGAATTTTTCTTTCTTCCAAATGGATGTCAAAAGTACATTTCTAAATAGATTTATTTTGGAGGAGGTGTATGTAGAGCAACCCTTAAACTTTGAAGCCTATGAAAAACTTGATCATGTTTTTAATCTTAAGAAGGCTCTCTATGGACTTAAGCAAGCTCCTAGAACTTGGTATGAAAAACTGAGAAATTTCCTCTTAGAAAGAGATTTCAAAATGGTTAAAATTGATTCGACCTTATTTACCAAGCAAAAAGAAGAGGACATGCTTATTGTTCAAATTTATGTCGATGATATTATCTTTGGTGCGACGAATGATTCTTTTTGTAATGATTTTGCTTTCTTAATGCAAAGTGAATTTGAGATAAGTATGATGGAGGAGTTGAAATTTTTATTGATACTCCAAATTAAATAATCTTATAATGATATCTTTTTGAGTCAAAATAAATATGTTGAAGAGCTCTTAAAAATATTTTGGACTCATCAAAATCATCTAGTACCCCCATGAACACCACAACAAAATTGAATAAGAATGAACATGGAAAAAGTGTAGACATTAAGAAATATAGGGGAATGATTGGCTCTCTCTTTATTTAACAGCGAGTAGACCCGATATTCTCTTCAGTGTATGTTTATGTGCTAGATTTTAATCTTCACCTAAAGAATCACACTTGAATGCATTAAAAAGATATTCAAATATTTAAGTTGGTCCTATGATTTAGGTTTATGGTATCCTCAGGGAATATCTTTTAAGTTGATGGTTACTCTAACTCAGATTATACTGGAAGTCTAGTTGATAAGAAGAGCACAAATGGAACTCGTCAATTCCTTGGAGAATCTCTAGTATGTTGGTTCTCTAAGAAACAAAATTTCATAATACTTTCAACTGCCGAAAGCGAATATATCATCGCCGAAAGTTTTTATACTCAAATGCTTTAGATGAAACAAATTTTAAAGGACTATAATCTCTAATATGATAAAATTCCAATCAAGTGTGATAATACTAGTGCAATCAACATTTCGAAGAATCTTATTCAACATTCTGGAACAAAATATATTGAGATTAGATATCATTTCATAAGATCACGTTCAAAAGAGGGATAATTTGCTAGAATTTTTCAATTCAATTAACCAATTAGCTGACATTTTTACAAAACCTCTTGATGAAAAGACTTTTAATAACATTCAAATACGTTTAGGTCTAATTAGTTTTGATCATGTGTAGAATCAAATTATTTTTCAAATAAGTGTCGACCTATACAAGGATCGGTCGACACCTCTAATCTTCCTGTAAAATTATTTTTCAAGTAAGTGTCGAGCTATACAAGGACTGGTCGACATCTATAAGCTTCTGGTAAAATTATCTTTCAAGTAAATATCGACCTATACAAGAACCAATCGACACTCGTAAGCTTCGAGTTTAAACAAATGTCAAGTAAGTATCAACCTAGGAAGGGCATTGTCGACACCTTAAAACCTCTGAAAATCTTGAAATATGAACGAGCGGTCGACACTTTTGCACAAGTGTCGATTGGCGAGTTGCAAATATAAATTTTATAGTGCCGTCTAAACCCCAATATGTGTTGTTTTTCTCTCTAGTTTTTGTTGATTCCCTCTATCGTACTGTCTCTCTTGCCCAGAAACCTTCATTTCTTCTCCTCTATCTATCTATGACATCCTTTTTTGACACATGTGGTCGTTCTCTGAAGCGCAAAATAAGGATTTCCAATTGGGCTTCAAACATTGATCCTCCCTCTGAATGACTGACATTGCTTTTCCGAAACGAGGACTCCAAAGATAAGTATGACGCGGATTTTAAGTTCAAGCATATGATTATATCTCGAAGAGTTTCTTTTATTGGACTTCTAAACTTAGATTTGGAGGAACTATGTAAAATATTGGGACTTTATATGCTATACAAGTTAGAGGGATTCTATTTTGAAACTCCGATTAGGATATTCTATGCTAATATGGAGCACACTCCTTGTCCTTTAAAAATTTCGAGTTATGGGTATGGTAAACACATCAATTTAACCCCTCGTTCATTAAATGACTTGTTAGAATGTGTAGTGGACAATTCTACTGAAATCTATTATGAGGCCTCTAAGGATCTCAAGTTTATTGGTAATGATGATGGGTTAAATATTTTGAGAATGATTATAAAAAATCCACATGGACCTTTACCTATGAAACCTAAGGCTAAAGATTTGAACGTTCGTGCTAGATTTTTTTATCATATGCTTACGTACAATCTATTGCCTAAAGATGGTCATCGGGATCACATTAGCAGTATGGACCTCTATGTCCTCTACAAGTTTTTTAGACGTGAGAGGTTTAATCTTGGACATATTATTATCCATCATATGCTGAATGTCTTCAGTAACACGGTTAAGTCTCTTCCCTTTAACCTTCTCCTAATGAAAGTGCTCCAGCATAATGGGGTGAAGATTCCTCCTACTGAAATTTTGTTGTCACTGAAGAAGGATGACGCATACTCTGAATCCACTCTTGCTAGAATGGGCATTGCTCGGAATGAGGATGATGAGTGGATCGTTAAGACTCTTCATCAAGGATCTTCGTCTACAAGTGCTTCCATCTGTGAACGTTGAGAAACTGGTTGATCATGAGCTACCTATTATCCCACTATAGAGATGCATCATTGTTCAGACATTCCAAGAGGTGCTTTCTCGGAACTTGAAGAAAAGATTGATCATTTGTTTATATTCATTTCCATCCTGACCACCTCTTTTAGTGACTATCACTCTCAGATCACCTTACGCTTTGACAGGATTGATCAAAGACTTGACGATTTCTCTTATTACTTCTGGTCACATTCCTTCATTGACGATTCCGATCCTCTTCCATCTCATGATGATGATCCTCCGCAAGACTTATTATTTGGTTTAGGGGTTTAACTTATGCGAACTGTTTGTGTGATTTACTTGATTGTACTTTCTCTCCTGTTTAGTCATCTCTTTTGTTTGGGTATAACTTTAATTAGTTTTTTTTATCTTGCTAAGACTATTTACTCTATCTAGTGTTCTACTTTATTTAGACTATTCTCTTTATGTATGCATAGATGACTCATGTTTTAATTGCTTCTCTATTATTTTAAGTCTATGCTATTACTATATGCTTATTCTTTTATTTTCTTATGTTTTTCATTGGCTTTTGGGGAGTCTAAAAATAAATGTTACTATGCTGATTTTTTTGATAATGCCAAAGGGGGAGAAAAGGGAATGAACTAATGTCTACATAGAACATAGTGCATAAATTAAGGGGGAGAGTTTATTTTAATGAACAAATGTTTGCATAGACAATAGTGCATAAATTAAGAGGGAGCGTCTATTTTAAAACAAGTTTAAAGTCTTGTGAATTTATTTTGTCATAATAAAAAAGGAGGACATTGTTAACTTAAAGTATTTTTTAAGGATAATATATTTTTGATGATGAAGCATTCTATTCAAGCTTTCGTTGTTTGATGATTATGTCGATAATAAGTAAAGAAAATATTTTATAAATGCTTCTCATTGAAAATATCATTTAAGAGAGGTATTTAATCTTTCTAACGTGTGTGTTTAAGGTTTTTCAATCTTAAATAAAGCTTTAGAATTTGAAGTTAAATGATTGCAAAAATGCCTTCAAAGTGTCGACCAAAGTGACAGAGTGTCAACTGCTAAATTGTAACACACCAAAATTTAGCCCCAAATTAAGAAATCAATCAGTTTCCTAATCCCATCAAACCCTAAATCAAAATCTAATCAATTAAAATCCCTAATTTTGGCACAAAATTGTTGCCCAAATCTCAAGCTGATATTTTTCAAAGATAAGGAAATTACAAACAAGGAAATTTTACCTAAACTTGTTTATGAATCTGATCAAATTTGAATGATCAGATTCGTACTATTATTTTATGGTAAGAATTGAAATTCTTCCTAGAATTTAAGTATGCTCTGTGATCGGAGGAAATTGTAGGACCGTAATTGTCTAAGAGGGGGGGGTGAATTAGACTTTTTGATTTTACTAATTTAGACTTAATTTCTCTTCTTGATTAAAACTTAAATTTAACACAAGTATTCAAATAATGTAAAGAGAGAGAGAGAGAAATTCGACACCAGTACTTTTTACGTGGTTCGGCCAAACTGCCTACGTCCACGCTTCAAGGCTCACCCCTTGAAGATCCTTACCCTTCTCCTCACGAGAATAACTAGATCGGGATTCCGGGCTCCGATCAACTGCCTTTACAATTCTGGATTGAACTTGCCGGGCGTCAATCCACTGCCTTTACAAATGATTTGTATTTGTGAAATAGATCACAGACTACACTCTCACAGCAGAAGTCTCAAGTTCGAGTTTTGAGAGATGTACAGTGATTACAGAGTATGAAAACTTTTGCAGCTTGACTTATATACTCTGTATATTCTTCTTCTCCGAATTGAATGCATCTATCTTCAAATGAGAAAATGTTACCGTTGGGAAGCATCCGTACGAAACATTTATCCGTTGCATCTGAAAGTGTGTGTTTGTTCGTCGTCGCCATTAATGTTCTGAGTTAAAGCTTGAAAAACGACGTCACTGTAGCTTCGCGGCTGGCTTTGAATTCTGGCGAAATGCATCGGCAGAGACATTTAAATTAATGCCACGTCATCGGTAAATGCAACTTGTAGGGCCATCGCAGATGATTCTTTGAATGCCATCGGCAGATGATTCTTTGAATGCCATCGGCAGATGATTCTTTGAATGCCATCGGCAGATGATTCTTTGAATGCCATCGGCAGATGATTCTTTGAATGCCATCGGCAGATGATTCTTTGAATGCCATCGGCAGATGATTCTTTGAATGCCATCGGCAGATGATTCTTTGAATGCCATCGGCAGATGATTCTTTGAATGCCATCGGCAGATGATTCTTTGAATGCCATCGGCAGATGATTCTTTGAATGCCATCGGCAGATGATTCTTTGAATGCCATCGGCAGATGATTCTTTGAATGCCATCGGCAGATGATTCTTTGAATGCCATCGGCAGATGATTCTTTGAATGCCATCGGCAGATGATTCTTTGAATGCCATCGGCAGATGATTCTTTGAATGCCATCGGCAGATGATTCTTTGAATGCCATCGGCAGATGATTCTTTGAATGCCATCGGCAGATGATTCTTTGAATGCCATCGGCAGATGATTCTTTGAATGCCATCGGCAGATGATTCTTTGAATGCCATCGGCAGATGATTCTTTGAATGCCATCGGCAGATGATTCTTTGAATGCCATCGGCAGATGATTCTTTGAATGCCATCGGCAGATGATTCTTTGAATGCCATCGGCAGATGATTCTTTGAATGCCATCGGCAGATGATTCTTTGAATGCCATCGGCAGATGATTCTTTGAATGCCATCGGCAGATGATTCTTTGAATGCCATCGGCAGATGATTCTTTGAATGCCATCGGCAGATGATTCTTTGAATGCCATCGGCAGATGATTCTTTGAATGCCATCGGCAGATGATTCTTTGAATGCCATCGGCAGATGATTCTTTGAATGCCATCGGCAGATGATTCTTTGAATGCCATCGGCAGATGATTCTTTGAATGCCATCGGCAGATGATTCTTTGAATGCCATCGGCAGATGATTCTTTGAATGCCATCGGCAGATGATTCTTTGAATGCCATCGGCAGATGATTCTTTGAATGCCATCGGCAGATGATTCTTTGAATGCCATCGGCAGATGATTCTTTGAATGCCATCGGCAGATGATTCTTTGAATGCCATCGGCAGATGATTCTTTGAATGCCATCGGCAGATGATTCTTTGAATGCCATCGGCAGATGATTCTTTGAATGCCATCGGCAGATGATTCTTTGAATGCCATCGGCAGATGATTCTTTGAATGCCATCGGCAGATGATTCTTTGAATGCCATCGGCAGATGATTCTTTGAATGCCATCGGCAGATGATTCTTTGAATGCCATCGGCAGATGATTCTTTGAATGCCATCGGCAGATGATTCTTTGAATGCCATCGGCAGATGATTCTTTGAATGCCATCGGCAGATGATTCTTTGAATGCCATCGGCAGATGATTCTTTGAATGCCATCGGCAGATGATTCTTTGAATGCCATCGGCAGATGATTCTTTGAATGCCATCGGCAGATGATTCTTTGAATGCCATCGGCAGATGTTGTCGTGTAGCGATCGGCATAGGAATGCTTCTTTGTCTTTAGCAATCGGCATAAGAGCAGTGACACGTCATCGGCATATGTCTTCAAGGATGCTATCGGCAGATGAAAACTTCAAAACGGCGTCTTCTTCTGCTTAGCAATCGGCAGAGGCTTCCATTGTACAGTCATCGGCAGAAGCCCGAGTGTTTACAGCCCTATTTTTTGTTCTGCTTTGTATACTCAAGCCGATTTTATTAGACAACTAAAATACCCTTTTCAAGGGTATTTCCAAATAAACTCATATTTATAATACTCATTAAGTACACAGAATCAAATTGAATATTTAATACACACGTACATAATCAAAAACAAATTATGACTTAAACACTCTATAAGTCAACAGAAATCACAGCAAACACACAAATTCTTTTCCCCCAATTTCTAAAAATAGTGAGGAATTAGGAGAAACTCTTACCTTGCCTTGCTCAACCTCCGACCACCGTAGACTAGGGCGAAATCCCCTCCCTCTCTCGGCCAGACATTTCTTTCAGCAAAATTTTCTTTCTCGGCCATAGCCCAATCTTTGTCAATCGAGACACCTCCCGACGACGACGCACCACGCAACGTAGGAGGTAGGGTTCTTCGCGATGCTCCTCTCTCACTCGATCTCTCACTCTCTGCTTCTCACTCACTCTCTCTCTCTCTCTCTCTCTCTCTCTCTCTCTCTCTCGCAGAAGCTCTCACGAAGGAGGAAAAGAAAATAATTGGTTCAGAAAGTTAAACTGAACCGAACCACAAGCCAACCAAACCACAAAATCTATTTTGTAGTTGAACCGGACCAGAACAGTAATCGGACCAGAACATTGAACCAAACCAGCCCGATTGACCCGAACCAACCCAAACCTGAATTTTTGGGATAATTAAAGGACGTGCAATCGAACCCAAAATTTAACGATTCGACGTTATTGTTAAGAAAAATTTTACTCTTATTAATTTCAATGATTATTTTTGGGTAAAATAAGAAATTTAAATGTCCCCAATTTTTAGGCAAGGAAGATTAACCCAACGTTTGGAGAAAGATACCTAAAACTCTATTCCCTATCTCTCTCAAAATCCAGGTAAGTAAAACACTAGGTTTTAAATGTTTTGGCCGTAGGCCCTACATCACAAAACATATATTAAATTATTTTATTTAAAGCACTTTATTTTATTTTGTTAATTATATTATTATTTGGAGACGCATGTATAGGCATTGACATAGGAATGTAGAAATATAAAAATGATAAGTCATGATGCATGAGTGTATGAAATGCATGGAAACGAATGAAATTGACGGAACGCATGAGATGACTAATGAGAGCCTGAACGCATGAGATGGCTAATGAGAGCTTGAACGCATGGTTATTGAGATGGCTAATGAAACTTTATGAGGGTAAGAAACCACTAGTTTTCTGAAAGCCTGAATGAATGGTAAGGATCAGAAAATGAGTTCCATCCAGTATATAACTTTTAAAGCATGAAATTGGGTAATGTATGCAATTAAAGTCACATGCACGTTTTTTTACTTACTGAGTTTTTCTCACGCATTAGTTTTGTGATGTAGGTGAATTTTTATCTGAGGAAGAAATGGCGCTGATCGAGAATTTGCCAAAGGCGGGAGAGCATACAGAGGAGGATGTTCTCGTTGGTTCTGAATAAAAATTTAAAGTCATAATTTTATATCGTTTTAAAATAATATTTTATACTTAGTTGCATTGAATTTTAAATTTTCTATTTGGATAATTTATTTCATTAACTGTTGGATTTTTAGCAAGGATGTTATTTTAAATTTATGAATGAGGTTTTATTTAATGTTTTGTTTAGTATTTAATTTTCTAAACATTTATTGATAGTAATTTAAAGTTTCCGCTTAATAAATAATTTTTGCTATTCTCAATAATTTTGAATTAAGAAAATTAGGGTTTTATAACGATCCAATTTAACCTAATTTACAAATCGATTTGGGAAAAATTTTAGGGTTTCAAATTAGGGAAAACTAAATTTTGGGGTCGTTACATAAATATCTTTACGAAATTCAAGAGAGCTTCAAGTGTCGACCAAACAATGCTAGTATCGACCGCAAAAACAAATGCAGAATTTCTAGAGAGCTTCAAGTGTCGACCGCAGAAATTCCAGAGAGTTTCAAGTGTCGACCGGATAGTGCTAGTGTCGTGTGTGTTCAAGGTTTTTCAATCTTAAATAAAGTTTTAGAACTTGAAGTTAAATGATTGTAAAAATTCTTTCAAAGTGTCAACCAAAGTGACAGCGTGTAAAACAAATGCAAAAATTCCAGAGAGCTTCAAGTGTCGACCGCAGAAATTCCAGAGAGCTTCAAGTGTCGACCGCAAAAACAAATGCAAAAATTCCAGAGAGCTTCAAGTGTCGACCAAACAGTGCTAGTGTCGACCGCAAAAACAAATGCAAAAATTCCAGAGAGCTTCAAGTGTCGACCGCAGAAATTCCAGAGAGCTTCAAGTGTCGACCGCAAAAACAAATGCAAAAATTCCAGAGAGCTTCAAGTGTCGACCGCAGAAATTCCAGAGAGCTTCAAGTGTCGACCGCAAAAACAAATGCAAAAATTCCAGAGAGCTTCAAGTGTCGACCGCAGAAATTCCAGAGAGCTTCAAGTGTCGACCGCAAAAACAAATGCAAAAATTCCAGAGAGCTTCAAGTGTCGACCGCAGAAATTCCAGAGAGCTTCAAGTGTCGACCGCAGAAATTCCAGAGAGCTTCAAGTGTCGACCGCAGAAATTCCAGAGAGCTTCAAGTGTCGGACTGACAGTGCTAGTGTCGATTGTTAGATCAAATGCAGAAATTCCAGGAGCCTTAAAGTGTTGGCTGGGAAGTCAAAGTGTCGATCAAGTTGTTGAAAGACTTTTAAAATAACACACAACGTCAACAAAGTGTCAACAGATCAAGGAGAAGTGTCGACCGCACGAGCTGTTTTCTGAATACACTTATAAATAGGAAGAATAAAGGATCATGCAATACTTACCAAATCTAAAAATTGCAACGAAGTGCTGACGAATCAAAACTTGAGAGAGTCCTTTCCTCCAACTGATCTCTCACATCTCCTAGTTCATCAACTTGCAATTGTATGCATGAGAGTGTGTGAGATTTGTATTAATCGATATTTCGATCTCATTGCTATTTGTGAATGTGTAAAGGGTGATACCCGAAAGAAGAGTTTTGTAAGACATTGATTAACGCTCGAATGATCAATCGAGTGAACTCAAGAAGTTGAGATTGGAAGGAATCTCAAGGAGGAGCCTTAAAGTGCGGACGTAGGCAAGATTGGTCAAACCGTGTTAACAACTCAGTTGCATCTCTTCTCTCTAAACTCCTTAGATTTTGTTCACTCTAAGTTTTAAAATTGAAAAACTAATCTTGTTGCTTGAAAATATCACTTAATTTGAACTTGTGCAAATTAGTAAGCCGATCGCGTAAAAGTTGTTAATAACCTAATTCACCCCCCCTTAGGTTATCTTCGTTCATACAGTTATATTTTAAGAGCTCTCAATTCAACATCCATAGCATTCTCCATTTGAGAATTTTAATTGCTTGAGAGAATGTTTTGGTCTCAATTTGAGAAGAAAGATTAAAAATATAAGAACGAAAAAAGGAGAGGACAATTTATCATATGACAGAGAACCTGGTAACGGACATTTGGCATCCAAAAAGAAAAGGATAGCAAAATTTTTGTGCAAGATAACAATGATAATCAACTAGGTATGAAGAAAGTTTAGTTAGTGAGCTAGATTTATGAGTTGAGAGTGAATCAATTTGAGTAGAAGAATTATCCCAAACTATTGGGAAAAAAAAACTGTAACGACCTATTTTTTCAGTAAAATATTGTCCGCTCTGGGGATTAGGCTGTAGCCCAATATCCTCCCCTCACGGCTTTGTTTGGCGAGGATTTTTCTCGTTCCAGTCGGTCACCCAACCTGGTACTACTCTCGCCGAAACACTTTTAACTTCGGAGTTCTTATGGGATCCGTTGCCAATTGTGTTCCAAAACACGTCTTACTAACTTGGGAGGGTTTCTTCACATATGTTTCATTTCCATATACTTCCTCAAGCGATGTGGGATTGTGACGACCCCCTTTCTACGACCCGGGATTTGCCTATACTCGAGTCCGGGATCCACCCTGCAACCCGAGGTTTGCCCCGCAGTCGTACTCATACATACATATCCGGGTCATCACTGTCATCCCCCTTCGGGGGCCCAACGTCCCCATTGACCATATTTCCAGTTGGGTACAGTCTCTGATACCATTTGTAACAACCCATTTTCCCAGTAAGATATTGTCCGCTCTAGGGATTGAACCGTAGCTCAATATCCTCCCCTCACGGCTTTGTTTGGCGAGGACTTCCCAGTCGGTCACCCAACCTGGACTACTCTCGCCGAAGCACTTTTAACTTTGGAGTTCCTATGGGATCCGTTGTCAATTGTGCTCAAAAACACGTCTTACTATCTTGGGAGAGTTTCCTTACATATGTTTCATTTCTATATATTTCCTCAAGCGATGTGGGATTATGACGACCCCCTCTCTACGACCCATGATTCGTCTATACTCGAGTCCGTGATCCACCCCGCAACCCGAGGTTTACCTCGCAGTCGTACTGATACGTACACATCCAGGTCATCACAAGAACATTCTAAATAGTGAAGAAATATCAGAAGATTGAACAATATTTTTAAAAGGAAAAATATGGTTATGAAAAATGATATTACGAGAAATGATGACTTTATTTGATTCTAGATAAAAAACAAGAGTACCCTTTGTAACCATAAGGATATGCAAGAAAAATTGCAACTTTAGCACGACGAACAATGGCGGTCACTTGCAAGAGTGGAAACAAAACACAAGCAACTAAAACATTTAAGATGATAAATTGGAGATTTGTCGTACAAGTTTCTAAAAGGAGATTTTTGTTGTGTTTTTTCTACACATGAATAATGCATGATTCCTTTAGAGTCAAAGAAAGACTTACGGAAAAATTCGAACCACTATCCGTTCAAACACCCTTAATAGTGGTATTAAACTGATTTTCAATCAATCGAACAAATTTCAGGAACATAAGTGCAATATCAGCTTTGTACTAAAGAAGATAAACCAAAGTAGTCCGTGAAAAATCATCGACAATTGTTAGAAAAAAATTAGAAACCATCATACTTGTCCATATGTGTGATAGTTCGCCATGTGAAGGTAATGAGGGTCAAGTGGGGCTCAACTCATACTAGTGGGGGAATCTCACATTGCTTGTGAGAGTGAAAAATATATGGTTTATAAGTAGAGTTTCCCTCTCTATCTAGTACAACGCGTTTTGTGCAAACTCCAAGAACAAACATGCGCGGACTACAGCATAAAGCGAACAATATTGTATTGGAAGTATCAGGAGATGCTACAAATGGTATCAGAGCCATTGCCTAACTACAAGTGTAGCCGACAAGGATGTCGGGTCTCAAGGGGGGAGGTTGCGACAGCCCGCCATGTGAAGGCAACGAGACCTCAGTTGGATTCAACCCATACCAGAGGGGTGCACAATACCACATTGATTAGAAGAATGAAAAATGAATGATTTATAAGTATTGTTTCTCTTCTTACCTAGTACAACGCATTTTGCGCTAAAACCAAGAACAAATCTGTGCGGGCTCCGATCCAAAGTAGACAATATTATACTTGGAGATCGAGAAAACGCTATAGTATGGAATGAACTCGAAACATGACAATGAATCAGTTGAGGAACAGTAGCAAAATGAGCTGAAAAATGTAAAGTTCTATGTTTATCAAGAGGACATACAGTACAAATGTCAGATTTGATACTAACCTTGCTCCGGTTAGTTTGGGTTTTTAAAATAAAAAAGTGAACAGAAGGGGCATGGTCCACTGCTAACTTATAAGGAGAGCCTCAATTTGATCAAAACCTCATCAGAACCCTAAAACCCTCGCCTGTAAGAAGGGAATAAGACGTCGACTGTGAAACTCCACTCCTTTCTCTCTCTAACTTTCTCACTTCATTCTGCCCATGAAAAAGAACGCCAAGAAGAGAGCCCTCGCTCCGAGTAATGGCAGGAAGGGCAAGGATTTCTCCATCGATAAGGATCCTTTTTTCAGCGCCGATACGAGAAAAAAACCGAAACGTAAAGGCGGGGATGAAGAAATTCTGAGCGACGAGTCCGATGATGACAACGGATATTTGGATTCTGATAGAGATGAAGGGAGAGGTGTAGGAGGCGATGAGGATCAGTTTGAGGACGAAACTGCGGACGAAAAGAGGAGGAGAGTGGCGACGGAGTACTTGGCTAAGATTCAGGAAATTGCAAGGCGGAAAAAGGAAGAGGATGGAGAAGATGTAGATGAAGATGATGATTTGAGTGGGAGAAGAGGTGAGAAGGATGGGGAAAGAGACTCTCTTGTTGCGCAGATGCTGCAGCAGGAGCAGCTCGAGGATAGCGGCAGGGTCCGGAGAGTGATTGCATCACGGTATGTATGGATTGTATGAATTGTCATCTCTTGTTTCGTAAGTTCAAGTGTTTTTCTTGCTCTCTTGCTTAAATTTTATCATGTTATTCTATATTGCTGTTATATTAATTCGTAAATCTTCTTGGTGGCCTACTACTACTGATATAAAATACTAGGAGTACTCAATGGAACCTTAGATAGTCTAATCTTCGGTATTCGGTCTAGGACCTTTTCTGTGCAGGTAGTCATTTTTAGCCTCCTATATGGTATCTACATCATGGTTCCAATTCTGTAATTGCTGGCTCATCAATGCCTTATCTACTGGATTATGACTAAATGATAAAGTTTAAATTTCATACTCCAACTCCATCTTGATTTTGGAAAATGAAACAGCTTGTTACTATCTCCGTGATTTTTGTAATGGAAGTTGGAGAATGCTTGAATTTACCGCAGTGTTAGGAATTGTATACATTCGTCTTTCTTTACTTGCAGAAAAATACTGTACTTACTATTCTTGTACAAACAATGCAGGGTTCAAAAACCAGAAGCTGCTGATGAGTTCCGGGTTTTAGTCAAGCACCGACAGTCTGTTACAGCTGTGACACTATCTGATGATGACATGAAAGGCTTTTCAGCTTCCAAGGATGGCACCATTCTGCATTGGGATGTTGACGTTGGGAAAAGAGAGAAATATTTATGGCCTAGTGATGAAAAACTGAGGTCGCATGGGGTTAAGGACCCACAGGGTCGGGCTAGAAAACAGAGCAAACATATTTCGGCATTGGCAGTTAGTTCTGATGGTCGATATTTGGCAACTGGAGGCTTAGATCGCCATGTGCATATTTGGGATACTCGTACGAAAGAGCACATTCAGGTAATTTTAAATTGCTAGCTTGGTTTCATGGATTGCAGATATGGTAATATTAAAAACCAGATGTCAAGAGCAATGCATATGGTCTGGTTGGGAGTATCCACAGCTAACAATTTTTGTCAACACCAAGAACTGTTGTTTCCGTATCACTGGGTTTATGCACCAAAAAGAACAGCTAAATTTAGAAGATATGTCTACAATATTCTTGATTGCTGAAAGTAAGGCCTATTTCAATCTAAAACTATCAGAGCATACATAAACAAACTGGGGCGAGTAAATTTGACATTCTTCTTACTGAGAATTAAGTTGGCAATTGAATGAATATATTGATTACTAAATTAAAATATTTAATACCACAGGTCCAGACGTTAAGTAGTTATAACCTCTGTATGACGTCCTATTTCAATTTTTACCTTTTTAACTATGAACCCAAGACATTTTCTATGAAAGTTTACAATTAATCATGGTGCTGACTGTTTTAATCATTATTGGTATAAAAGAGGTTCTGGGTTATTCTCACTCATCCATGTTCTTGCAGGCTTTTCCAGGTCACCAAGGACCTGTCTCGTGTTTAACTTTTAGGCAAGGAACTTCAGAATTGTTTTCTGGTTCATATGATCGAACAGTGAAAATATGGAATGTGGAAGACCGAGCGTATATAAATACATTATTTGGTCATCAAAGTGAAATACTAACCATTGACTGCCTACGAAAAGAACGAGTGCTAACTGTTGGACGTGATCGGACTATGCAATTGTTTAAGGTGAACTATGTCTTCTCTTTCTTTTACATCAATGCTTTAGGGGTAATTAGAAGAGTATGTTGCTAACTATCACTCTTTTTTACATCTAACTTGTTGACCTTAAACGTCCCAAATTGTGATGTGGATAGCATAGCATTAAATTTACTGCATCAGATTTACACATTTTTCCTTATGTTAAAAATGTTAGATTTCATATAGCTAGTTATATTTTATTTTTGGAACTCTGGCATAGATCAAAGTACTGTGATATTGAATGCCTGCTTTCTCAGTAGCATTTAGTTGAATTAGGATGCTAACTAGCCTGACATGTGCTACCGAGACATCTGTTTTTGACGCATTTGAAACTCCCTTAATGGTGTTCTTCAGATGAAGAATCCAGAGAATTCGTATTTCATTAGGAAAAGTTGATACAACCTACCTTCCTCTTTCCCTGCCGAGGGGTTTCTGTCACCTAAACTAGCAGAAGTTAGCTACAGAAGAATCGGTAATTTTTTGTTTCATTAACTACACCTGGCACTACTCAGGCTACTAATTTGTATGCAAACATATTTAGCTATTGTCTAAGCTGTGAATAGCCAGATAAAGCAGTGAATGCTTACTACAGCAGCAAACAACGGGATTTTTCATTCTCAATCACTCTCCTAAAGAGCAGTTTTTCTACCACAAAGATATCTAGATTTAAATAACACATCAGTGCTAATTAATTCTTGAGACTTGATTTTTTTCGTGTCAAATTGTTGGTGAACTGATCTGTTGATTCAGCTGTTCTTTTTGTTTCTGGAGAGATGTGCTCTATGATTTGGTGATTATAGAGTAGAACCATATAATGTTGTTTTAATAGATATATCTTCACATAATTTTTTTAAAATAAATATTCTCAATCATGTGGAAAACAGGTGCCCGAAGAGTCTCGTTTAGTATTTCGAGCCCCTGCTTCTTCATTGGAATGCTGTTGTTTTATCGGGAATGACGAGTTCTTATCTGGATCAGATGATGGAAGTATTGAGCTCTGGAGCATACAGAAGAAAAAGCCAGTTTATATTGCTAGAAATGCTCATACTGTATCTTCTATAAGCAGGAATCTAGAGCAAAAGGAAAGTGGTGGCGTCCTCGTTGGTCATTTAGGTATTTATATTTTAGTTACATTATAAATTTACAGTTTATGAGCATATATACTGACTTGTAAGACTAAAAG
The DNA here is from genome assembly GCA_022432975.1 of Begonia masoniana. Lineage (NCBI taxonomy): Eukaryota > Viridiplantae > Streptophyta > Magnoliopsida > Cucurbitales > Begoniaceae > Begonia > Begonia masoniana. Next base: position 33,106,985 of record CM039502.1, read on the forward strand.
TAGCTTTGCCCCCTAAATTATTTTCTTTCAACGTTCAGTTTCTCATTTGTTAACATCTTTATGCTCATGTGATGTAATCATTTTCTCTCCTCAGAAAATGGAGATACCAATTTTACTCCGAATAACAAGGCTTCAGCATATTCATGGGTGGGTTCGGTTGCTGTATGTAGAAGCAGTGACCTTGGTGCTTCAGGTGCTGGCAATGGTTCTATCTGCCTATGGGCTATTGAGTACGAGTCAAAGGATGTCCGACCAATTTATAACCTTCCTTTGGTAAGTAAAACTCCAAGTAATACAGTTCCCGGTGGGGCCTATGATCTTTTCTCAAACAATTGTTTTTCGAGGAAATTTAGTATCACCTCTTTATCATTTTTTGGATAAGAACTGATAAATAAGACTGAATAAAAGAAACTGCAGAAAGGAAAAGAGACCTGAATAGTGGAGTCAGTGTTAGAAATCCAAATCCATATCAAGGGTGCCATGCGACAGAGTATTCTAGCCAATTGTCAAGTTCAAAAACGGAATTTACCATCGCAATTTTTTTTTTATAAATTTGTTAGGGTAGAAGCCTAACTATATAACAAATTATGGTCATTTCCCAAGAGAATACATGTCTGTGTGTTGGTCAGTTGAACTTTTTTGGGGAGGTACAGCCGTCTAGAAATATAAAAAATATTAGTGTACAAAACCTGCCTTTTAATTCATATTCTCTTGTATCATAGGTATTTCATTTTGCATATAATTGGCTGAGAAATTAAAATGCTTCAAATCTAATTTTCAACTCACATAAATTGCAGGCTGGGTTTGTAAATTCCTTGGCTTTCGCAAAATCTGGAGAATTCTTGGTTGCTGGAGTCGGGCAGGTAACCTTGTTGGCTTGTTATTAACTCTACTGCCATCTCTTGTTTTAGGAGTTTGGTGTGCAATAAAGAATCTACATGCTCCTTGGTAATTAACTATTAAATAAAGATATCATACTCAAAGAGGAGGTATGAGCTACCAAAAAAACGCTCCAACTCTTATGAAACTACTATACATACAAGGCTAACGTCTGGTCCTCCCGAGCTCTCACGATTCACGAAGGTGTTCATACTAAATTTCGTTGGTTTCACTTTGTAACAGGAACCTCGTCTCGGACGATGGGGACGAGTCCCGGCTGCCCCGAACGGTGTTGCAATTCACCGGCTCAAGCTTTCTTGACGACAAGTTTTGTATCCATTACAAATTTTGACTGAGCAATTGTAAGAGTTGTCTTCTGGGTTAGTTTACAATCGTCATAATTATTTTCTTCCCCTGTTACTCTTTTTCCTTCTTTTCAGCTCTTTGGACGAGAGCAAGTTAGCAGAGTCCCAAATGAAATCATGCATCTACAACCTGTTTTAAAAAAAAAAAAAAAAATGAAACTCAAAGTATGAGTTTGACAAGTTTAGGTGTTTAGGGGATGTAAAGAGAGGAAAGCAAAGAGTACACTCACTGTATTGATTCATACTTCTAATATTATTTTCCGTCACTTTTTCTCCTTTTTACAAGTGCAATGGGTGTTGCTTTGATTGTTCATCCAAAGGCGAAGGTCATTGGTTACGAATGTCTCTCTAGTTTTAATTTGTTTTTTCATTTTATATTATTTATTAAATTTAATGGTGTAAAGTTGCGCCATAATTTTGTATCTTAGCCAAAATATGCAACTTCATTAGTTATACTTTTGTCTCAACTTATTTTAAATTAAATTCTTCAAGAAATTAGCACGGCAATTTTGTACAATTAGAGAGAAAATGCAATGTTAATTTGTTAAAGTTATCCAAGCAGTAAACTGTGGCCATGTAACTAATACTTTTTGGTCTTCACAAAATTGAAAAATGACAACATAGGTTCGTGTTGTTTATCCTCGACATAGAGGTTGGCAGAACCGAACCAGATTGTTCTTTTTGATCTGGTTTCAAGCCGGTTCTATACTTTTTCGGAATCGGCCATGGTTCTCAGATCCCTAGAACCACAATCCACGATTATGGGTCCAAAACAAGCTGGACGGTGGGAGAACCGACCCGTGGTTACACTTGATTTTATTCGACCAGAAATTACAGCCCATAGCAGGTTTTTCTCATTTTTTGAATTTTAAATATTTTATAAAATTACCGGTGAAAAGAGGATTTTTCCAATTCTTTTCAAAATTTTATAAAATTATTTAAAAATAAATATGGAACCGAACCAGGATCGAATCGTAACATACGGTTCGGTCTTGGTTTCAGTTCCAAATTTCTAGAAACCGAGCCCATTGGACCGTGCCCACCCTTACTGAAACATTAAAAATTTTAGAAATCGTAATCTAGTAGACTCAAGAGGCCAGGGTAACGTTATTAGTTACCACCATCCATCGAAGTTCATGTGCTACTTAGAAATTAAATAAAATGGCTAATGATATGTCAACATTATTCTTATGCAACATATCACCTATGGTTAACAAAATTCTACAATAAAGTATAAAATAAACATTAAACTTAAACCATTAACTTTGTTGTTACACAAAATGTATCTCAAACTTTGAGATTTGATTAAGTCAATCCTTAAATTTTTTTTATCAAAATAAATCTTGAACTTTTCACCGTAAATAAATTAAACATTGCTCGACTTTTCTCCGATTGTAACCAAACTGACTCAAACCAACTCAAAAACTAGTCCAAACCGATAAATTCTAGAATTGCAACCAAAACTGAAATCAAATGGTGCAAAATTGAAAATTTTGGGTTAAGGTTCATTTTATGCATGTTGCCGAGTTCAAAATTTATTTTATTCAAAAGAATTTACAAAATTAGATTTTCATTCATTCATTTATTTTTTAAGTTGAACGGCCCATCAAAATTCATAGTTTAATTTTTACAGTACCCAATATTCTAATAATTAATCAATATTCCACGTAAAACGTATAAAGCATGCTACAATATGTGTGAATGAAAAATTAATTTTTTCTTCTACAGATTGTTCTTTCCTATTTGAGTGTGGTATCATAACTTCAGAGGCATACGATTATTACTGAGGGAAAAAAATATCATATTTTTGTTAAGGTTCTCTCTCACGACGAAAATTACCGATGTTTATAACATCGGTTACCTGCTATACTCATGTTTCATGAAAAAAATATTCATCCTGAATGTAAAAGGAACATTTTATAATATATTAATAATCATATGTGCGTGCGTATATATAATTTAAATCTAATCTAAATTGATCAAAATATTATACTTTTGTAGCAACTTTCACACGGGTACAAAATTTGAGAGCTTTGAAAAACGATCTTTCCAATCTTTGAAACCTTCAATTTTCTCCATCATTCCTCCTCACTTGCACGTGTGAGTGTGATAAATACAGTAAGATCACACTCAATATATGATAAATCGTGTTATTAACACATAAAATGATCTATCTGATTATAAAGAAATATTCTCTAAAACCAACACGGAAGATACTCGAATTTCTCTCAAAATTCTAAAAGAGTAATTCAAAAACTTCTTCAATATCTCCCTTTGAATAAAGAGTTTGTAACATCTTTCATTAAGAAAAAAACAACTTTAAAATGATTATCAAAAAATGAAGAGAGAAAACCATTACAAAGAATTTAACATAGTCCAAGCTATAAATTCTCCACGCCCAACTTACTATATTTTATAACTTCGAATTCAATGAATGATTTTATTAGTTTGTTAATAAATTGAATAAACAATTATTAAATAAATAACTCATGAAATATAACAAAATCAATAATATCAAATCATGACAACTACTGTCTAAGTGTCTTTTTATATGAGTATCTTAAATAATTTATTATTTAATATCATTTATTTATTTATTCAAATAATAATAGAAGGTCACGAAGTGACTGATGGATCTATAGTTTTAAACTCCAATAACTTTTATTAACTAATATAAACTCTTTATATCAACTAACATAATCGTTAACTCTAAAGTAAATCCACTAAATACTTAAAGTTGCACTTTTAACACTTTAAAATATATTTACTCAAAGTGTCCATTAATATAGTCATTACGTATGTATTGACCCTTAATTTAGATTCGTAACATAGCTAGACTTATACTTCATTAACCTCTCATATTATATCTTTATCATTGACGACCATTAATTCTTGATTGAATAATTAATTCATAACGGTTATGAATTGCGTGCTAATTATTCGATCCCCGAACTAACAAATAAGAGAATCTATAGAAAAAGATTTCATGGTATTATTGTTGACATTTCCAACTATTTATTTTTAATTCATTCACAATATAAAAAAGTATTGAATTGTTGTAAATCATATAAAACTTTATCGAGTAAATCAAATAATAAACTAAATTAAAATACAAGTTTGTTAAATTCAATGAAATAAGAACATACCTATATGACTAATGTGATGATAAAATTAATTATTATATATTTAATAGAAATTATCGTAACAATATAATTTTATTTGGTACAATCTTATATAATCATATTATGCAAACCATAATCATCTTATATCACCTCATATATAATCCGAATATGACTATAGATTCCAAATGAAATGACCTATGTTAATGACTATGTATTATTTGAAGATTTCATACTTCAAATATAAGTCACAAACTTATTTTGGTTACTACTATTTATATTTTATCTCATATATATACACAATGTATGTCAATATAAAATTTCCCTATATAACCAAGAAATTTGGAATTCTTAATCACTATGAATTTATTCATATATTACAAATATTGTTCTAGTACATATGTTTGTTGCGCACATAATTTCATACAATTTTTTGTTTCATATTTTAAATCTCCTCATTGATAGCCTTCACTGTCTTTGTTGAAAAAAAAAACTTAATTTTTTTTTTCTCTTTACCTTGATTGGTGGTTTGACACTGCCTAAGAAAACAAATCACGATTTATTTTATTATTATGCATGATTATGAATTAATGAAAAGAACTAGAAAAGAGGTTTTGTTGCTACAATTATTGATGTCATTTGTTTAATGATATATTTTTTTGTTCAAAAGTTGGCATCTATTCCTTGAATTTTGGATTAAGGATAGGATCATATGCTAGGCTAGAATATTTATTTTACCTTGAACTTATAGTTGACATGCCTAGTTTAACTTGATTATGAATATCATTAGATTTACTCATTGGATTGAAAAGAATGATTCTTTCTTTGAGTTATTGAATTGCTAATGATTCTTTCTTTGAGTTATTGAATTGCTGGGTTTAGCATGGAAATGAATTTATTCATACTTTTCATGAAATTATTATCCAATATCATATATGTTTGCTTGAAAATTGTTATGAATGAACAATTCAGTGGTTGGATAATGGGATTACAATTTTATTGATTATTTTTGTTCCGTTGCTATCTATTAAATTTTTTTGGATTAAGCGAAGGGCCATGAGGCTAGTTTTGTGATGGACCAAAGTGATTGGTTCACTTGAGCGTATAAACGCTAGGGTGTCACGAGTTGCAAATGACAAAATTTTAAGATTTGAGGTCAAATCTTCAATAACCCGAAGAGGATGATATGCCCCGAGGTCCTAGACCCGAGCTCAAGTTGAGGTACGTCTTCTAACCAATTTATGACCTAATTTGTTTGCTAGTTTTGTAGGTGACAACCCATTAAATTGAAGAGGGGATTTGTCTTCCTTTAGACAAATTCATGTATTTCAATTTTCTTTATTTTGTTGGCAAAACTTTAGCTATTTCCTTTAAATTGTTTTGGCAAACTTTAGCCTTGCTTTATTTTAATATGGCTATTTTGTAATAGCTTTTAAGAAGGTTGGGAATGATCAAAGGCATAGAGCAAATGGATGCATTGAAGATGTTGATAGACGTGCGCAATCGCAGAAACCAAGTAGGGCCGTGCGCGCACAAGACAAGGCGACGTGCGCGCGCGAAGGTAGCAATGCGTAGAGCACAAGATGCAGCAACTAGCGTGCGCAAGGAACCAATTAGGATGGCACGATCGAGTGCAGCAGCTTGTTCGCACAGGAGAGACCACAGTGCAATAGGTGGCGCGTGCAAAGGAGATCATCAGCCAAGCAGTGGCGCGCGCGAGGAGATCATTAGTGAGCAGTTGGCGCGCGCGAGGAGATTGAGCAGTAGGCGCACAACGTAGGCGCACACCAAGGTGCGCGAGCAGCAGCCGAAGCGCGCATGAGGTAGATTTAACACGCACATTAGCGCACGCACGACATCAGCACGGTGCGCACAAGCATCACGGCGCGCGCGCACAAAGGGCGACCAGCAGCTCACGTGACCACCGACTTCCAACGACTATTTTGCAACGGCTCTTTTTGAGCATTTCTTCTTCCTTTTCTCTTCCTAATTGTTCTTCCTCTATTTAAGCTTCATTGTAAGCTTTGTAAACGTTGAAGCTAGTGAATTGAATATTTGGAAATTGAGAGACGGTGTCTTCTTTGTCAGAATTTCTCCATGAGTTCGGTGTTCATCCATAGGAGGTGCGTAGCACCTGATGGATTCACCATATTGCCTCTCCAAGTTCTAGTTCCTTGGAGTTGCTCTCAGACCATCCTTCCCTCCTCTTTTCCACGAGTTGGAACTGAGAAGAAGGTGGTTTAAAAATCATCCCGTAAGCTGTGATTTCCTTTGATGGCAATAAGTGGATTCTTCACCCAAACACTAAGTTGACTTTGGACAGCCTCGGGTCTTCTTCTTTTTATCTCACTGGCCTCTTCTAAGGACGAGAAGTGTGCGCAGGGTAGTGCCTAGTTGCTGGAGCGCCTTTCCTTTCATGGAAGTGTCCTTCACCCAAAAGGAGCTTGTCATCTTTCTTAGGCTAGCATTTGGTTCCCTCGATGTCCACCCACTCCACAGCGCTCACTTTTCAATCCCTTGGTGCTGTCTGTAGACATTACAAGTTTGACCACCTCATCTTCTCATTCCTTTCGCCATTTTCTGTTTTCCCGCACTTCTTTATTTTTGTTGTTGTTTTTGTTCTATTTTTAGGTGTGCCAGGAACAACGATCATTCTGTTTAGTTTATAACTTCTGCATGCATATCTTCGTGGTCGTTTTCCCATAAGTTTCCCTCCCTACCTATTACAACATGTTCAAGAATAAATTCGTGCGGCCTCTGGCTTAAAGTGGACAATATTGCACTTGTAGGACCGGGGGACGTTACAAATAGTATCAGAGTCATTGCCCAACCGAAAGTGTGGTCGACGAGGACGTCGAGTCTCGAAAGGGGAGAGATTGTGACAGTCCACCATGTAAAGCAATGAGGGTCTGGTGGGGCTCAGCCCATACTAGTGGGGGTGCACAATCCCACATTGCTTGGGAGAGTGAAAAATGTATGGTTTATAAGTAGAGTTTACTCCCTACCTAGTACAACGTGTTTTGGGATTGACTCCAAGAACAAATTCATGCGGACTTTGGCCCAAAGCAGACAATATTGTATTAGGAGGATCGAGGAACGTTACAAATGGTATCAAAGCCACTGCCCAACCAGAATTGTGGCTGACGAGGACGTCGGGCCCCGAAGGGAGGGGGAGATTATGACAGCCCGTCATGTGAAGGAAAGGGGGGTCCAGTGGGGCCCAGTTCATACCAGTGGGGTGCACAATCTCACATTGCTTGGGAGAGTGAAAAATGTATAGTTTATAAGTAGAATTCATCTCCTTACCTAGTAAAACGCATTTTGGGGCTGACCCCAAGAACAAATCCATGTGGGCTCTGCCCCAAAGCGGACAATATTGTACTGGGAGGACTGGAGGACGTTACAAGTATCCATCCATCAAATAATAGCCACACTGTTCTTACTTAATTCATACTAATGGCTAAAGTCTTGCTCTCTTTCGTAAGCTCCCTTGATTAATCAAAACCCAAGAATTAAGTACTCAATTCAATTAGAAGGACGTACCTTCTAGAAGTTGCATCGGCCACCACATTTGTTTATCATTTCTTGTATTTGAAGATGTATGGGTAACGCTTGAGAAATTCCACCCATTTAGCGTGTCTCCTATTTAGCTTTCCTTGGCTCTTGAAGTGTTTAACAGTTTGGTGATCGGTGTGGATAATAAAATCCTTCGGGAGTAGATAATGTCGTCAAACCTCAAGAGCCCGAATGACGACAAGAAACTCCTTGTCATACGTAGAGTCGTTTAAAGTAGCCCTCTTGAGCTTCTCACTAAAATAGGCGAGTGACTTACCTTATTGCATAAACAATGCTCTAATCCCCATTCGGAAGCATCACATTCTATTTCAAAAACCTTGTTGAAATCGGGTAGCGCAAGGATAGGGGCATGACAAAACTTCTATTTGATTAACTCAAAACTTTGTTGACAAGCTTGATCTAACAAAATTTCAGTCCCTTATTGGTGCAATCGATCAAAGGGGATACAATCGAGTTGAAGTCCCTAATAAATCTTTGATAAAATGAAGCTAAACCATGAAAGCTTCTTACCTTCGAAATTCCTTTTGGGGTCAGTCAATCCCTTATAGCTTCAATTTTGGTTTCATCCACTTCCATGGCTTCTTTGGTAATGATGAAACAGAGAAAATGAACCATCTCTTGCACAAAAGAGCACTTCTTGAGATTTTCATATACTTTGGCATCTTAAGAGTATCAAATAAGACTTTAAAATGATCCAAATGTGAGTTGAGATCCACGCTATATACCAAAATGTCATCAAAATAGACCACTATGAATTTTTCCAAAAAATCTTTAATAACTAAATGCATAAGTTTCATATATGTACTAGGGCATTAGAAATGCCAAAAGGCACCACTAACCATTCATAGAGGTCATACTTAGTTTTGAAGGCTATTTTCCACTCATCTCATTCTTTCATCCAAATTTGATAGTAGCCATTTTTCAAATCTACCTTGGACAAGATTGATGCCCCATTTAAGTTCATCCAACATGTCTTCAAGTCTAAGAATGAGAAACCTATACTTGATGATAATTTGATTGATGACCTGACTATCAACGTACATCCTCATAGTCTCATCATTCTTCAGAACTAATAGTGCAGGAACCACACAAGGGCTCATGGATTGTCGGATGTAACCTTTCTCAAGCAACTCTTGAACTTGTTTGTGTAGTTCCTTTGCCTCTTCTGGGTTCCTTCTATATGAGGGCCGATTTGGTAGTACAACTCCCGGTTGTAAGTCAATTTGGTGCTCAATACCCCTAAGGGGTGGTAATCATTGAGGTAACTCTTCCGAAAACACGTCTTGGTATTGGTTCAAGAGTGCTCGAACCTCCCTCAGAATTTCTCCCAATTCTTCCACCCTTTCTCGAAACATCAACAAGATAATAGGTCCTTCATCTAGAAGAGATTTCCTCAACTCTTTTCTTGACATGAAAAAAATGGACTTAGACCTTCCTTCCTTTCTTAGCTCCTCATCCATAGCCACTTGCTCCGGTTTGAGTGGTGCTAATTTGATTGTTTTTCCTCCAAACTTGAATTAGTAGTAGTTGGAGTATCCATCATGGGACACCTTCCGATCATAAGATTCAGATGTAGGGTTGTCTCTAATCCTAATTTCTCCACAAGGTTTCAGGATGCAACATTAGTGCAACTCTCCCCATCAATTATGAGAGAACACACCTTGTTTTGATTAAACAGCGGCTATGAAAAATATACTCTCTTTGACAATCCTCATCATTTGCTTGTAACATTAGAACTCTCCGGATGATCATCAAGAGTGGCCCCTCTTGTGGGTGGAACACCTCCTGTTGAGATTCTAGGTCCTCATTAGAACCTTCCACTTGCTCATCTTCACTAACTATCTCACTGGTGCTTTCTCTAAGAACCATAACTCTTCTATTGGGACATTGAGAAACAATGTGTCTCAATCCAAGATATTTAAAGCACTTGATCTCCTTGATCTTGGCCGAGTGGTATCTTCCACCAATTTTTTTGTTTTCTATTCCTAGTTGTAGGTCAACTCTTTGTAAAAGGTTTCTTATCATTCACCTTAGGTGATGGTTTGTAGAAACTCTCAGTTTTCAAAGGAAACCGATTACCAACCCACTTTCCTTTTCTCTTCACTTGCTTTTCAACCTTCAAAGCAAGTTGAACAACGACATTCATGGTCTCCAAAGTTTGTAGCTCCACAACATCACTAATCTCTCTATTCAAACCCCTTGTGAACCTTGCAATCACTTGCTCCTCGGGTTATTCCAATCCACTCCTAATCATGAGGGTTTCAAACTCGATTAGGTACTCCTCAATTGATTGTGAACCTTGCATCAAATTTTTCATTTGTAAAAACAACTCTTACTTGTAGTGGCTTGACATAAATCTTTTTTTTATCAAAGACTTCATAACTCTCCAAGTCACAATAACCACATCATTCTCACGCCTCCTTTGTGCCTTCAAATTGTCCCACAAATAAACTAACATAACTAGTCAATTCGAGAGACACTAGTTGTAATTTCACATTCTTAGAATAGTTGTCGTAGTCAAATACCTTCTCTACTTTATCCATCCAATCCAAGAACATATCACCATTACATGAACCATTAAAAGAGGGAATGAATACCTTTATATGCTTCAATTCCTCATTAGGGTTGTGCCTAGCATGCGGATTATCAAACTTCTCATTCTCAGATTCTTCCTCTTCTTTCGGTCACATTTTGATTAAACCGCCTCCTAGGATTTTCGTGTCTTCTCTTAAGAAAAGGAGTTTGAGGGACCTCATATGCTGGTTCCTCATCTTCATCATCCATTGATTAATCCTCTCAAGCTTGTTGTTCAATTCATTTAGTTGTCATTGGAAATTAGATTCTCCCTCTTATAGGTTTGTTGCTAAAAGAGGTTGAGCATTTTGCTCTCGGTTTTGTTGGTTATTAGCCTCACTTCTTCTCATCATTTTAGTCAATTAAAATACACCAAAAACATAGCAAAAATAGTAAGGAAAAATAAGAGCTCTGACATCAAGTGATGTGCTTCAATTTAAAGGACAAACACAAACACAAGTTCTCTCGGCTGGACAATAGATTTGACCGACATTCTCAGATTCCAACGTGCATAAAATCTTCGTTTTAAGTCCAAATAATTTGAAAATATAACACAAACTCACCCTAGATGTGATGAGGCTACCCTCCAAATTTCAGAGGCTAACACACTGTGTTTCAAAAGTTATGGATGAATGATTGCTTGCTGGTCCGAGGAGGGAACAAACAACCTGGCACCTTTATGGAAGAAAGGGTACTCCAACTAGCTTGGATGAGAATTGAATACAACCTTGCTAATGATTCTCCATGTCTAGGAAGGGAAGAGGAAGGTGTTAGCTTAAATGCGTTTAAGCTTTAAGTAACTATATTTTTGATGATTATGTTTAATCTGGATAAATATGATTAACATGATATTGATGGACTGTTGATTAAGTTTAATCTGATGAGTATGAATAATATGAAATTTACAAACTGGATATTTGGTTTATTATATTTATTGCATTTACTGGAAATGCCCTTTGAAAAGGGTATTATGTTTTTTGATGAATTTTTGGTAAGTGTTAATAGTTAGTCTGAATCAATCGTCTACGGTCAAGACAGAAGCAGTCGTCCGCGTACAGAAATAAACGAAGAAGTCTGTGGAAATCAATCGTCCAAAGTATCATGTGAAAGTCAGGTGACTTCAGTTAAAATCAATTGTCCACGGCCAAGACAGAATAGTAAAGACGCAGTCGTCTATGTTCAAAAGAAAGACGCAGTTGTCCACGCTAACAGGAAACACAGTCGTCCACGCTAATAGCAGACACAGTCGTCCATACTTACTCGTCCAAAGACTTAGCGCCAAACTTTAAAGACCGCGAGCGATAGCGACTCCAGAATTCAAACGGTTATTTTTCTGAGTACGGAAAGCTCTCCAACGGTCATATTTTTGAAGAAGACTCAGATTGCAGACGAGAGTATAAAACGAAAAACTGTAGCTCGAGGGAAGAACTTTTGGCGAAATTCTCTCTGAACCCTAATACGAAAAAGCCTTGTAATACTCTATTATTCTTCCTACACCCCTCTGCTCTTAAACTTGAGATTTATATCATTGAGAAAGTGTAGCTTGTTGCAAACAGTATTCATCTTGTAAAAGCTGTAAGGCAGTGATTGACGCCCGTGAAGATCAATCAAAGTGTAAAAGGCAGTAGATCGACGCCCGTGAAGTTCGATCTAGTTTTTCTCTAGAGGAGGAGAAATGAATCTTCAAGGGGGAGCTTTGGAGCGTGGACGTAGGAAAGTTTGGCCGAATCACGTTAAAAACTACGGTGTCATTTTCTCTCTATCTCTTATTTTAGCTTGCTTGTTTATTTGTTATAAACTTAGAGATTGCATACAAAAAGAGAAAACAATTAGGTTAAGAAATTAATTTAAAAAGTCTAATTCACCCCCCTCTTAGACAATAACGGTCCTACAGAAGGTTGCAAAAGAAGTATAACCATTTTGGCTCTCATAAAATGGAAACACAAGAACACACTCAATGCTTCTCGGATGTAACTCACCGAGGAACAAGGTTTGGAAGCTTCCAAGAGTTGAAAGCAATCTGCTATATTTTCATTCAGAAGTGAACTTGAAGGGAGATTAAAAGATGGTATAAATAGCATGCCTCCTTTTTACAATTTAAGGTTTGGCAGACTACTAAGAAGAAGAACCAAAAATGGGAAGGGTACTCGGCCACATGGCTAGCCGAGTACACCTTTATCTTGCCATTTTGGGCAAGTCTTCTCTGTCTCCAAGGTAACTATCATGTGGTCCATCTTCTTTTCAAAATGCAGTCCTATTCCATCCACTATATGTTCAGCAAGTCCATTCTACTTAATCACCATAACATACTAAAGTTCTAAAGAATAATTTAAAAGTATGCTCGGGTTATACTATTTGTCAAAATGAAGACAAATTTCTTCTTCATTTCTTGGTGTGGCCGAAGAGTACTCCCATGATAGTAAGTAGAAAGGTTTCTCTATGTCTAGGGTGCTTGGCTCCATCCTCAAGTCCTCAAAGGATACTTCACCTACAAAAAAAGCACACTCGTTAGTTAATGACTTAGTCATGGCCAAAGATTTGGATCGTGATCGCGTGATGGCTCCTTTTGGCACATCACTCTACCTCTCTACACTTGCACCAAATAAAGCAAGAAGACAATAGGTCACATTTTTACTACCTCTCTCCACTTGTAACATTTGTCAATTAAAAAAAGCAAGAAGATTTTACCTCTCTCCACTTGCACCAAATAAAACAAGACGACTAAAGATCACCATTTTACCGGCTCTCTCATCTTGCACCATCTGTCAATTAAATAAAGCAAGAAGAAGAAAGATCACGTTTTTTCCTCCTTATATGTATACATCACACTTTCTTTCTCTACACGTGTGCACATTCAGTCGTATAGATATTTAGATTTTTTAAAATATTTTTGATTTATTTCATTATGATTTTATCAAGGGTAAAATGCATTTTCTAGACTGAACTATCGAAGGAGTGCAAAAAATAGATTAAACTTTGTTTTCGTGCAAAAAATGGCTCCAAGTATTGAAAATGGACGAAAAATGGCTTTGTGGCAACCCGTTAACCCCCCGCGGGGAGTATTCTGAAGAGAGCGGGTAGCCGCGTGCGGAGAACGGCCACCCGTGTCCCCTCGGGGGCATTTCAGAGGGTGAAGACCCCTCGCGCACACGTGCGCCTCATGTTTGCGGGGGGTCTTGATCCTTTGAAATGCCCACAAGGGAAAACGGGTTGTCGTTCTCCGCACGCGGCTGCCCGTTCTCCCTGATGGGCCATTTTCGAGGGTGAAGACCACCCCCCACCCCCCCCCCCCCCCCCCCCCCGCGAACGTAAGGCGCACGTGTGCGCGAGGTATTCACCCTCTGAAATGCCCCCGAGGGGACACGGGTTGCCGTTCTCCTGATGCGGCAACCCGTCCTTACTCAGACCCGTGATCAATTATTTCCGGGATCACGGGCTGAACTGCTGAGAACGGCAACCCGTGCAATCAGAACGGGTAGCCGTTCTCCAGGCCTATTTAAAGCCCCTCTCCCATCTTTTTCTCATTCCACGCACCACTCTTATCTTTTCTTCTCTTATCTTTTCTTCTCGAGCTCTTTAACAATTCTGAAATGAGTTTTTATGTGGGGAAAAAATATCATTGTATGCAAGAAATGAAAGACGAAATAAGAGAATATTCGTTGCAAAATGGTTATGGCATCAAATTCCATCAATGCAACAAACGACGACTGACGACAAAATGTGCAGAAGGTTGTGCATGGCGACTGCATACGTTGCAGATGCAAGACGAGCAACCCGTTGAAAAAAAGACTTTTATTGATTCTCACAGCTGTGCGAGGGTAGTTGAGAATCCAAAAATTAGCTGTTATTAATTATGATGCAAGTGAGTGTTGTAATTATTTTGAAATAATTTTAATTTATTTCTATTTATGTCTTTTAATAATTTTTATTTCATATCAAAAATAAATTTAAAAGTAAATTTGAAAGAATTTATTAACGAAAATAAAGAAAAAAAAAGTATAAAATGAGAGGTTAAAAAGGCAACCGTCGATCCCCCTCACGGAGTCGCCTTAACCGAGAACGGGTTGCCGCGTACAGAGAACGGCAACCCGTTCTCTGTTAAGGACCACGTGTCTGGGTGAAGGACCCCTCCGCGTGAACGTGCCCCTCACGTGCGAGGGGGTATTCACCGCTGAAATGACATTCAACAAACGGGTTGCCGTGTTCTTCATGCGGCTACCCATTATTTGAATGTTCATCATACGGGTACCCGTTTACGTACAACGGGTACCCGTTAGCACGCATGCGGGGGGTGTTCATCCTCTGATGGCCACCCGTTCTGCGATAGTATAACCTCGCCCAAGGTTCATTTTGGCGATTTGCACTCTGAACCCCGACGTTTTCTCTCCACCAAATTTTCAGAATCCACCGTTGTGCTGCCAAAATCGCTGAAATCTTCCAAAACCGATCCACCAAACCCTAAACCGAGCCTCCAAACCCTAAACCGAGCCACCAAACCCTAATCCGAGCGAAATCCAAACCGATTTTTGCCAGATTTCAGGATTTTCACGCTGAAAATCCTCATTTCGTGAGGTTAGTTTGTGGAAAAACCAGAAAAAACCCAAACTTCGACAATCCAAAAAATTTGAAATTCCCAAAAATGCCCCCGAGATTGTTTGTAGGTAGAGCTCCTCGACGCATTGAACAAGGTGAAAAATCAAACCACGCGACAGATGAAGAGCGGCAACCCCCTCTCGGTTGTTATTCGATAGAGTTTCGAAACCGGGTGGCAAAGGAGCAATACAATCAGGATATAGGAATTCGCTCCATTTTTTACGGGAAAACTGTCAACTTCAGCTATTGGGAGTGTTTGGGGATCAAGGAGATGTTTGACAACATCTCTCTACACGGGGTGTATAACATGAGGGGCGAGAGTTGCGACAGAATTGTTCGCCTGTTTTATGCGAACATGCGAACTTCCAGGAGGACAGGTCAATTGAGGACGTACCTTTTTGGTACAGACGTCACTGTAACTAGAGATATCATCAATGAGCTGCTCGGATTTGGCATTGAGGACACCGAGCAATATTATCACGCCTCCAGACAGTGTCACTTTGTCAACACAGAAGAGGGGCTAAGCTTCTTGCGGCCAATCCACTGTAATTCGGAGATTGCCGGGTTCGTGAAGCCGAGATCGAGAGACTTGAATGTCAAAGCTCGGGTTATTCACAACCTCATCAGCCACACCATCCTTCCGAGGGATGGACACAGAGATCTTGTTAGCTGGATGGATCTCTATGTGATGTAGAAGCTCTACACCAGCCAGATGTTCGACCCAGGGTACATGATTGTGGGTCACATAGAGATAGGGCAAACGAAGAACAAGAATCTGCCGTATGGGACCTTAATTTAGAAGATCCTACAGCGAGCTCAGATTCAACCTTTAGCAGGAGAGTAGCTGCGAGCCCATAGATCCGTCGATGTATTTGGCAAGACTCATTTGATTCAAATGAGCCTAGTCGAAGTTGACGGATCTTGGATGCCCAAGGGTCATTCCGGAGCCTCCACATCTCGGGATGTTCCGATGGAGGACGCCCCTGGCCCCGCCCCGCCCCGCCCCCGAGGATGCCTCCAGCCCCAGATGATGCCACATACACCGAGTACCCCACCGCGCCACCATTGTACCCCCACGAGGCTAGTATGTGGGAGCAGAGATTTGACAGGATGGATAATTATCTTGTTGATATGAGACAAAGCTTGCATCAGAGGATAGATGAGATGCAAGACAGGTGGGATCGGAGGATGGATGCGCCGCAGGACAGGTGAGATCAGAGGTGGAACATCCTGCAGGAAATGTGGGATAGAGGTGGGACATCCTGCAGGAAAGACATGAGTTGATCAGATTGTCCCAATTGCGGATTGAAGACTCCTTAGAGCGTCGGCGTAGAGGCGGCGATGAGGGAGATGATCCCCCACCCTTACCGTAGTTTAGTTTATGTCGTATATTTCTTGTATTTGAATTTTCGGTTGATTTCTTGTAATGTACTATTTATTTTAGTTTCTTGTAATTTACTCTTTAGTTGATTATTGTTACGTATTTAGTTAGTTTAGATTATTTGTATACTGGATCTGGCTGTTGGGTATATATGTGCAATTTAAATATGCAGGAATTGTTTGAAGATAGCTATGAGGGAGTCATAAAACAAACGAAATTCTATCAATTTTTTTTTTAAATTTAATTAATTAATTATTAATAAATCTTTTATTCAATAATTAAATTAAATTAAATTATCTATTGTTTATTGATTAAATAATTAAATTATCTATTAAATTAAATTAAATAAATTATTATTTTTCATTTTATTTGTTTTAATTTTTTTTATATCACATAAATAAAAGGAAAAATAATTAGACTGATATATATATAATTGTAACGGTCACTTGCAACATAATTAATAACAGTTAATTATTTCTACGTTTGCTGCATGTCGCAGATTCCTGCGTCCCTTCAGCTGTGTTGAATCCCATAAACGTATATTCAGTAACAACTCCTGAAGTGGATCCCCGGTGAAGACAAGTGCGACTATTGTGCCCCTGCTGCCGACATATGCTGCACGTCATCTTCGAGTTCCGCCTAATTATTGTCGAACTCGATGGCTCGTCGACATCCCGCACTCTTGTCTTCTTTGGCCTACCAGGTTGGCGATATCTTCTTGACGGGATAAGTTGCTTCACATCTGTCACTACCGGCCACATTTGATTGACGCTCACAGGTCGTATAAACTGTGAGTACATTTGCAGGTAGGTCACCCGGTGGTAGCATGGATGCACGTAATTTTTCGGTGTCATTCTCATGAACCAGATGCATTGAATGACATGGACACACGGAATTCCAGTACGCATCCACCTGGTGCAGTTGCACATACTCGTATTCATGTCAACTGTGTATTGTTCGTAGCCGTTACTCACCTCAAATCGTGCATCTCCCGCAGGCTGAGCACTCCAGTGTTGAGCTGTCATTTCTACCTTGCAAAGCTTATCCTTGATCTTGGGACACAGGAGATTTGTTGATTGGGCCAACTTCTCTAATTTTTTGACGATGCGAGTCATCATACACTTTCGAATTAGCTCGAACATGGTCAAGATCGGTTTGTCCCTCGCAGACAGTAGAAGTGCATTGAATGACTCGCTCAAATTATTCAGACCCATTTAGCACTTGGGGACCCAAGAGAATGCATGAGAAGCCCAATATTTAGGCTCTTCTGCTCGTAGCCATGCGTGGGCATCTGGGCTAAGCTGAAATAATTTGCTCATTTCGTGGTTGAAATGATACTCTGTCGGTCCCCTGGCCGCACTCCACATCGCATCTCGGTATGCTCTACCCCGAAACAGAGATTTGAAGTTTGCGTACATATGCCGGAGGCAGAAGCGCTGCTCAGAATCTTTAAATTCCTTTTCCACGGCATTCAACAACCCTGAAATTTCCAAGAAAAACAAATTAATTACTTAATTAATTAATTAATTAAATTAAATGTAAGAATCACAATTAGAAATGTATTATACCTTTTGTCGATCAGAAATAAATGTCCATCCGCCTCCCTTGCCAAGGTTCAGGTCTCGCTTCAGGTGTTACAAAAACCACGTCTATGTGTCCTCAGACTCTCTTTCGACATTGGCAACCGCAACGGGATATATTCCATCGTTGCCATCAATACACACGGCTGTCAGTAATTGTCCGGGACACGACCCTTTCAGATGACAACCGTCCAAACAGATAATAGGTCTTCCAAACTGCAACAAACATGCCTTGCACGCAGCCATGCACAGATACATTATTTGATATGCCCACGTGTAAGAGTCCACCTCGTAAGCATGTATGTATAACGAACTACCCGGATTTGATCTATAAATTTCAGCTGCGTACGACCAGACTTGCTTGTATTGTTCGTCGCCGCTGCCTTCGTTGCGTGTTCGAGCTATACTTCTTGCTCTTTTTGCAATATTGGACGTAATTTTGACAGCGAAATCCTTCCTGACTGTCTTGATGATGGAAGAGATTTCCACGTAGGTTGACTTTTAAACCTGTCAAGATAATGATCTGCAATATATTTTGCTCGAGCATTTGGATTCTCAACAACCCTAGCACAACTGTGAGAATCGATAAAACTCTTTATTTTATAAGTTTCCTCATCTTGCATCCTCGACGCATGCAGTCGCCATGCACAACCATTTACACATTTAGCCGTCATTCGTCGTTTATCGCATCGAGGGAATTTGATGCCATAACCGTTTTGCAACGAATAGTCGCGTATTTCGACTTTAATTTCCTGTATATAACTATATTTTTTCCCCAAATAAAAACTCAATGAGATTTCTCCACGTACTGGTTCGCTTTCCACCTCATCAACGTCCAACCCCGCCGGTGTTCGAAGCTCCTCGTCAAGAGTTTTGGAGGTCGACCGCACCTCTATTCTTCGTCTCCACCTATGTGATCGAATGCTCTAAGCTCGCCATAAGCAGGAGTGGCGTAAGCATACCAATTGATATCAACATCAAAACTTGCTATCTCGTCTGAATCAGTCGCTCGAATTGAAATATCATCCATCGTCGTCGCTAGTAAATTCTCTAAAGCAAGATAATATTTGAGACTAAAAGAAGAAGAAAAGAAGAAAAGAATAAGAGGGGAGGTGGATGAGAAGAGGAGAGGCGAGGGCCTTTAAATAGGCCTGGAGAACGGCAACCCGTTCTCATTGCACGGGTTGCCGTTCTCAGCAGTTCAGCCCGTGATCCAGGACATAATTGATCACGGGTCTGAGAATATGCCTGGAGAATGGCTACCCGTTCTGATTGCACGGGTTGTCGTTGTCAGCAGTTCAGCCCGTGATCCAGGAAATAATTGATCACGGGTCTGAGTGAGGACGGGTTGCCGCATTAGAAGAACGGCAACAAAAGTCCCATCGGGGGCATTTCAGAGGGTGAATACTCCCCGCGCACACGTGTGCCTCACGTTCGCGGGGGTCGCGTGCGGCGAACGGCAACCTGTTTTCCCTCAGAAGCACCACGTGTGCGCGGGGAGTATTCACCCTCTGAAATGGCCCATCGGGAAGAACGGGTAGTCGCGTGCGGAGAACGACAACCTTTTTTCCTTCAGAGGCATTTCAGAGGGTGAAGACCCTCGCGAACGTGAGGCACACATCTTCACCCTCTGAAATGCCCCCGAGGGGACACGAGTGGCCGTTCTCCACACGCGGCTACCCGCTCTCTTTAGAATACTCCCCGCGGGGGGTTAACGGGTTGCCGCAAAGCCATTTTAATATTTGGAGCCATTTTTTGCACTGAAAACAAAGTTTAATCCATTTTTTGCACTCCTTCGATAGTTCAGTTCAGAAAATGTATTTTACCCTTTTATCAATTACCCTTGTAATCTTAAATATAATTTATTAATATATTTTGTCAAAAAAAATTTGTTCTTATATGTACTTATTTATTCAATATTTTAATAAATACTATACTAAAATATTTTCATAATGATTTTTATTTTTATCAATTTCTAATTTCTTATTACATATTTATCTATAATATTAACTAATTTAAAAATATTATAATAAAATATCTTGATATGACATATTGTTTTAATGAGTAATTATCAAAATATTCCAAGGAAGTATTTTCAACTACTTAACTTAGACTTTTAATTTCTTCTACTCAAAGTTTAATAGGTTAGCAGAGAACATCTTGCCGTAACATCAGTTGTTATCTCCGTCAAATTTGCGTTAATTCTGTAACGGAGCTCTCCTCACTCTGTCTCTCTCACTCTTAACTCTTTCTCTCTCCACCTGTCTCTCTCTCCCTCTCACTCTCTCTCTCTCTCTCTCTCTTTATCTTCTTCTTCTCTCTGCTTTTGATCAAACATTTTGCTTCCCACTTGAAATCTTTAAGATTTCAAACGTTTACTCCAAAAAAGAAGAACAGCTTACACAGCTTGGAGATTTACTGATGGACCGTCCCACCCAATATGGGCAAACATGATTCACATCTGTTGGATACCCTATTTGCATTTCAGGTTCTTTTTCATTATCTGTAGATTTTTTCACACAATTTTTTAAGAAGTTGACATTTTTATAATTGGGTTTTCACTGAAAAAAAAATGAAAGGAGAAAAAGAAAAGTGAGATGAAAGGCCATTCACTTTATGGTTTGACAATTTTTTCTCAAGATGGGTCACCTTTGCTGATAATGAACTCTAAAAGCTGCTGCTCTATTCAATACTTGAGCAGCAATGGAAGATGATCTTTTGTGGGTGAATTAGATAAAACATTATTCTGGTTGTGCAGAATCAGTCTTCAATGGCGAATATGTTCGAGCGTCTGATCAGAGCCCAACCAAAGGGCCGATTGGTGGAAGAATTGAAAGAGGGAAAGTGGGAGAAAATGAGTGAAACGGGTGTCAATGGTGAGAAAGAGGGATTGATTGACAAACATATTGCTTCTTCTCGCCAATCAACGTCAGAAGTGGAGCGAAAATTTCAGGCAAATATATTATGAGATGCTAATTTGGGGAAGTTCGTAACAGTGTCTAATTTGGTTGTTCAATCTCTTCGATTATATGGTTTTGCTTGTTTGAATCAAGTCTTTTAAGTTCACAGTTGGATTCATTTACCCAAAAGAAAAAAAAACCGATAGTTTCGCTTCGGTTCCAGTTGTTTTACCGACCGATTTCAAATCAAATCCAAAAAACCAATTGTTTGTCGGTTCGGTTTGGTTTTCCTCCACTAGTAGCCGCCGGTGCGTGCTCTGCGTTTGTAATACAACTTCATTAGTCATAATCACATAACTGAAATAGGCAATCGTAAAAAGTAATAGAGTGTTGAGAAGGATTAATATCAGGTAATCCATTGGACCTATTTGAAATTGATTAGAAATGTAGACATCACGTTTTGCACCTGGCAACTGCAGCACTTTTGGTTCATCCATGCCCAGTCAAGGTTTGAGCCTGTACTTCTTCGCTCTTCAAAGCAAAACTGTAACGGTATAAACATTGAATTTCTTTGTTACTTTCTCACTCTGCAAATTCTTTGAAAAGCACGCACAAAGTTTACAATCACAATAATAGTATTACTTACAATTTATCACATATGTAGCAATATGAATAATTTGCAATAAAAAATTAATTACAACGATCTGAGAGATTTTCAATTATCATGACTAATTCTTATTAAAACTAATCAACAATTAATAATATAACTCGAGAATATGATTTAATGGGAATTGAGTGATTTTCCATAGCCAAAGTAAATTGAAACAAAAATGAAAAAGTAAAGCAAGTCTCCCACTGCTTCATTATGCCCCCATCTAATGTAATCACGATAGGTAAGAAGTGTCCATTAAAAGAGACAAACTTTCATGTTATATTCATCTCTGTCTATCACTTATACCAAATGGTTGTTCTAAGTCTGCATGTCTTCATTATCTTTGTAAAATCCGCCAAGTTTTGGCATTTTTTTTTTAAATTTTTGAATAAATTTTTTGCGAATTTTAAAAGATAAATTTGAGGGCAATTTAAGAAAATTATTCAGTAAGAAATGAAATCGAGAAACCGAACGTTAACGAAAATTGAATTAAATATAAATAATTAACTGAATCAAAAGAATAAATAAATAATTTATTTATTTATTTATGTTTTTAAATAAAAAGATAAGGTTTCAGAATGAAACCTTATCGTTTCATTCTATCGACAGAAACACCAGAGAGAGAGAAAAGGAGAGAGCCGACGCGAGGGAGAGAGAATCGTCGACGTCCGAACGACCTCCGTTCAACGAGATCTTAGTGTCAAAACGTTCGTCTCGAAGCGTAGATTAACGTTGGTGAATGACATTTTTGAAGGTAAGCCCTCTGTCCCTCGATTTTTCTCCCGAGAGTTTCGGTTTTTAGAAGTTTTGTTGATCTGAGTTTTAGGGTCGATTTCTGTGTTTTTGGTAAGAATCGACTGGAAAAGATGTTGGAAACGCGTTGGAAACGAATTTTGGCTGAAAAACAGGTTAGAATCGTGATTTTTCGACGCGGGTGGGTCGCTGGCGTGGCGACGGCGTTCGGTTGCCAACGGTCGAGTCAACTCGACCGTGGGTTGAGTCAACTCAGGCTTTGGGCCGAGTTGACTCAGGCCCAAAGCCGAGTTGGGCCTTGGTTAAGTTAGCCCAACCGGGCTAGGCCGGCCCAGAACACAGCTGTTGGGCTAGGTCCGACCCGAGCCGTTCAGGCTGGGTTCCTACCCGAACTCAGTTGGGCCAGACCAGGTCCGACCCGATACGGTCTGACCGTAATTGGTCCAACCCGACCCGGTCCGACCGTTTGACCAGCCAAAGTTAACTGTTGACTTTGACTATGCATTGACTTTGACCAAAAGTCAACTTGAATCGTTTGAGCCCAATTTCGCCCCGGTTCGCTTTCTGTATCGTTTATAACCCTAGTTGGATGTTAACGGGGTTCCTTTCTTGTTTTGACTCCTAGATTCTGAGGATTTTGCTGAGTTTGAAACCATTCCTGAGGAGCCGCGGTTCACTGAGGATAGGGGGACTCGCCATAGAGGTATGAGTTATTATACTTATTGCGTTATACCTAACCTTGCATGCACGTATATTATTTTTGGTTGGATACCACTAGTATTGACGTTCGCATTTTACTGGCATGATCATTTTGTATATTGTGCCACGTATACTTTTTGACTGATTCATACTGCCTACTGGATTTTGGATGCCATGTTTTACTCATCTTTGCCGACGGGCTGTATTTGAGATTTATCACGTTTGACATGCAGATAGTTTTATACATGCATTTGATATTGTTCATGCATTGGTTTTCTGCTGTGCCATTTGGAGTTTAATACTGGAGATAACCGTCTGGCACTCTTAGCTGGGCCCATATGCTAAGAGTATCAGGGGATTTTGCTCAGTTGTTGTGGTACTCCCCACACTTGTTTGGAAGGGTTCACCCCCTGCTAATAGGTGAAGGGTACACCCCCTGCTAATATATGGAGTGAAGGGTACACCCCCTGCTAATCGGTGAAGGGTTCACCCCCTGCTAATAGGTGAAGGATACACCCCCTGCAAATAGGTGAAGGGTACACCCCCTGCTAATAGGTGAAGGGTTCAACCCCTGCTAATAGGTGAAGGGTACACCCCCTGCTAATAGGTGAAGGGTACACCCCCTGCTAATAGGTGAAGGGTTCACCCCTGCTAATAGGTGAAGGGTACACCCCCTGCTAATAGGTGAAGGATACACCCCCTGCAAATAGGTGAAGGGTACACCCCCTGCTAATAGGTGAAGGGTTCAACCCCTGCTAATAGGTGAAGGGTACACCCCCTACTAATAGGTGAAGGGTTCACCCCATGCCAATAGGTGAAGGGTTCACCCCTGCCAATAGGTGAAGGGTTCACCCCTGCTAATAGGTGAAGGGTACACCTCCTGCTAATAGGTGAAGAGTTCACCCCCTGTTAATCGGTGAAGGGTTCACCCCTGCTAATAGGTGAAGGGTACACCCCCTGCAAATAGGTGAAGGGTACACCCCCTGCTAATAGGTGAAGGGTTCACCCCCTGCTAATAGGTGAAGGATACATCCCCTGCAAATAGGTGGAGGATACATCCCCTGCAAATAGGTGGAGGGTACACCCCCTGCTAATAGGTGAAGGGTTCACCCCTGCTAATAGGTGAAGGGTACACCCCCTGCTAATAGGTGAAGGGTACACCCCCTGCTAATAGGTGAAGGGTACACCCCCTGCTAATAGGTGAAGGGTACACCCCCTGCTAATAGGTGAAGGGTACACCCCCTGCTAATAGGTGAAGGGTACACCCCCTGCTAATAGGTGAAGGGTACACCCCCTGCTAATAGGTGAAGGGTACACCCCCTGCTAATAGGTGAAGGGTACACCCCCTGCTAATAGGTGAAGGGTACACCCCCTGCTAATAGGTGAAGGGTACACCCCCTGCTAATAGGTGAAGGGTACACCCCCTGCTAATAGGTGAAGGGTTCACCCCTGCTAATAGGTGAAGGGTACACCCCCTGCTAATAGGTGAAGGGTACACCCCCTGCTAATAGGTGAAGGGTACACCCCCTGCTAATAGGTGAAGGGTACACCCCCTGCTAATAGGTGAAGGGTACACCCCCTGCTAATAGGTGAAGGGTACACCCCCTGCTAATAGGTGAAGGGTACACCCCCTGCTAATAGGTGAAGGGTTCACCCCTGCTAATAGGTGAAGGGTACACCCCCTGCTAATAGGTGAAGGGTTCACCCCTGCTAATAGGTGAAGGGTACACCCCCTGCTAATAGGTGAAGGGTACACCCCCTGCTAATAGGTGAAGGGTACACCCCCTGCTAATAGGTGAAGGGTACACCCCCTGCTAATAGGTGAAGGGTACACCCCCTGCTAATAGGTGAAGGGTTCACCCCTGCTAATAGGTGAAGGGTACACCCCCTGCTAATAGGTGAAGGGTTCACCCCTGCTAATAGGTGAAGGGTACACCCCCTGCTAATAGGTGAAGGGTACACCCCCTGCTAATAGGTGAAGGGTTCACCCCTGCTAATAGGTGAAGGGTTCACCCCTGCTAATAGGTGAAGGGTACACCCCCTGCTAATAGGTGAAGGGTACACCCCCTGCTAATAGGTGAAGGGTACACCCCCTGCTAATAGGTGAAGGGTTCACCCCTGCTAATAGGTGAAGGGTACACCCCCTGCTAATAGGTGAAGGGTACACCCCCTGCTAATAGGTGAAGGGTTCACCCCTGCTAATAGGTGAAGGGTACACCCCCTGCTAATAGGTGAAGGGTTCACCCCTGCTAATAGGTGAAGGGTACACCCCCTGCTAATAGGTGAAGGGTACACCCCCTGCTAATAGGTGAAGGGTACACCCCCTGCTAATAGGTGAAGGGTACACCCCCTGCTAATAGGTGAAGGGTACACCCCCTGCTAATAGGTGAAGGGTACACCCCCTGCTAATAGGTGAAGGGTACACCCCCTGCTAATAGGTGAAGGGTACACCCCCTGCTAATAGGTGAAGGGTTCACCCCTGCTAATAGGTGAAGGGTACACCCCCTGCTAATAGGTGAAGGGTACACCCCCTGCTAATAGGTGAAGGGTACACCCCCTGCTAATAGGTGAAGGGTACACCCCCTGCTAATAGGTGAAGGGTACACCCCCTGCTAATAGGTGAAGGGTACACCCCCTGCTAATAGGTGAAGGGTACACCCCCTGCTAATAGGTGAAGGGTACACCCCCTGCTAATAGGTGAAGGGTACACCCCCTGCTAATAGGTGAAGGGTACACCCCCTGCTAATAGGTGAAGGGTACACCCCCTGCTAATAGGTGAAGGGTACACCCCCTGCTAATAGGTGAAGGGTACACCCCCTGCTAATAGGTGAAGGGTACACCCCCTGCTAATAGGTGAAGGGTACACCCCCTGCTAATAGGTGAAGGGTACACCCCCTGCTAATAGGTGAAGGGTACACCCCCTGCTAATAGGTGAAGGGTTCACCCCTGCTAATAGGTGAAGGGTTCACCCCTGCTAATAGGTGAAGGGTACACCCCCTGCTAATAGGTGAAGGGTACACCCCCTGCTAATAGGTGAAGGGTACACCCCCTGCTAATAGGTGAAGGGTACACCCCCTGCTAATAGGTGAAGGGTACACCCCCTGCTAATAGGTGAAGGGTTCACCCCTGCTAATAGGTGAAGGGTACACCCCCTGCTAATAGGTGAAGGGTACACCCCCTGCTAATAGGTGAAGGGTTCACCCCTGCTAATAGGTGAAGGGTACACCCCCTGCTAATAGGTGAAGGGTACACCCCCTGCTAATAGGTGAAGGGTTCACCCCTGCTAATAGGTGAAGGGTTCACCCCTGCTAATAGGTGAAGGGTACACCCCCTGCTAATAGGTGAAGGGTACACCCCCTGCTAATAGGTGAAGGGTTCACCCCTGCTAATAGGTGAAGGGTACACCCCCTGCTAATAGGTGAAGGGTACACCCCCTGCTAATAGGTGAAGGGTTCACCCCTGCTAATAGGTGAAGGGTTCACCCCTGCTAATAGGTGAAGGGTACACCCCCTGCTAATAGGTGAAGGGTACACCCCCTGCTAATAGGTGAAGGGTCCTGGATTTATGTTAAAACTTCCGTTTTTAGCCTTAGGTTAGACGGTGGACCTCCCTGAGATTGATCGTTTAACCTGACGTTTCTGTTAAGCCCTCTCTTGGGTTGTGACAATCTTGATTACATGATTTGCAAGAAGGAGATTATGTTCATTAGAGGAAATTAGAAGAAACAGAGATTAAAAAGAAATTCCAAATATGTAACTTTAGTTTGTGCATCGTCGATTCTGATGCCTAATTTAGCTCAAAAATGCACAAAGTGACATACAAAGCTCTTGTCGACCACTAGGATAGTTTTTAAGTACATAATTAGCTACCATAGTTAAATCAATGGGCCCCATGATACTACTCAAACAGATAATTCAGTTCAAATATGACAAAGACAACATTTGAGCTACAATTAAAGTAAAAGGTCCCAAACCATGTAATAGTTAACGAAGGATCCTCCATTTTGTACGAATCTAGCAACAGCAAATGCTAAATCCTGAACTGGTCTCTGGTGGATCGGCCCACCAAAATTGGTAAACCTTCATGATTTATATCATAAGAAGAGTGAAAAATGGCTGGACACAAGGGTTGAAGAAAGGAAAAGGCATAGAAATTGACTCACCACCCACTCCAAGCCTCTGTCCGCATAGTAGGCTTGAAAGGTTTACTGGGTGAGAAAGAATCACAATAAAATCCATTACATGTATTTATTTATCTGTCAAAGAAAACCCGACTTTCACAAATCAAGAACAGTCATGGGAAAAACAAAAGAAAATGTTTTTCATTTGAAGATTAGGCTAGACAATGTGTGTATGTGTGGGGGATAAATAATGATCGTTTTCAGAAATGTGCAGAATGTTGTCAAATATTTGATATAAATCGAGTTCGTTCAAATATCAGATTTCGAGCCAATTAAAAGTAACTCTTCATCATTTCAAGTATAATTTCAACTCTGTTAGCATCGAAGTGGAGATTTAATGGAAAAAAGAGAGTTCACCACTGGATCTGGTGCATCTTCTTCCTTACACATCACCCATGGGACTCCAGTTCCTACCTCAAGAGGTCTCTTCCCACCCCTCTGCTGCTGCTGAGGCTGTGCTCTAAGCTGCCAACCTCGTGACTGAAGGCGAATCTCTCGGAAGAAGCCCTTAGATGGCTCCTTCGGTCTAGTAGAACTCTGCTCAACTGCCTCAATGTCTAGGGCTCTGGCCACTATCTCGTCGTAGAATACATTACGTACCCCAGATATCGTAAGGCGCATCCGGAACTCCTGGCCAAGTCCCTGTAAAAACCGACGCACCTTGTCCTCGTTGACATTGACCTGCCGGGGTGCAAATCGAGACAGCGCCTCAAATCTCCTAACGTACTCGGCAATAGAAGCAGTCTGCCGCAACTGCATAAACTCGACCATCTTCGCCTCGCGAACGGTATGGCTGAAATATTTATCGTAAAACAACTCTCTGAACCTCTCCCAGCCTATAATAGTCACATCGGTGGTCGTCTTCACAGTGTCCCACCAAAACCGAGCGTCTAAGGCCAAATGATAGGTCACCAGTGCAACCTTCTCTCCATCTTCTATGCTAGCATACGCCAGCATGTCCTCCATAGTGCGAACCCACTCCTCGGCTGAAGAGGGATCCGTAGACTGTCCGTCAAAGATAGGGGGCTGGAGCTTCTGAAATCTCTCCATCCCACGGCTACCCAGTATAGCTGTCTCCCGAGCTCTAGTGCCCTCTCGGTCAATCAAAGTACCCAGCTGTTGAGACTGTCTCTCCATCTGCTAAGCCTGTCTCTCCATATGCTGAGACTGCTGGGCAATAAAATCCTTGAGCGTGTCAATCTTATCGTCTCTGTCATCTCGGTCGTTCCGTGGACGCACCATATTTATAAAATTCCTATACAAAAGTTAAAACGAATATTCTAAGAACTAGAAGCCAAATAAAGCTATAAACGTACTTACAGTTGATGAAGAATGTCCGCGTCGTGGCTGTGCAGTCGAGCAGTCTACAGAATCGATTTTAAAACCCGGGGGCTTTGATACCATAAATGTGACGACCCTAATACTGTACCCGTATTTCCCGTACTATTCTTATTATTATTTTTTTTAATACTCTAAATAAACTCTAAGCGGAAACTAAACCGAAATCGAAATCAGAATCGAAATCGGAATCGAATCATAACTTTTAAAACAATTTAAAACTTTAAAACCATTTAATTAAAACTTAATTTAATTAAATTAAAAACAACTTAAATAATAAATAAAAATAAGGAGGCGATTATTCGCTGGGCGAATAATCGCCCCTAAGGCGATTGCAACAGGCGAGTAATCGCCTGTTGCATTGCCTGTGGCAATTGCTCGCCACAACTAGTGGCGAGCAATCGCCACTCCCTCTGGATTTTTCCAGAGGGAGGCGATTCAATCGCCAGGGTTGGCGACTATTCGCCAACCCCTCTGCCCCTGCTTCCTATCCTTCGCTTCTTTCCTTTAATTTCTTCCTCCCACAGAAGTACAATCATATCAAATAACACTCACTATAATTTTCATCATTTTCACACTTAACCATTCACCTAATAACGACTCGAAATACATTTTAAAACTAAGAACATTTTCATAAAAACTAACTGCAAGGGTACGTTTAAAACCTAAACAAATCCTCCTGTTTCAAATCACCACGCAGTTCCAAAATACATTTAATGAAAGACTTTTCAAACCATTATAAAACAGTTTCCAAAACATCGACATATACATATATACTATCAACTATCCAGAATCAAACAACCTAAAGTATTTCTATACAAACATCAGCCCAAAAGTCCCAAACCCTCAAAATCTGTACATACAGTCCCCACGGGTCAGGTAAGCCTCGACCGCGCCAGCACACCACCGCAGCCATCCTCCGTCAACTGGACTCAAGCCTCAGGAGGAGGAATCCCATCCTCACCTGGTTCCTCGATATCTAGATCACCTACACCATACAATACACTATGAGATAAAAATCTAGTAAGCTCTAGTAAATGTAACTATATGCTATGCGTGTGAGTTCAGAAATCATGCAGCATTTTTTTTACTTTACTCTGTGGGTGTCACCGAGATTTCAACCTCCTAACCGGAGAGAGCACATCCTGCGGTCGGACTACTCTTTCCAGCTAGAAGAGGGGGGTACACGCTTACAACACGTACAGCTGTGCCTGAGCCCCATCTCGCATAACCTATAAACTGTATGTCTTTCGGCCTGTATGCCTTTCGGCCCATTTTAACTGTATGTCTTACGGCCCATTCTAATCTTTACATTATCTTTAAAACATTTTGCAGAAATTCATTTTCATGCTTTTCTTTAAAACATGTGATGCATGAACAGTTCATAACAGAATTTAAACACTCAGCATACATACCATCAAGACTGTAAAACAAAATCTATAAAACAATTAAACCTAACTACCCAACCAAAACATTATAAACTAGTGCGTCACCAAACTCCTCGAAGCGACATTCGACGTACGGTGTAGGCCAATCGACCAGAGAAGAATCACGAGAACTTACCTCGTGTCCAAAGCAGCTCAATCTCCGTCCACGAGCACTGTTTTACCTAAGCAATTCACAACGTTTATCGTTAAAACGAGTTTAAACTTCTAAACGTCCAAATCAACAAAACCTTAACTAAAGAATTTCCTAAAGCTATAATTCGATTCGTTGCACTATTTTACTGAGCAATTTACGCTTGGCACCTGAAAAAATCCAAATTACAAGTTTATCCAAAAATCCCGAATTTTACGATTTCTAACATTTTTCACGAATCGTTCTAAATTCGTCCTATAACGTTCAATACGTCATTTATATCGTCAATCATAATCAAACTATTAATTTCGGACCCTAAATCGACATTTTTATCGAAACCCTAAACGAAACCCTAATTGATTAAACTCCGAAAAACCAAAAATAAAAGCTCTAAGATTGTAGGTTCATACCTAGAACGTCAATTGGAGGAGAAATCACGAAGAAAACGAAGCGAACGGAGCACGAATCGGCGTCGAATTTGGAGAAATCGTCGGCGGCCAGTGAAGGAGTCGAGAGAGAAATTAGGTTATGTGATTTTGTGATTTTCGTTAACTGAGAGAGGAGAAGAGAGATTTAAGTTTTTAATTAAAATTTTCTTTGCAAATTACTATTTTGCCCTTAGCACTTAATTCTATTTGTTTCGTCATTCGGTTCGTTAATCGTCTAGCTATTCGGTTTTACCAAATCTCCTTATTTCACCAATACGTCCAACTTATCATTTGGGATTTAATAAAATTGTCCGTTTGCAATTCGGACCTCGTTTACTATTTTTACGAGAACGTCTTTTATATTACGAAAAGTGTATTTACTCGGAATATAGTGTTTAATCTCCGAAAATTCCCATAATTTCCTTAAAATTCCTATTAATCGTTAGGATCGTAATGACGCTTTCTTTTTGTGAAACGGACCTGATTTGACATATTTACCAAAAATGCCATTATATAACAAAATATGAATATAATATATTAAATCCAAAAATCCGTACAAGCCGGATATTACAGTACGCCTCCTGAGAATAGGCGGAATGTAGGGTACGCCCCCTGATAATAGGCGGAATGGGCTCGGAGCATGCTCGCCCAGTTACCCGACCTGGCCAGTGTCTGTTCGTTGCTACCCCCGGTATGATAAGTCCACTGCGTGCTCCCCTTGGGTCCAGGGTTGAGTGGTTCGTCCTTCCTGGTGTGCTCTGGCGCGTGAGTCCCGGTGGCCCAAGGCTGAGTGGTTCGTCCCTCCTGGTGGTTGATAAATCCACTGTGTGGTCCCCTTGGGCCCAGGGTTGAGTGGTTCGTCCCTCCTGGTGTGCTTTAGCGCGTGTGTCCCGGTGGTCCAGGGCTGAGTGGTTCGTCCCTCCTGGTGGTTGACCTTTTCTCTTCTCCCTATGAGGCCCTACCTGGTGTTATCGCGGCCTTTCTGTGTTGGTGTGATTCGGAGGATCCGTGAGTGACCTCTCTTTTCACTGTACACCTGGATATATTTTTTTTGTGATAGCATTGTTGATGTGCGCCTATATTCACTATATACACTTATTTTAACGTTAGCCCCATTAACCGATTTACATGGATAATAAGAAGAGAAATGAATAACATTGAAACTGATTTTGTTTTTTTAAAACGTGCATTGTTTTGATAAGGCATGCATCCTTGAGTGGTAGGTATAACATCTCATACTGAGTTTGTCACTCACCCTAATGACTCCCCCTCTACAGGTAAAGGAAGAAAGGCTAGGTTGTGAGCTCTGTCGTATTTGGATTTTCCCTAGAGTCTCACCTTTTATTTCCTGCAGCTTTGTACTATGTAAGACATTTGAGATTGTAGCTTAATTTGGCATTTAATTATTTTCATTTATCTTGTATTTCTACGATTGTTTGTACTCTCTTATGTTTGTTGCTTCGAGGAGGTCCTGGATTAGTGCTAAACTTCCGCATTTAGCCTTAGGTTAGACGGTGGACCTTTCCGAGGTTGATCGTTTAACCTGGCATTTCTATTAGGCCCCCTCTCGGGTTGTTACAAAAATTTATTGGTATCAGAGCGGAAGGTTCAATGACCTCTTAGTGACAAATGTTTGAGATCAAGTATGAGCAGTTAATAGTATACTTGAAAAGAATGATTGATGAAAAATGCTAATGTGGTACAATCTCATGTTTTGCAGAAGTGTCACGATGCCACAAAGGAGGAAAGTTCCTCGTACCCCCGATCAGGACCCTAGCACCATGTCTTCTATATTGGAGGCTTTGCGGAACCTGGTGAGCGGTTCTCAGGCTCCACATCTGGCTCCTGTTTCTACCCCTGATCCCACCCCTGCTTCAACGACCACCCGAGGGGTACACTTTCGCGAGTTCAATCAACTCAAACCTCCAACCTTTGTGGGGGGCACTGATACAGCGGAGGCTGAAAACTAGCTCGAGGTTATGGAGCTTAACTTCGAGACTCTCCAGACGCCGGCTGAGTCCAAAGTTCCTATAGCTGTCCATTTTCTGAGGGAGGCAGCTAGGCGTTGGTAGTTAGCCATCCGCAGTGAGTTTAATGTCGAGTCTATGGGATGAGCTGAGTTCACTTCTCTGTTTCGTAGCCAGTTCAGCAGCAGAGAGTATAGGGGTATGATGACTAGAGCATATTACGAGCTGGTACAGGGGTCCACGTCTGTGACCGATTATTATAATTATTTTATTCACTTGTTACCATATTCTGGAGGGGTCAGTGTGGAGGCCCAGGTTATTAAATTTATTCAGGGCTTAAATTTCGGTATCAAGCGAATTGTAGCTGTGAACCAGTATGATAGTTTGCTTCGGGCTTATGAGGCCGCCCTGAGGATAGAGAGGTTGTGCAGTTCGGGAGATAGCACCTCTCAGCACGGATCAGACCATCGATCTTCAGGGAGGAAGATGACTAGGAGGGGTCAGCGACATGTGTCAGATCAGGGTGGCAGTGCTAGTCGCTCTTCCAGATCTAGTGGCGGATCGTGGGGGAGCAGCAGGTACTCCCCTTATTCTTGCTATACCTGTGGCCAGCCGGGTCATTTTAAGAGGGAATGTCCGCTGAACCAACCTCAGGGGCAGCAGCCGCGACACTCCTTTCATATTTCAGCTACTGAGTCATTCTCCCCTCCGAGGCAGCAGCCGCGGCACTCCTTTCATATTCCCACAGCTACCGAGTCATTCTCCCCTCCGGGCCAGCATCGGGGACAGACCTGACCACCTTTTCAGCAGGCTCAGTTTCAGACACCCCAGCGCCGAGCAGAGGATAGGCCTGTCTTTATACTCCCTATCGACCGATCGGGTAGCCCTTTGCTAGTGATTCACCTCCTGTTCAGCAGCAGAGGACAGGTGGATATCGTGGATCTACCACCAGAGCTGACGACCGTGGTCGCAATTATAAGGGCAAGGGAGTTGCTGGTCAGTCATATGCAGTGGACCAGGCCGATTATTTTCCTGTGCCAGACCAGCCTGCAGTTGTGGATGATACGATTCTGATCTTCCATACTTTTGCTCGGGTTTTATTTGATACTGGGGCATCGCATTCGTTTATTTCTGCTGATTTTGCTGAGGTGTTGGGTTTGGCCATCGAAGAGATGGGAACCCCTTTCTTTTTGAATACTCCGCTGGGCGACAGGAGTGGAGTTGCTTATATCTGCAGATCAGTTTGTGTGGTGATCGACGATTGCAAGTTTTCAGCCGATCTTATTGTCCTGCCTTTGAAGCAGTTTGACGTCATTCTGGGTTGTGATTGGCTGATGAAATATCAGGCGATAGTTGATTGCCACTTGAGGCGGGTCACAGTTACCTCGAAGTCCGGCAGGGTTGTTGCCTACCATCGAGGTCCTTGTATGGGGATTGTGAACTCTATGTTTCAGGTATGTTTGCGAGGCAGGAGTGGATTGGAACAGTACGGGGGACTTTGGTCGATGGACCTAGACCTTGAGACCGCGGTGCAGGAGATTGATGTCTTAGTCGTCAGGGAGTACGATGACGTCTTTCCTGATGAGTTACCGGGTTTACCTCCAGATAGAGAAATTGAGTTTTGTATCGATCTCTTTCCAGGGGCTACTCCAGTTTCTATACCTGCCTACAGGATGTCACTCGCTGAGTTAGTGGAACTGCGTAAGTAGTTAGATGATTTGCAGAGCACAGGATTTATCAGGGAGAGTGGGTCGCCCTAGGGCTCTCCCGTTTTATTTGCTAAAAAGGCGGATGAATCGTTGAGGTTATGTGTTGATTATCGGAGGCTGAACAGGGTTACTGTTAAGAACAAGTACCCGCTTCCACGTATTGACGACCTCTTTGATCAGCTCGGTGGTTCACGATATTTTTCAAAGATTGATTTGAGGACAGAGTATCATCAGGTGAAGATTCGGGAGGAGGATATACCTAAAACTGCTTTCCGGACCAGATATGGACATTTTGAGTTCTTGGTCTTACCGTTCAGGCTTACAAATGCCCCAGCGGTGTTTATGGATCTTATGAACAGGATCTTCCGGCCCTATTTGGATCGGTTTGTGGTAGTCTTCATTGATGACGTCCTGATTTATTCGAAGACCCATCGTGAACATCGTGAGCATCTCCGCATTGTCCTACAAACCTTGAGGGAGCATCAGTTATATGCGAAGCGCAGCAAATGTGATTTCTGGGCTTCTGAGGTGAAGTTCTTGGGCCATATCGTTTCGCGGGATGGTATTTCTGTCGATCCTGCGAAGATTGAGGCGGTAGTGGGCTGGCCACCACCCAAGAACGTCTCGGAGATTCGTAGCTTCCTTGGGTTAGCTGGATATTATCGGCGCTTTGTGCAGAACTTCTCTTCTATTTCCGCGCTGCTTACCAAACTCACTCGCAAGGATGTGCGGTTTGTTTGGGATGTCGACTGTCAGAATGCCTTCGAAGAATTGAAGCGAAGGTTGACCAGTGCTCCTATTTTGACAGTTCCGAATGGGAACCTTCCATATGTTGTGTATACCGACGCCTCCGAGGTTGGTTTGGGGTGTGTATTGATGCAGCAGGGTAAGGTTGTGGCTTATGCATCTCGACAGTTGAAGCCCCATGAGCAGAATTATCCTACCCACGACCTAGAGCTCGCTGCCATCGTCTTTGCTTTGAAGATATGGCGGAGTTATTTATATGGGGTCAGCTTCCAGGTTTTCTCCGATCACAAAAGTTTAAAGTACTTGTTCACTCAGAAGGACTTCAACTTGAGGCAGCGCAGATGGATGGAGTATTTGGAGGATTATGATTTTAGTCTGGAATACCACCCAGGCAAGGCTAATGCAGTGGCTGATGCATTGAGCCGGTATCCTCGGGCTTCCATTTCCTGCATGATTCTGGATGAGTGGAGGAAGTCTTTGGTGATTGGGGATTTTCAGTTGCAGTATCATGATATTGGGAGTCAGGCTTACATCTACCATGTAGTGGCTACACCATCGATGCTCACAAGGGTGAAGCAGCTACAGCGGCAGGATGAGGAGCTTGTATTCAGGGTGGGACAGCTTCAGAATGGGGAACAGCTTGAGGGTTGGTCGGTGAATGCTGTTGGGGACCTATTCTATCGTGGTAAGGTGGCGGTTCCCAACATTGCCAACTTGAGGCAGGCTATTTTGGATGAGGCGCACAGATCCAGTTTTTCCATTCACCACGGCAGTACCAAAATGTATCAGGATCTGAAGCGTCAGTACTGGTGGGCTGGCATGAAGAGAGAGGTAACAGAATTTGTTGCCCGATGCATGACCTGCCAGAGAGTTAAAGCCGAGCACCAGCGGCTAGTGGGTTTGCTCCAGCCATTACCGGTTCCAGAATGGAAGTGGGAGGATGTTACCATGGACTTCGTTACCCATCTTCCCAGGACTCCTCAGAGATTTGATTCTATCTGGGTTATTGTGGATCGATTGACGAAGTCGGCACATTTCATTCCTGTTCGAATGACTTTTTCTGTTTCCAAGCTCAGTCGGTTATATGTGCAGAACATTGTTCGTCTTCATGGGGTACCTTTGAGCATTGTGTCTGATCGCGATCCTCGTTTCACTTCGGATTTATGGAGAGGATTGCAGAAGGAACTCGGTACAAAGACCCAAATGAGTATTGCACATCATCCCCAGACAGATGGGCAGTTCGAGAGGACTATTCAGATCTTAGAGGATATGCTGAGGTCCTGTATTCTGGATTTTGGTAGCAGTTGGATAGACCACTTGCCACTGGTTGAGTTCGTGTATAATAACAGCTTCCAGACCAGCATCGGGGTTTCTCCGTTTGAGGCTTTGTATGGTCGGCCAAGTCGTTCTCCTTTGTGTTGGGCCGAAAAAGAGGAACGACTTGCGCTTAGGCCTAATATCATTCGAGAGACCACAGAGAAGATCCACCAGATTCGTGAGAGGCTGAAGGTCGTACAGAGTCGTCAAAAGAGTTATGCAGACCTGAAGAGACGTGAAGTGGAGTTTGATGCTGGGGACTTTGTCTTTGTGAAGGTTCATCCTACCCGTGGTGTCAGCAGGTTTGGGGTGAAAGGAAAGTTAGCCCCGCGGTACATTGGGCCGTTCCAGATTGTTGAGAGGATTGGAGTGGTGGCTTACCGGCTGGAGTTACCTCCTCAGTTGGGGCATGTGCACAATGTTTTCCATATATCCCAACTGAGGAAGTACATTTCTGATCCGTCTCATAATGTTTCGTGGGATGAGGTAACGGTCCAGGCTGACGCCACGTACGACGAGGTGCCAGAACAGATTTTGGGACGCGAGCTTTGGCGTTTTCGTCGTCGGGAGGCTCCGTATGTTCTGGTGCAATGGAGGAACCACACAGACAAAGAAGCTACATGGGAGCTAGAGTCCGATATGGTGAATAAGTACCCTAGACTTTTCTATGATGGGTAGTTGAGGCGAATTTCGGGGACGAAATTCATAAAAGGAGGAAAAGATGTAAAACCCGTCAAATTTTAGTAGTTGTAAAAATTTGAATAAATTTTTCGCGAATTTTAGTGTAAATAAATGAGATCAATTTCGCTAAATTACGGTAGGAATTTATATCGTGAAACCGAACGTTAAATTAAAGGTAATTAATTTTGAAACTTTAATAAAAGAATTAATTAAAATCAAAATAAAAAGAAGTAGGTAAAATAATAAATGAAATGAATTTAATATAAAATAAAATAATAAATAAATAAAATAAATAAAAGAAAAAGGTAAAAGATAAGGTTTCTAAAAGAAACCTTATTTGTCGGCAGAGGAAAGAAAAACCAGAGAAAAGGAGAGAGAGCCGCGAGGGAGAGAAAGTCGCCGACGCCGGAACGACTTCCGTTCGGTGCGATTTTGGTGTCAAAACGTTCGTCTCGAAGAGTAGATCAACGTTTGTGAAGGGCGTTTTCGAAGGTAATCTCTCTTTCTCCCAATTTTTGCCCGAGAAGTTTCGGGTTTTAGGTTTTGTTAGATCTGAGTTTTTGAGGTCGATTTCTCGGTGCTTTTGGCAGGGATCGACTCGAAAAGTGGTTGGAAACGTGTTGGGAATGATTTTTGGCGAAAAACAGGTTAGAAATTCGATTTTTCGCCACGGGTTGATCGTCGGTTGGTCGTCGGAGCTTCGCCGGCGTTCGGCGATCGACGGTCGAGTCAACTCGACCATGGGCTGAGTCAACTCGGGCTTTGGGCCGAGTTGACTCTGGCCCAAAGCCGAGTTGGGCCCGATTGGGTTGGCCAAGCCCGACCCGGATTCAGGCCAGGTTAGGCCCAGGCCCTTTGGCCTTCTGTGCCGGGTTTGACTTGGGTCCATTGGGCCGAGTTTGACCCAGCCCATCAGGCCGGGTCAACCCAGTCCATTATGGGTCGAACCCGCCTGGTCCGACCCGATTTGGGTTTGGGCCGGGTCTAGCCCGAGCCAAGGAGGAACGGGTTGGTTTGGGTCAAACCGATTCGACCCGGACCAACTCGAACCGGCTTGGTTGGACCCGAACCAGACCCGACCAACTTGGGTTCAACTTAACCCGAACCGGTCCAACCCGAACCGGTCTGGACCCGATCTGGTCTGGGCAGTCAAAGTCAACGGTTGACCGTTGACCATTGACTTTGACAGTTGACTTTGATCGTTGACTTTGACTTTTTGATCAAAAGTCAACCCGAGCCATTTGGGCCCGTTTTCGCCCCGGTTCGTAGTTTATATCGTTTCTGGACCGAATTGGACCTTAACGGGGTTCCTTCCTTGTGTTGTTTCTCAGATTCAGAGGATTTTGCTGATTTAGAAGCAATTCCTGAGGAGCCACGATTCACTGAGGATAGGAGGACTCGCCGTCGGGGTATGAGTTATTATACTTTTCGCGTTATACCTAGGCTTGCATGCACGTATATTATTTTTGATGGGATACCACTAGTATTGATGTCGGCATTTTTACTGGCATGATTATTTTACATATTGTGGCACGTACACTTTTCCACTGATTTACTTGCCTTTGCCGACGGGCTGTATTTGAGATTTGTCATGAGATTTATTATGTTTGGCATGCAGATAGTTTCATACGTGCATGTGTTATTTGGAGTTTGATACTAGAGGTAACCGTCTGACACTCTTAGTTGGGCCCTTATGCTAGGAGTATCAGGAGGTTTTGCCCAGTTATTGTGGTACTCCCCACGCTTGTTTGGATAGGGTACGCCTCCTGAGAATATGCGGAATGTAGGGTACGCCCCCTGATAATAGGCGGAATGGGGCTCGGAGCATGCTCGCCCAGTTACCCGACCTGGCCAGTGTCTGTTCGTTGCTACCCCCGGTATGATAAGTCCACTGCGTGCTCCCCTTGGGCCCAGGGTTGAGTGGTTCGTCCTTCCTGGTGTGCTCTGGCGCGTGAGTCCCGGTGGCCCAAGGCTGAGTTGTTCGTCCCTCCTGGTGGTTGATAAATCCACTGTGTGGTCCCCTTGGGCCCAGGGTTGAGTGGTTCGTCCCTCCTGGTGTGCTCTAGCGCGTGTGTCCCGGTGGTCCAGGGCTGTGACGACCCAAAACCGAACCCGATCGGGGTCCGGGATCGGAGCCGTCACTCCGGGACAGTTAACAGAAAACGGTGACTATTTTTTTTTTGAAAACGGAGATGCAGGAAACGGTAGACAACGACATTGGAATCGGATCCCAGAAATGCATGGCAGAATTAAAACGAGAAGACATATTAATATTGAAAACAGACTTCACAATTAAATGACAGAATCAAAACAGGAAATAAAATAGAAAACATGGCATAAGACTGGCGATGGATATGAATTAAAATTGAACGGAAGATGGCGGAAGACTAAATTTAAAAAGGGCAGAAATCAGAAGTAAGATTCTAAAAGGATCAGTGGATATGTCTCTAAAAGGGAAACAGGCAGCGGTGGGTGTAAATAATCAAAGGAAATGAAACAAATCGGGCAGCGGGCAGCGGTGGATTCAAATAAGACAAAACAGCTGGCGTCAGGCGGTAGATGTAAATGCAAAGGCAGAAACGGAGATGACGTCAATCGGCAGATGCAGATATTAAACCAAATTGGCAGAAGTTGATGACGTCAACGGGTAGATGGATGACGTCAACCGGTAGATGCTGAGTAAAACTGGGTGGAAAGACAAAAGCTGTCGGTGGATTGAATATGACAAAATGGCTGACGTCAGTCGGTAGATATGGATGACGTCATCGGAAGATAAAGGCAACAGATGAAATCGGAATGTGTGATGACGTCATCGGAAGATGTGATGACGTCATCGGAAGATGTGATGACGTCATCGGCAGATACAGGTAGTAAACGTAATCGGCAGAAGGTGATGACGTCAGCCGGAAGACGTTCTGACGTCATTGGAAGATGCAGACAGCAATTAAAATCAGAAGATGAAAACCTAAGGCAGTAACACTGTTTGGCGGTAGATGCGAATAAGACAAAATGTGAACAGTGACTACCGGCAGAAAACCTCAAAACAGAAGGCATAAAGGTTTCAAACCTTCAAAACCCGATTTCAAAACAAAGTTTTGAATCATGCTCTACAAGTGACAGGGGTTCAAGAAAACAAACTGCATGGATGACTCTAAAACTCAAGACCATCTATGCATGACCTGAAAAGAGAGAACTCAAGCAGTTCCAGAATGTTTTCAAAACATTTCAAGGCATTAATACAGAATATTTCAGGAGACAACCATCAACTGTCAACAGAGATTTAAAACTTGGACATCAGAACTGATACATTATATATATATCCAACAGAATCTCCTACAGAGTTTTTAAAGCAAAACACAAAACTTTAACAGAGTTTTAAAACAAACACAACAGAATTCCAGGAGAGTTTACAGATATGAACTTTACTTTGAAAACTAAAACTTAAACCTCGGGACAGAAAATAGTGTCTGACTGCAGCATCCACCCCATGAGCTCGAACCACCCTCTACATTAGGTCATCATTTTGAGTAATAAGATCCTCGGTTTCAGATGCAGTACCTACATCAGAGAGTTCACCTATGAGTCTAAAACTCAGTAAGACATAATCGGTATGCAGTGATGCAAAATGCTATGCATGCAATTTTCAGAATACGGTGACAGTACAGAGCATTTAGTTACAGTGGCAGTAGAATTAAGTGGGGCTTATAGGGGAACTGGCAAACAGTGGGGGAGGGGGAGGGTGCACTATCAAGCACATTCAGGGAAACAGTGGGGGAGGGGGAGGGTGCACTATCAGGCACATTCAGGGAAACAGTGGGGGAGGGGGAGGGGGAGGGTGCACTATCAGGCACATTCAGGGGTACAGTACAGTAATCAGTAATCAGTAAACAGTGGCCAGTCCCCGTCCCGCACTTAACCTGGTACATTTCAGTCAGATTTTATCTTATTAGTTTCAAACAGTGTACAGAAATCGGTTTTTCATGGATTTTCAGTAAAACGTGTATGCATGACAGTCTCAATGCCTGAACCTATAACAACAGTCATCAGAAATAACAGTACACAATGTAAGGCAGAAAACAGACAACTCAGAACAGGAACTGAACAGACAACACAGAATACAGACTGAACAAAAGCTATAACATTTCTACCCAAAACTACCCGACAGAACAGGAAACCCAGTACCTCAGTGATGTAGGGCCTTAAGGGCCAACCCTCAGTTATGAACTTACCTATTTGCTGCAGATTGAAAGTCTTGAACGTCTCGGTGTTGCACGAACCTATAACATACAACATTACTTACTTGTCGTCTTTAGCAACCGAGGTACCTGAATCCTACTTCGTTACCATGCTCGACCTATAACAGGGTAATTTCACATCAATTTCTATAACTCATATTCGCCATATAATTCATAACCCTTATCCAAAAATCAATACATTTCATCAACTACAACGTTGAACATCAAAACTCCACAATTACATTTCATGACAATAAAACCTCAATTCAGTATCACACTCTTGTATAATTGTCGATTCCAATCCCGGCAATTCAATTTCAATAAGTCCAAGTACTTCCAAATACAATTTCTCAATCAAGTTCAATCTAAACGTCTCAATGCACTAGTTTTAAACGAAATGCTAACAATTATTCCAAATTTTTCCAAACTTCAACCCATTTACTAACTCCTTTACATTTCAACCATATACATCCATTTACACATAATTAAACATCATGAAAAGGACAAATTTCAACAATCAAGATTCAACAGTTTTGTGCCTCCTTGTTCAACAAACAAAACTTCTCCTCTTCCTAACCAAAGTTCAACATTCAGTGAAAACTCAGATCTTTAGATTTCTCTAACTCCAACCAATAGCCAAAAACTCAACATAAAACCATCAGTATGCTTACACATCATGATTAAGCATCCAACAAAAGAGAAATACAACAACCAAATCTCAATCACAACCAGAATTCAAATGTCGACATTCAGGCACGAAATAATAGGGGATTGAACGTTTATTTCTGAATTTTCGTGCATCGCACTCTCCAGTCACCAATCGTTTAATAAATCCATCGATCCTAACAATAACCAACACCCTTAACCCTAAACATAGGAACTATCAAGAGAAAGCACTTATCTTACCTTATACACCAAAGAGGAGGGGGGAAAAGAACGTGTGGATTCGGTCTACTGAGCGAGCGACGGCAAGAAACTCTGCCGAAGGAACAAACTCGAGGGGAAGGAGAGGGATGACGTGCGTAAGGGTGGGGGTTCGCCTGGCGTAGGAGGGAAAAAAAATAACAAGGAAGGGAGAAGTGTTCTCTCTTCCTCGTAGGTGGGCTTCAGCAGAGAGGGAAAGGGGAAGAGGGAGGGAGAA
Organism: Begonia masoniana; assembly: GCA_022432975.1. NCBI lineage: Eukaryota > Viridiplantae > Streptophyta > Magnoliopsida > Cucurbitales > Begoniaceae > Begonia > Begonia masoniana. The sequence continues at coordinate 33,149,377 of CM039502.1, forward strand.
GCCGCTGTTTTCGCTTGAAGAAGAGAAAAGAAAACAACAAAAGAAATATAAGAAATGATGGGTTTTGGCTGATGAAAACGCGAGAGAGAGAGAGAGAGAGAGAGAGAGAGAGAGAGTTCTATGGGAGAAAAAGAGGAGGGGAGGTAGGTGGGTTGTTTGGATACATGGATTGTAGTGGCTAAGCTTTGCATTTAATTCATCCTTAATTTAACTTATTAAGTTAATCCAATAAACCATATACCATATACATTTTAAATTCTTCTTTTAATTAATCCCTCTAAAATTCTAAATTTTTGTTTCTCCATCCATTTATCTTTCGTTTGGGTAACTCCCTAAGATTTTGTGCGAAACTCTAAACACATAGCTAAAATATTGGGTAAAGTTTTCGGGTGTTACAAGGGCTGAGTGGTTCGTCCCTCCTGGTGGTTGACCTTTTCTATTCTCCCTATGAGGCCCTACCTGGTGTTATCGCGGTCTTTCTGTGTTGGTGTGATTCGGAGGATCCGTGAGTGACCTCCCTTTTCACTGTACACCTGGATATATTTTTTTTGTGATAGCATTGTTGATGTGCGCCTATATTCACTATATACACTTATTTTAACGTTAGCCCCATTAACCGATTTAAATGGATAATAAGAAGAGAAATGAATAACATTGAAACTGATTTTGTTTTTTTAAAACGTGCATTGTTTTGATAAGGCATGCATCCTTGAGTGGTAGGTATAACATCTCATACTGAGTTTGTCACTCACCCTAATGACTCCTAGGGGTGGGCAAGGTTCGGGTTCGGTTCGGTTTTGGACCAAACAGACCCGAACTCATCGGTTTCGGTTTTGGTTTCCAAACCCGAAATCGAAACCGAACCTGAACAACTTAAAGCAGACCCGAATCAAAAAGTTCGGTTCGGTTCGGTTCGGGTCAAGTCGGTTCAGACCTGTAATTTGTAAACATGAAATAAATACAATTAAAACCTTGCAGGCTGCAGCCTGAGAAAAACCTACAATTTTGTTTCATCACATTTGCCTCACCAAGTGTTTTTCAGTCCGCCCAAACAGAACTCAGATAACAACAAAATGAACAAAAGCTACACATGCCCAAAAGACTGTAAAAATCTACAATGACCACTAACAAGTTTCCAAAGAGATTGTGTCCAAGTGCTTATAAACCCATACTGCCATACACAGCTTTAATCAGAGACTTAGGAAGAAATATAACAAAAAACAGATCTTCCAGTAGACTTTTTGATCTCTATGAATACCTGCTCTATACTTGTCGTCTGTCACTCGCTGGAGCACCAAGGAGCCCTCACCCGTCAGCCGTCAGTCCTCTGTCCCTGCCGCTGGAGCGCCGAGGAGTCGTCGTTACTCTTTTGCGGAGGAGTCGTCTGTCGCCGAGGAATCGTCTGCCCTAAATCGAAAATCCAGAGTTCCAATCGATGTCCCCGAACCCGTCCTTAAGCCCAAATATTTGTGCAAGCTTCAGAGTTCGGTTTTTAGGTTCGGTTCGGTTCGGTTTTGACGCCCAACCGAACCGAACCCGAAGCCCTATGAGGGAACCCGACCCGAATCAAAAAGTTCGGTTCGGTTCGGTTCGGTTCGGTTCGGTTCGGTTCGGTTCGGTTCGGTTCGGTTCGGTTCGGTTCGGTTCGGTTCGGTTCGGTTCGGTTCGGTTCGGTTCGGTTCGGTTCGGTTCGGTTCGGTTCGGTTCGGTTCGGTTCGGTTCGGTTCGGTTCGGTTCGGTTCGGTTCGGTTCGGTTCGGTTCGGTTCGGTTCGGTTCGGTTCGGTTCGGTTCGGTTCGGTTCGGTTCGGTTCGGTTCGGTTCGGTTCGGTTCGGTTCGGTTCGGGTCAAGTCGGTTCAGACCTGTAATTTGTAAACATGAAATAAATACAATTAAAACCTTGCAGGCTGCAGCCTGAGAAAACCTACAATTTGTTTCATCACATTTGCCTCACCAAGTGTTTTTCAGTCCGCCCAAACAGAACTCAGATAACAACAAAATGAACAAAAGCTACACATGCCCAAAAGACTGTAAAAATCTACAATGACCACTAACAAGTTTCCAAAGAGATTGTGTCCAAGTGCTTATAAACCCATACTGCCATACACAGCTTTAATCAGAACTTAGGAAGAATATAACAAAAAACAGATCTTCCAGTAGACTTTTTGATCTCTATGAATACCTGCTCTATACTTGTCGTCTGTCACTCGCTGGAGCACCAAGGAGCCCTCACCCGTCAGCCGTCAGTCCTCTGTCCCTGCCGCTGGAGCGCCGAGGAGTCGTCGTTACTCTGTTGCGGAGGAGTCGTCTGTCGCCGAGCTTCGTCTGTCGCCGAGGAATCGTCTGCCCTAAATCGAAAATCCAGAGTTCCAATCCTGAGTCCCCGACACCCGTCCTTAAGCCCAAATATTTGTGCAAGCTTCAGAGTTCGGTTTTTAGGTTCGGTTCGGGTTTGACGCCCAACCGAACCGAACCCGAAGCCCTATGAGGGAACCCGACCCGAATACAGAAAAACGACTGATGTGCCCGAACTGAACCGAACCGAACCTCGGTTCGGTTCGGTTCGGTTCGGTTCGGTTCGGTTCGGTTCGGTTCGGTTCGGTTCGGTTCGGTTCGGTTCGGTTCGGTTCGGTTCGGTTCGGTTCGGTTCGGTTCGGTTCGGTTCGGTTCGGTTCGGTTCGGTTCGGTTCGGTTCGGTTCGGTTCGGTTCGGTTCGGTTCGGTTCGGTTCGGTTCGGTTCGGTTCGGTTCGGTTCGGTTCGGTTCGGTTCGGTTCGGTTCGGTTCGGTTCGGTTCGGTTCGGTTCGGTTCGGTTCGGTTCGGTTCGGTTCGGTTCGGTTCGGTTCGGTTCGGTTCGGTTCGGTTCGGTTCGGTTCGGTTCGGTTCGGTTCGGTTCGGTTCGGTTCGGTTCGGTTCGGTTCGGTTCGGTTCGGTTCGGTTCGGTTCGGTTCGGTTCGGTTCGGTTCGGTTCGGTTCGGTTCGGTTCGGTTCGGTTCGGTTCGGTTCGGTTCGGTTCGGTTCGGTTCGGTTCGGTTCGGTTCGGTTCGGTTCGGTTCGGTTCGGTTCGGTTCGGTTCGGTTCGGTTCGGTTCGGTTCGGTTCGGTTCGGTTCGGTTCGGTTCGGTTCGGTTCGGTTCGGTTCGGTTCGGTTCGGTTCGGTTCGGTTCGGTTCGGTTCGGTTCGGTTCGGTTCGGTTCGGTTCGGTTCGGTTCGGTTCGGTTCGGTTCGGTTCGGTTCGGTTCGGTTCGGTTCGGTTCGGTTCGGTTCGGTTCGGTTCGGTTCGGTTCGGTTCGGTTCGGTTCGGTTCGGTTCGGTTCGGTTCGGTTCGGTTCGGTTCGGTTCGGTTCGGTTCGGTTCGGTTCGGTTCGGTTCGGTTCGGTTCGGTTCGGTTCGGTTCGGTTCGGTTCGGTTCGGTTCGGTTCGGTTCGGTTCGGTTCGGTTCGGTTCGGTTCGGTTCGGTTCGGTTCGGTTCGGTTCGGTTCGGTTCGGTTCGGTTCGGTTCGGTTCGGTTCGGTTCGGTTCGGTTCGGTTCGGTTCGGTTCGGTTCGGTTCGGTTCGGTTCTCTCACCTTTTATTTCCTGCAGCTTTGTACTATGTAAGACATTTGAGATTGTATCTTAATTTGGCATTTAATTATTTTCATTTATCTTGTATTTCTACGATTGTTTGTACTCTCTTATGTTTGTTGCTTCGAGGAGGTCCTGGATTAGTGCTAAACTTCCGCATTTAGCCTTAGGTTAGATGGTGGACCTTTCGAGGTTGATCGTTTAACCTGGCATTTCTGTTAGGCCCCTCTCGGGTTGTGACAATTTGCATAGAGTCCTGCGTCAGCTGAGGCCAAGAAGAGAGAATAGAGCATAGAAAGAAGAAAACGAAACTTGAAATGCGAAGGGGGAGGAGCAGGCAGAAATGATGATAGATAAGAGTCTGAAAATTTTCAGTCCCCATTTAAGAAACGATGAAATGCATCATAAAAGAAAGAAGAAAGGCAAGAAAGGAGCAGATACAGTGTTTGACTTATTTTCTTTACATTTTTATCATTATTATAATGATACGTCAATTTCTTGCAATTTACTGAAATATCATACGCTTAACTTATTTATCCATGACCTTAAAATATAATTATTAATATATTTTTATTTTAACACACATAATGACACACATCAGACAACACGCACAATGACACATCAGACAACACCCACGCACGTGCATTAACAAACGATACTATGAGATTTCAAATAATGAGCACTAGACATTCATTTAGACAAATGACAAAATGTTCTTCCAAAAAATAGTTTCTGTAGAAACTATTCAAAAATACTAAAAATAAATAAATCTACCAACAATGATAACTTGCTCTCTAAAAGCCACCAAAAATTTAGAACTCTACGGGCGAGATGAAGCGATCAGAACCAAAACGATGGGGGAAGAATGGGCAACCTACTCAATCAACAAATATAGCACCTTCCAGTTATGGTGATATATTAATGGCCTAGCTGCGTACGAGTTGGCCTTCTCACCTGTCATCACTAAATTACCTGATTTCTGCACAACTTTTCATCAAAAGCCGAAGGAGATTTCATCACTTAAGACTCTCTTCGCATTCCACATCCTTCAATGTCTCGGGCGGATTTTTGGGTTCCGAAATGGGACTTTGATGGCTGATTAGTGGAATATCAGAGGAGATGGAACTTCCTTCCCCGTTTGATGACACTTGCATTTGTTCAGTGGCAGTCTCATCACCAGTAGCCAATGCAGTGGCTGATGATGGAGAAACCTCCATTGGCAGTTCTCCATTTGAAAGCAAAATTGATGGATCCCTTGAATCTGACGTCTCCCTGCACTCAACCCACTCGAGTGGTTTGTCATTTTCATGATCTCTCATTTCTCCTGAACTATCAGATAGTCTATCTAAGGGCTGTTCTGATTTTGTTTCTGATTCTTGCGAAGATGAAGCTGTATCAACCAAGTCATCATCCTCGTCAACAATCAACTCACCACCTTCACCACCGGTGACAACACCAGACTCCTCACTGTCATGCGATGGAGAAGTGAGAGAGGCAGTTGATTGGTCTTTGGCAATTCTATCATCCTCAAAAGCAAACCAGTTTGAATTTGTAAAAAGAGATCCACTGCATCCACCAATTGTAACAAATTTTGGTCAGAAGAGAATATTCTAACACACCCAGGATAAATCAGAGCTACTGCAATGAGACGAATTTATTTGATTTTCCATGTGAAAGGCACTACACAGTTATCTGATTAAGTTAACAAGACACTTCGACTTTAAACAATAACGTTACAAATCATTGGCAATCCAAAATCAAGTTTTAACTTTGATGCCAAATAAAGGTAGCTGATTCACATGAAAACATAATTTATCATGAGAACTTCATCTTGAGACTCCCATTTAAAGTTTTTTTCCTTTTTTGTTTTTTGCAAGTAACCAACTTTATGTTCAGAATAAATAAATATAAGAAGGCAAGTGAAGAATATGAGCTTCGTTTACCAAGTATAATCACTATATACCACAGAGGACAATTTTATCCATGCAAAATTTGAAACCGACAAATTTCAAGTTTGAAATGACCACTTCACCAGAAAGTAGTACCTTTCCTGATCATCACCCAAACGGAGAGAGGATATGACGACTTCAGCAGATTCATCATCGAAGTAGACATCCTGCATTACTTGTACATGAGATTATTTCATACAAAAACCATATTTTACAATTAATATATTCTGCAGCAATTATGAAGTTCTTAAAATGATGGACGATGTCTTTGTGATTTATAATCCTGTTTTTCACGCCAATGTCGTTACCATGTTTACTAGAAGCGCATTAACAATGCCTTTTATTAACTAATAACTGAGCTAAACTAGTTAAAGAATTAATTTTTCATTTTAGATAATTCACCAAATGAAACTGTCAAAACTATCTCACACATCAACTCTGCAATACTAACTTCTAGTTTAAAATAATGTGCCACTAAATTGATCTCAGAATTTAAGGAAAAATAAAATAGCAGAGTATTCAGTACCTCATCATCTCGTTCAAGCGAACCATGTGCCTGAAAATGTGCCAGAGAAGGGGGAAATAGTTACCCATTCAAAGGAAATTAAATAAAAAGAAATAGCCATTTTTATGTGTGGAAGGACAGATTTTACGAGTGCTAAAGAAAGTCATACCTCATCAATATTGTCATTGTTATAAATTCCGTATCGAAATGCCTGACTCAAGTTGTTTGCCAATGCTGCAACATCAAAATCTCTATCTTGGTAATCATCATCATCAGTAGTCCGATCATGTAATGCTGATGGACGCCTAATAAAATGGATGAGTATGATTAAAAAAATGCACCAAACAAGGAAGCTTAGCCAACACCGTTATCGCAACAATAATCATTAAAATATTAACACAATACTAAAATAGAATAAATTGTTGGACAAAAGAAAATGGAAGAAAATGACTGAGCTTTTATGTTTTTTGCAAGAAGTGTAAAGGAACCTTGACGATGCGAAAGGTAGAATCCTTGGCCGTCGTCTATTGCCATCTATACGTGATGTTTTCTCAGAGATTAGCTACAAAGAAGGCCGCAAGAAAGTCATGAATGCAACAGAGTATTCTAGCTTCGGTCAGAACTCTGACTCTTCTTCTTTGTCGGCCTTGATTATTCATGGAGCAGATTTGGGTGGCCCCCTCGCCCAAAAAAACAATTGTGCGATTATTGTAAAAACTTTTGGCACACCAAAGAGACCTGCTGGAAATTGCATGGTAGACCACCCAGAGGAGTCCAAAAATCCAAAAGGCTCTACAAACCTTGGTTGATTCAACACAAGCACAGCAAATTCTTCTTGAACAATCTTGGCTCACGAAGGATAAATTAGTGCTGCTTGTACAATTACTTGAATCCTCAATTTTCTCGAAGTCTTCTTTAATTGATCCACATGTTCTCTCTTACTCTTTTGCTACCAATGGTAATCCTTATGTGATGACTCGAATGGACACGTATGAGGAGGAACCACCCAGTGCTCGGGGAATCCCGAGTGGGACTTGGGCCGTAGGGTGACGTGCTGGGTTAAAACTCCGTGGATCCCGGGTTGGACATGGGCCGGCGGGGTCGTCACAATCCTACATTGCTTGGGGAAGTATGTGGAAATGAAACATATGTAAAGAGACCCTCCTAAGATAGTAAGACGCGTTTTGGAGCACAATTGGCAACAGATCCCATAATAACTCCGAAGTTAAAAGTGCTTCGGCGAAAGTAGTACCAGGTTGGGTGACCGACTGGGAAGTCCTCACCAAACAAAGCCGTGAGGGGAGGATATTGGGCTACAGCCCAATCCCCAGAGCGGACAATATCTTACTGGGAAAAGAGGTTGTTACACCGTATGTCTCTTCTTTTGATTCTACAACATCAAAAAATTTCTGGATCATTGATTCTAGGCCTCTGACCATATGACTGGAATTTCTACCTTGTTTTTCACATATAAACTTTGTGCAAGAAACAAAAAGCTAGAATAGCCGATAGGTCTTTTTCACTGATTGCAGGCATCGGTAATATTAAAATTTTTCCAAACTTCATTTTGTCTAATGTTCTACATGTTCTAAATTTAAACTGTAATCTCATCTCCATTAGTAAACTGACTTCATACTTAAATGTCATGCTAATTTTTTTTCTTCTCATTGCGAGTTTCAAGACATTGTTTTGGGGATGAGGATTGAAATTGCTAAGGAGAGCAATGAGCTTTACTACCTGATGAGGACACTAGCTCGAATAAACAGGTTCAAATTTCTTCCGGCTTGCACATTTTATCGATTATTAATAACAATGATATTTTATTATGGCATTTTCGACTAGGACATCCAAGTTTTTTTATTTAAAAAAATTGTTTCTACCTTATTTAAAAATAAAAATTCATCCTAATTCAATTGTGAAATTTGTGCATTAGTGAAACATCATCGTACATCCTATCCATCACGTCCATATACACCTTCAACACCTTTTGCTTTAATTCATAGTGATCTTTGGGGACCCTCTAGGATTTCCACTTCACGTGGACATCGATAGTTTTTTACTCTAATTGATGATTCAAACACAAGTATGCTGGATATATTTATTGAGAGACAAGTATGAGATTGAACAAGTTTTTAAAAATTTTATCATATGATTCAAACTCAATTTGGGATAAAAATTCAAGTTTACGTAGTGACAATGGTAGAGACTATTTTTCTCAAATTTTAGGAAAACTTTTTTAACGAAAAAGAAATTGTTCAACAAAGTTCTTGTAATAATACTCCACAACAAAATGGTATGGCGAAGAGGAAAAATAGACGTATCTTAGAGATTACTAGAGCTATTTTGTTTGCAACAAATTTCCCTAAATACTTGGGGGATGGGGCTTCAACCTTACATGTCGCATAATTAATCAATGCCAAGTAAAATTCTCAATTACCAAACACCAATTAAAATTCTTCAACGAAGCATTTCCACATTCAAAATTGTTCACTTCGGTTCCTCAAAAAATATATTAGGATGTACTGTTTTTATTCAAAATCCCAATAGAACTGTAAACAAATTAGATCCAAATGGCAAAAAATGTATTTTTGTAGGTGTAGGATCAAACCAAAAAGGATATAAATGTTTTGATCCTTCAATTGGAAAACTATTTGTTACTATGGATGTTTCATTTTTTGAGGACCAACTATTTTTTAAGCCTATCCTTCTGGGGAAGAATTATAATGAAGACTCTTCTAGTTTTGATAATTTAAAACCAATTTTGCCTATCAATCCGACCACATCACAACCAGAAAATGTTTTGCCAAAAGTAATAAATATCACAACTGAGCATCAAAACTCAAAAAAGGTGGAAAAGATGTGTGAGATGAAAGATTATTTGGACAGGTATATGAAAGAAGGTTCCCTCAAAAGGAAGTAGACAACAAAGCTCTACAACAAGTCTAAGAATCTGAATCACACAATGTTCGAGTATTATGCGTATCTCCTGATCATGATCTCCCTATTGCCATCAGAAAAAAGGTCATGTGCTAAATATCATTTGTCTAATTTTGTTTCAAATGATAAATTGTCTCCTTTATTCTCGGCTTTTACTACTAATTTATCTGAAATTGAGATTCCTGGTAGTGTAAATCATCATGAATGGAAAAAGACTGTACTCAAAGAAATGAGTGCTCTTGAAAAGAATCAAACATGGAGTATTGAAAAACTACCAAAAGGCAAAACAACTGTAGGCTGCAAATGGGTTCATTCCTAAATTCAGATCAAATAGAACTCTAGAAAGATACAAAGTAAGACTTAAGACCAGAGGATTTACACACAGTATTGACTACTGAGAGACTTTTGCTCTAGTAGCCAAGCTTAATACAGTCTAGATTCTATTATCTGTAGTAGTAAATCTAGGTTGGTCGCTTTAACAACTAGATATTAAAAATGTATTTTTCAATGGTGATCTGAAATAAGAAGTGTATATGGAACCTCCTTCGGGCTTCGAAAATAAATTTGGGTCCAATGTGTGCCATTTAAGGAAGACACTTTATGGACTCAAACAATCTCCAAAGCTTGATTTGAACGATTTACCAAGTTTGTAGCAAGTTAGGGATATCACAAAGCTCAGTCTGATCACAGTGGAAAAATGACAATCTTGATAGTCTATGTAAATGATATAATTCTCACGGGTGATAACTACGAAAAAGCTAATAGATTGAAGAAGAAATTATCTCAAGAATTCGAAGTCAAAGATTTGGGGGAACTAAGATATTTTCTTGGGATAGAAATTTCAAGATCATCAAAAGGCATTATGATTTCACAAAGAAATCATATAATTGACCTATTATCAAAAACAAGAATGAGTGGATGCAATGCTGTCGATACTTCAATTGATCCAAATATAAAGTTGGGAGGTAAAATTCGAGAAAAAAAGGTCGACATCTTACGATATCAACGGTTAGTCGGGAGACTAATTTACCTATCTCATACTCGACCAGACGTAACATTCGCCATAAGTCTGATTAGTCAGTTCATGCATTGTCTTTATGATGAGCACTTGGAAGCGACATACAAAATTCTTCGATACTTTAAAGGATCTCGTTACTCAAGAAAACTATAGATCGTGAAGTCAAAGTATACAGAGAAGCAGATTGGGGCAAGTTCTATTGTTGATAGACGATCTACATCTGGATATTGTACTTATGTGTGGGCCAACTTAATAACCTCGAGGAGTTGCTAGATGTGGTTGCTAGAAGTAGCGTCGAGGCTGAATATAGATCTATGACAAACGGAATATGTGGGGTCTTATGGATTCAACGTGTACTAAAAGAACTAAAAAAAGATTTGAGCCTACCAGTGAAATTGTTTTGTGACAATAAAGTTGGCATTAGAATTGCTCATAATCACGTACCAAATGATCGAACCAAACACATCGAGATTAATCTACATTTCATCAAAGAAAATCTTAACAATGGAAATTTTTGTATCTTATTCGTATCTATCAAAGATTAGATAGTAAATATCTTCACCAAGGGGTTGTTTAAACCCACATTTGAGTTTCTTATAAGAAAGTTGGGCATGTTTGAGGTTTATGCACCAACTTGAAGGAGTGTTGGAGTTTTTGAATTATATTAGTATTAATTGCTGTATATATCAGTATTAATGCCATTTATTATATAGGATTAATCAAAGATAGTGGTAAATGTACTTTCCTAGTTTAGATCATATTATCATGCAATTAGTTTAAATTAGCTTCCTAATTTGTTGTATTATTTAAAGATTATTTTTGTCAATATCAATATCAAGAATTTTATTCTTCAAAAATCTACATAAATCAATCACATAATTCAAATTGTATGGTGAATTATTTATCCACCTCGTTTTGCTTGCTACTCTAGTTGATATTTATAAAAAAGAGTTATATATACAATTATCAAACTAATTCACTGTTGGGTAAGGGAGCAGCTGACCCATTCTACATCTCCGCAGTTCTTTAGAATTAGAAAATGAAATGTCATCACTGAAAAGAAACTGGAAAGTAGAAAAGGAACTGGATAATCATTAAAAAAAACATACCCACAGGCCCACTGATAAACATTTTCCACTGCATTACGCTTTGACAGTACATTTGAATGCCAATCAGTCCAATCACTGTTTTCCTGTAAATAAAAGCATCAAAAACTCAAATTTTGATTCCAAGTCAAGAAAAGGATAAAACAGGAAAACATGAGGCTGAGCACTCATTACCAAAGAGAACCATTTACATCACATTTCACAGTAACAAAACACACGATGATAAAAGAGTTATCGATAAATAAAACAATAATTCAAAAATGTTACTCAACAAATTTATTTATTTATTTTTATAAGAAACTTATATGGAAAGCAATAAAAAACAATAGAAGAGAGTAGGAGAACTCTTTTCAAGAAAAAAAAAAAACATTTAATTTGAGACAATTTCTCTATAATTAAAGAGAACTATACTAAAATAATAAAGTTTAAAGAACTCAGAAAAATAGATTCACTCCGCAGTAATCAAATTAATATTGTCCTAAAAATCGACAATTGACTCTTTGTCCTCAAATAGAATAGCATTGTGATGAATTCATATAGAACTTTCTTCTCTCCTAAAAACATTTGTAAAGAAACTCTAAATGTCATGATGCAATCCCACAATGTGATTGAAGAGATAATGGTTCAGCCTCGGTTAATCTTCTTCTTGAGGTTTCATTATTTTTTGTCATTGTTTGTACTATCTGGTAATCACTTGGTTGGTTTTTGTTTGTTGAAAAAATCCACCAATTATGTCTCCCACAAACCCGAGTCACACCGAATTTTTCAGGTTTGATTAACACATTTATATCTTCCACCACCTGCACCGACTCCATCAAATTGCGCAAGCCAGAAGGACTCATCAACCCTAAGTCCCTTTGATTTCATTCTTTAATCCGTTAAAGAAAACACTGAATAACACCTCTTCCAAAATTTCCATCAAATTGGAAATTATAGACTTCAACTGTGATATCAATACTCCTCTACAGTACCTTCTTGTTTCAGGGTCAGTAGGCGATCACATTGATAGAAAATGATAGGGTAGAACTCATTCCAAAAGCTATCTCAAGGAGTGAGAAAATTCTCCTCATATTTATACAGGACCGTTGTTTTGGTTCTGTTGATGTGGAACAACATCTACCCACACGTCTAGCGTGATAAGTTTTTTTTTCCTTCACGTTTAGCGTATTTAATCGGTCCTCACATCGTACAGATTTAACTTTGATACCATGATAGAAAGTGAGAGGATATAACTCACTCCAAAATCTAGCTCAAGGAGGGAGTGAATCCCCCTCATAATTATACAAGATCGTTTGTTTTGATTATTGTTAGGATTAATCCCACATCAGTTGTGAAAGGGCTTGGTGGTAGTTTATAAGTGTGAGGGAAAGTTTCGCTCTTGGAGCTAGCTTTTGGAGTGAGTTCTACCTTCTCGCTTTCTATATGGTATCAGAGCTAAATCTGTACGATGCAAGGACTAATTAAACACGCTAGACGTGTGGGCAGGTGTTGTCTCACATCAACAGAACCAAAGCAAACGGTCCTGTATAAATATGAGGGGAATTCCCTCCCTTTTTGAGCTAGATTTTGGGGTTGAGAAGGCCGACTATCAACACTAGTATCAGAGCTCAGACTACTAATAAGTCTTCACCTAAGCCAGAAAGAATTGGGTCGATGGTTATCCGACTCAAGGCTCGATGTGTGAAGGGGGAGATTGTTAGGGTTAATCCCACATCAGTTGTGGAACGGGCTTGGTGGTAGTTTATAAGTGTGAGGGAAAGTCTCACCCTTCGAGCTAGCTTTTGGAGTGAATTCTACCCTCTCACTTTCTATTCCACATCTTGAGCCTTCCCGTGAGTGCATGAATCTCTCCAAAAGCCTCCTTTTAAATCCCAGCGAAGAACAGAATGGTCGAGTTCCGTTTTCCCATTGGATCCAAGCCAATGTCAGTAATTCCAAACAACCAACAGCCGCTTCCATATTCTCTATCTCCATTAATCGATTAATATTGAAATATCTTTCAGCACAAAAAGCCCAATCCTCCGGATCATTCCCACTAAACACCGGTAATTCTAATTGGCGTGGTAAAAAATCTCGATTAGGAATTGCAAGGGCATCTCCATACCTCGGACTTCTTTCCATTTGAGAATTCCTCAGTAATTCGCCAGAACTTGTCGAAGATCTCGCCACCAATTTTGTGATTTGCTCCTGTATAAGCATAATATTTCATTCCAATCGACGAATTTTTTCTCACTTTTTCATCTCTTCCTTACTTCCTGCAATTTCCTTCCGCAACTTCACCATAATTTTCTTTTGAGATTCCGATCTAGTGATCATTTTTTGCACCACTCAAGATTATAGCTTTGGAACCAAATTGATAGCAACTTCTTGCTTGGTATGACTTTTGTTTATTCCTTTCAAGAATTGATAAATAATGGTAGGTTCAACACCACACTGTACACCCACAAGGGAAATTCGAGAATCCATCATCTCTCCTACTTTCCAAAACAAATATTCCCTGTTCAACAAACTAGCTGACATTTTCAATTATTACTCAATCATTTTACTTGATATTCACTACTATTGTTACATTATAATTTTCTTAGGCCTTCTAACATACGTAAACCTCAATGGAGATTTATTGGAAGCATCAAGTCATCTTCTAATGTCAGCAACATTCGCTATTAGAGATAAAAGAAGAATAACTCATTTAAGATTGGAAAGTTTGACTAGCTCTAAGATATTCAACTATCTTCGAAAGGTGAGATACCAAGGATCGTGAGCTTCATCTCCATTAAAGAGAGACAATAGATGCCTGGAAAAATAGTACAAAGAGGATTGTAATCGATTCATGTATCTCTCCAAAATTGAATCACGACTCTTTTCTCCACCCTAAAAATAATGCAATTCTGAAAAGATAAAAAATAAAGATAAATATACTTCCAAGAATTGTGAAATGAGCCAGCAACAGGACTTAGTCTCTCAACCAAAATTTGTAAGGTCATATTTGCTCTTAATCACTAAATGCCACAAGCCATCGACCTCCAATGGGAATCGCCACAACCACCTAACAAAGTTTTATTTCTCACCTGAAAGTTACCAATCCCAAAGACCCCTGGCTATTTAGGAATGACAACAACCTCCCAACTTTTCAGTCGTGGTTTGGATCCTCCATCATTTCCTTCTGAAAAAATGACTAAGCATTTTGTCTAACATCTTAGCAACCTTTCTCGGGAGTTTGAAGAGGGAGAGATTGTAAATGAGGATGCTATCAAGCACAGTATGAATCAGTGTAAGTTCTTCACCTCAGAAAAACAGTTTTTTTTTTCAGCCATTTGAGTCTTTCCTAACTTTCCATAAAATTGGCTTTCAAAAGCAACCGGAAAGAGCTTAGTGTTAGGAATACCCGCATCGCACTTCACTCGGTGGCACTTCACTTGGTCAATCCGCCGAATCGGTCGGAATTCCGGTCAGAACCCTCGGCCAGGTAGAGGTGCAAGGTTCAAATCCCCCCATGGTGAAATTATTGGGGATTAAACCCTGTTGCTGATGGGGAATGAGACCCACCATGTTGGGAATACTCGGCAGAAGGTTCTGACCGGAGTTCCAACCGATTGGCCGGGTGAAGTGCCACCGAGTGAAGTGCGGTGCGGGTATTCCTAACATAAAAGGCGTCTTTTATGTTAAGAATACCCGCATCGCACTTCATTCGGTGGCACTTCACCCGGCCAATCCGCCGAGTCAGTCGGAACTCCAGTCAGAACCCTCCGCCGAGTATTCCTAACATGGTGGGTCCCATTCCCCACCAGTAACAGAGTTTAATCTCCAATAATTTCACCATGGGGGGATTTGGAACACTTGGTTAAAGGGCCTCTACCCCCAAGGTAGAGATGCAGGGTTCAAATCCCCCCATAGTAAAATTATTGGGGATTAAACCCTGTTGCTGGTGGGGAATGGGATCTACCATGTTGGGAATACTCGACCGAGGATTCTGACCGGCGGAGGGTTCTGACCGAAGTTCCGACCGATTCGGTGGATTGGCTGAGTGAAGTGCCACCGTGTGAAGTGCGATGCGGGTATTCCTAACACTTACTACCAAGAGGAAGACCCAAATAGGAAAGAGGGCAATAACATTTTCTACAATTAGTCATATTGGCAAATCTATCATCCCACGATATCAAATTTATTAAGATTTAGCTTGAGACCAGAAAGAATTTCAAAAAATTTCACCACATCCACCAAATTTAGAAGACATTCTCAGCAGAAAATAAAATAGTGCTCAAGGTGAAAAAACGTGAATATCATCATGCTCAATTTTGAATCCCACTAAGTTAAGATTTTGCTTGAGACCATAAAGAAACTAAAAAATTTTCACCATATCAACCAAATTTTAGATTTCAAAGATATCGTCAACATAAAATAAAATAGTGTCATCAGCAAATTGAAGATGAAAAATGTGAACATCATCACGCTCTTCAAATAATTCACTGACGATGAGTTGAAAAAAAAAAAAGAGATGGGGATAGATAAGCCTCATAGAAAGATGTAATTAGGAATATTCTAGAGAATTTGGTATAGGGGTAATTTAGACATTTAAAAGACAAATAATTAGTAAGAATTTTTAGTAAAAGTAAAGAGGAAGGTATTGAAGGGGATCATCAAAGCATTTTCTAAAAGATAATTTCTAAGTGCAGAGCAAGCAAACCTCTCGAATATTTGTACCTTCTTTGTAATTTCATTTTCGTCATATCATTATTATCATCAAGTCCTATAGGGTTCCTATCACATTGTTCTTTAGAACGTTGGTGTAAAAAGGACATGTCTTTTTCTATTTTGATGAACTAACAGTACCAAAAGACATGCCAAAAATTAGAAAAGAGCTTGAAACTCTAAGAATCAATTCACATCGTAAAGAAAGAATTGAATAATAGACTAACCTGTATACATCCCTGAATCACACTGATATTATTGGCGAGCTCAATGAGTCTATTAGAAATACGTGTCAAGTGGCCAATATTTCCTATCCTAGGTGGCGATCTACCCACTGCAGAAACAGTTGGCTGCAGTACCAAATCAACATACATGATATTTAGAATATTTTACCACCTTTCAATGCCCATTAAATCTCTAGTGGCCATTTGGCTTTAATCATTACCTTGTTGCAATCAGCTTCAAGTAAGGAATGTTTTTCTGCATCAAGAATCTTCCCAACAAGGTTACATTCACGAAGGAGATGCTCCAAAAGAAGACAATCCTTGATTTCTAAGCATGACATTATTATGTTCTCTATGTGGTGATGCAGAAAGTTATTGAATGGGTACCTAGAATCAAACTAAATCAGTTTCATCATGAAACAGACACCATTCATATTAAGAGACTCTTATACTTACTCAAAAAACAAGTCCAAAACTCTCTTTATTGCTCCTAATCGGATCAACTCCTCCTCAGCAGCCTTGCAGCCAACTTTTGGCAAAACTGAAATGAACTCTACTATCTGAAAATTCATACGATAAGAAATAAAACCGCAAAATTAATTTGTACCTCTTTTGATTATATTATCATATCGAAAACACCTCATAAATTTATA